>JAJHJA010000772.1:0-224485 GCA_021202915.1 Heliconius himera | reverse complement strand
TTTATTTTCTTAAGTATTTCTTTTAGTTCACGCTGTTTCCCGCACATAGCAGAGTAGGCAGAGGGAACCTGGGAGCTTAGTTTTAGGGCACTCAGTTCCCATTAAGACACTTCCGTTCCTCACTTTTCGCCAAATTCTAGAGGCATTGTGTGTTGAGTGGTGGAACTCAACGCCGCTAATAAAAATAATTTAGTTTTCTTAATTTATTAGTTAAATGTGTTGTTGTTTTAGGTTTGTGTATCTTTTGTATTAAACACGATATGTATGAATATGTAGTGACACATTTTTCCGTTAAGCCAATGCATTTGGTAATATAATATAGCTTAACTTATATATATTTATAATATAGACTTAACTGTAAATGTTAGTTTAAATTCTGCACTTATTACTGTGTAAGTTTACTTTTTAATTTCAGGAATGACAGTGTAAGTATAATACATAGAGAATTATAAATGGGAATAAGCGAGTTTAACCAAATAAAACTTTACAGCTTTATAATATTAGTATAAATAAAAAAAATTGAGGCCAGTCGTAGCGCAGCGGCACGAAGTGTGACTGTACGACCGGCTGGTAGAGGGTTCGATCCCCGCTCGAGGAGATGAAATATTTACTTAAATTTATATTTCCATTTCTTCGCTCTGGTGTCGAGGCTAAGCGCAGCGTTGAGTTCTGCCACTCAACACGCAATGCCTCCAGAATTCGCAGAAAGTGGGGAACGGAGTGGGTTCCCTCTGCCTACCGTGCTGTGTGCGGGATACAGCGTGAAGTTGAAATAAAAATATATAAAATTAAATTAAGTAAATCATCACGCTGTACCTAGCGCACAGCAGAATAGACAGAGGGAACTTAGTATTAAGACACTCCGTTCCCCCTTTCTTGCGTGAATTCTGGAGTCCTTGCGTGTTGAGTGTCGGAACTCAGCGCCGCGCTTTGCCTCTACACCAGAGCGAAGAATTGAAAATATAAATTTAAATAAATATTTCACTACCGCGAGCAGAGATCGAACCTACAACCAGTCGATTTTACAGCCACATTTTGTGCCCCTGCGCCACGATAGGCCTTAATAGTATAAATATAATTTATGAATACCATTTTTTAATATCTTAACGTTGTCGAGCTTCATCAACATACGAGTGTATTCACCAATAATATCTAACGATACGATAATCAATATTAATTGAATATTATTTAATTATTCTCTGATTTTAAAATATGATTGCTAAGTACCTATTATTGAAATAACATCCTTAAACACCACCGCCAGTTGGCCATTTTCCAATTAGATTTATAAAATAAGTTCAATTAAGCTTAAAAAAATATATCACTCTTTAACAGTGACTTGAAAATCAACTCAATGGGAAACGCCTAAAGCATCGTACTTTCGCAACTTTCATTTGTCAAACTGCTGGCTTTATTTTTACGAATATTTTTTTTAAGAATATCATATTGTTATTTTAGTATAAAAAGAATCACGTTCACACCAATTTACCGCATAGTACGGTAAAGTAGAGAGAGTGTCAAAACACTTCATTCCTCATTGTCCGCTCAATTATTGAGACGTTGCGTGTTCAGTGGTGAAACTTAACGCCGCGCTTCGTCTTCTATAGCGAGAAATAAAAATATTGAAATACAGTAATTCTTCCGAATGGAAATCGAACTCACAACCGTCACGTTTACAGTTAGTATGCTATTGCTTGTTGAGTGGCGGAACTCGCCGCGTTTTGCCTAGTTACGAGTTTGCGAGTGAACAAATGAAATATTAACTATTTCATTCCTCAAATGAGAATCGAACTCACAACCGTCGCGTTTACATTCGTAAGCTTGTGTCTCTGCGCCATGACGGCCTCTAAATTATATTTTCATCTATATAATAGTCCAGTCGTGGCGCAGGAGCACAAAATATGGCTGTAAAACCAACTGGTTGTGGGTTCGATCCCCACTCGAGAAGTCATAAAAAATATTTCATATATTTACTTAAATTTATATTTCCATTTCTTCGCTCTGGTGTCGAGGACAAGCGCGGCGTTGAGTTCTGTCACTTAACACGCAATGCCTCCTCTGCAGTGTTCCCTATGCCTACACTGCAGTGTGCGGGATACAGCGTGAAGTTTTTATCTATATAATTCCGAAATACAATAGTAGTCGAAATGTGTGCCAAATAATATTCGTTTCGTAGTAAAAATCGTCGGATGTAATACAATTACTGGGATTCGCTTTTCACTAGCGACATGTCAATTATCGCTAAAAGCATATACTATGTGCAGATGTAAAAATGAAAAGAGATTTTTTAATTACAGTATGGAGATTATGTAGCGTGTGTGTGTGTTAACTTTTTACTTTTTACATTTGATATTGGAACAGACAGATTTATTTAATTACTAGTTTTTTTACACAGGCCGTAATAATTAAGGAACAAATAGAGGAAAAAAATTAAAAAAAGTGGACAAGCGCGAGTCACGAGCGTACCGAGGGTTCCATCAAAAATTTGGAGTTCTTGAGCTTAATCTGAAATTCAGGCTTAGCTTAGCCAGAGCCCTTTCATCTGATACCTCACTTGAACTATCGGCTTTGTTACCAAATTTTGCCCCCATTTTAAGATTATGATGTTTAACTATTTAACCAGAAATGTAGTATAGTATTCTGATTTTTTCCTGAACTAAACTACCTACTTGTAGATGCTAGCTGCCAAATTTCATAATTCTAGGTCAACCGGAAGTACGTTATGAATTTTCATTCCTTTGATAGTGTCGAAATACGCGTTTTTACGATATAAACGGCCATATCTATTTTTTAAGTAAATGTAGAAATATTTTTTATAGTTTTATTGAGTGCTAAGTAGGGCTTATTACATACTTACTAATTAAAAAAAAATCTAATAAAATAAAATTTAAAGTTATTGTAGTTAACCACAACATTTTTTTTTCAGGAGATCATGGGGCCGTAGATCTAAGTATATAGTTTGAATTTCAACTCGATATCTCCAAGTGTTTCTGAGATAAAGGCTCTTGACAGACCATAATGGCATAGTGGGATACTATATGACGCTATGGTTGTAAGTTTATTCAAACTCGCTTGAATTGTAATTAAGTTACTTATATTTTAACTGCTTTGTAAGGCAAAATACGGCGTTGAGTTTCGCCAGTGCACCACGATGTGTCTAAATTTGTTTGAAATATTCTCCCTATATGTGGAAGATATGAGAAACAAATGTACAATAATCCAATTTCCCTTATTTATATATACATATTGTAGGAACGCGTTGCCTTTGTTAAAGAAAAATAAGCTACAATAATTTCCTAGCATTTTTCTAAATAAATATAATATTATATTAACATACGAATTATAAATCTCTTAGTTACTAAGTAAACGTAAAGGAATTGTTGATGCTTCCCTTTAAACACAAATATATGGTTTACCCTAGAGTATGTGGTCGTAAGCCGCTGTGGTCAGCTTTGCGGTTATATGGCTAATGCATCGGTAAATAGGTTAGAGGCTTGAATTCCAGATTGCTAATACTATAAGAACATAAAGGCAGCTATATGTACATACATAAGTAAATACAGATATATGATATTAATAAAGATTGATTGGAGGCCTGTGACTAAAGGCGACATATTGTGGGTTCGATTCCCACTAAAGGAAAATAAATATTTAATATTTTAATTTCTTCGCTCTGGTGTCGAGACAAGGCGCGATATTGAGCGCTTAACACACATGCAACGCCTTCAGAATTCGGCCGAAAATGAGGAGTGGATTGTTTAACACTAAGCTTGTTCTACTTACCCTGCTACATTCGGGATACAGTGTGAAGAAATAAAAATTTTAACCCCCACGTCTGGCCTCAGCTAATTAATACATGATAAAAGAATTTTACAAAAAAAACGCTACAAGATAAATATGAAAGATGCTTTCGTTCGCAATCCTGTAATATACGAGGGATGGAGAATTTAATATCTGACGAGGCGGCCGCGCTCAGCTCGTGCATTATGGAAATTGTTCTCAGCAAGTTCGGTACTTGCTGAGAACGTACTTGAGGAACGAGCTTCACTAAGCAGGGCACCACGTGTACAATGTATTAACATATCGCTCTATTATTTTTGTTTGTGACTAGTGGGCACGCGCAGCTTCGCCCGCGTATTTGCACCCTTAGGGGTGACATCTAAAAACACCACGAAACACGGTTCAATAATTTTTTTTTAACAGTATGAATTTAAATTTTTAAAAAATCAGTAGCGTTTTAAATATTTTTCCGTATAAACTTTCAACCCCTTATTTGAACCCTTAGGGGGTGAATTCTAAAAAACCATGAAACACGTGGTCAATGAAATATTTTCAAGAGTCCGAATTTCAAATTTTATAAAAATCGGTGCTGATTAAAATTTTTTTCCATACAAACTTTCAACCCCAATTTCATCCCTTTAGGGTTCAAATTTTTCAAAATCCCTTCTTAGTGGATGTCCAGATTATGAAAATGAACATCTGTCCATTTTCATAATCTGGACATTTCTGACATTTTCACGTTTCTACCATCAGCGGTTCTGTGCGTGCGTCTTACCTCAGTCAGTCAGTACATGTCCTTTTATATATATAGATAATCCTTATATTTGATACCATTTTAGATTTGATTGGAGGCCGTGACACAGTGACACAAGCGTGAGATTATAAACTGTATGTAACTGATTCCTCCTGAGGAGCACCTTTGAAAACATTTTTAATAATTTTTTTAAAGTGTTATTCCACATCTAGGAAAGAGAAATACTTATTCAGAAAACGTATAAAAATACAACATAAACAACAACATGTGACTTAGTGGTCAGAGCGCCTGGTCGGTTTTCAGGAGGCGTGAGTTCGAGTCCCGCTACGTTCAAAATTTTTATACATTTTCTAAATAAGTATTCCTCTTTCCTGAGTGTGGAATAACACTTAAAAAAAACGTTTCAAAGTTTCTATCGAACTGATTAAATAAGTAAATATATACTGTGAATTTCCACAAAATATATTCTGTTGATAAAAATACAGGTTAAAAAATATATTTTATGTAATAAGAAAACTCTTAATGACAGTAGAAAAATAAAATATACGTTTCTATAAATCTACATAAATTTAGGTCTGCTGTTGAAATTAATTCATCATTTGACTGCCTACTACATACTACTTATAACGTTCAAAGCTGGTAATCCACTTCAATCTTATATGATGAAATATATAGTCCTTTTTTACGTAAAATGCTTACTATAATAAAAAGATGTTCACCTGAATTTTCAATGATGTTACGTTTCAACATAAAAAACACAGTTTTAATATTTTTATAGTAGATGCCTTTAGACTATGTGACCTTAGACCCATTGTGTGAGATAGTGAAAGATACTTTAGTCCACATTTTACATTTGATATACATTTCATCAGGCCGAGGTCCGACTCTGACTCCGATAACAAAATACGTTATATCTAAATATTTCTGATTGCGATATTGTTTCTGTTATTAAATTTATCTTACGTAACATGAAGTTAACACTCCAGCAACGCCATGCTATTTATATAACAATTGTGCAAAAAGATAGTTGAATTTGACCAACTATTTATATTGCATCTATAAACTACATACCATATGTACAGCGTGAAATTAATACAAAATGTAATGTAAAGTTAATCAACTGTTTCTAAAAAATGTATTATACATTTTGAAAAAAATATATATATGGAAATATGAGATTACTTATTATACTGTGTAAGACAAAATATTAATAAAGGAATTTCATAATTCTATATTCACAAAAGTTTAACAATTCGTAACTACACATTACGCTGCCTTTTATATATTTTCTTTGAGCTTCATGTTGTATCCCGCGTGTAACATGCAGAGGAAACCTGGAAACCTAGTTTTAAAACACTTCCGTTCCCGACACTCTATTGAATTCTGAAGGTGTTGTGGCGGAACGTCACGGTTTTCCTCGACTCCAGAGCGAAAAAATAAATATATTAAATTTTTCATTTCTTCGAGTGGTAATGGAACTCACAACCTTAAACCTGTCGCGTTTACAATCACACTTTTGTGTCCCTGCTCCAAGACTGCCCTTTTACTTATATGATAAAATTATATAATATACATACAAATATATAAAAAATGTACGTATCTATGATCTAATTCTTCTTCTAATTTTATTTGTATTTAATACAATATAAAACAAATGAACCGAATATAAATGAACGCTATATTAAAAACCATATATACGCTTGCATATTCATTGGGATTACAAAATGGATCGCAGCACATACACCCAAATATTACCCGAAGCGGCCGAATAAAGTTGCTCTTCATTTGAACATTCGACAAAAGCCTTTGAGATAACTACTAACGATAGAGATCCAATCAAAAGTAGATACTGCATAGATGTTGTTTCGTCATGTTGACACAAAAAGAGATGTGGAACGCTCTTTCTAGGTTACGTAACCAAGATCAATAACCATCAAAAGCACTACGTCGACTTAGAAAGCATTGCTTGACTCTGTTTTAAATGGAAAGCGGATAATTAGAATTTGCTTTTATTTTTTTTTAATAATCTTTAAAAGAATGTGTAGGAAATTAAAAAAAAATTGCAACCCAGATCTCCTTCATTTTACACTAGGGCTTGAAATATTATCAAGTAACTATTTCAAAGGAGTTATTACAATACTGATTACAAATTGAATTGTTAAATTTTCTTTATCATCTGGGATTATTTGATCAACCAGTCTGCATTTTCCCGCTTTTTAGCCCGAGCGTGCTTAATGAAGCGTATATCGATTAGCTAAATAAGTGTCAAAGAAACTATACGCATAAAGGCTTAGCACGTCTATCATTATATAAATTTAAAAAAATCTGTGCGATTCGGAGCACTTATAATAGATAACAAACCTATATTTACAGGCAGTACTCATATAATTTACGACAGGTTGTGAGCAAATAAAATATATAATATTTTTATTTCTTCACTCTGGTGTTGAAGCAAAGAGCGGCGTTGATTTCCGCCATTCAACCAACAATGCCTCCAGAATTATGTGCAGATCAGTTACAAGTGGGATATGGCGTGAGACTGCTTTTTGCAGCATGAGGGATTGCGTGTTGAGTGGAGCGCTGTGTTTTGCTTCGACACAAGAGTGAAGAATTGAAAATACAAAATATTTATTTTCCTCGAGTATTTGAGCCCACAACTGACTGGCCTCAGCTAATTATTAATACATAAAAAAAACTTTACAAAACACGCTGCAAGATGAAAGATGCTTTCCTTCGCAATCCTGTAATATACGAGGAATGGAGAATTTAATATTTGACGAGGCGGCCGCGCTCAGCTCGTGCATTATGGAAATTGTTCTCAGCAAGTACCGAAACGTACTTGAGGAACGAGCTTCACTAAGCAGGGCACAGTGGCACGTGTACAATGTATTTATATTTACAATATCAATATTTTATTGTGTTTTTGCTTGAACCTTTATTTTAAATATCATTTTAATTTTGATTAAAGGATAGTTGTGGCGCAGGGGCACCACAAGAATATGATTTTAAGCGCGATAGATTGTGGGTTTGATGGTTTGGTGGGCCCTCTCGAGGAAATAAATAGTTGTCTGTAATCAACATTGCCCCTTGAATTCTCTGCCTACCCTGCTACATATACAGCGTTATTTTATTTTAATACATCAGTAGATATGATTTTGTAAAATTATATGTTTTGTAACACAAGATCTTTGAAAGTAATAAATAAAAGAATATTATTATTTATATTACTATTACAATTATAATAACTCTATATTATATCTTGAATTATGATCGACTATTTCTCACAATTAAAATTAATATTAATATTCTCTCCCGAGAAACTAGTGCCCCCACAGTGAGCTCCACAAAACAATAGGGCTTTACGAGACGGATATTGGTACGAAGACAAAGGAGTGAGCCCCAGAGACATCCTTTGATACAGATGCAATTATATAGGTCTAGGTGACGTCGTTTGATTTCGATAATGCTTTCTGGTGGAGGTAGCAGATTCACGTTAGAGGTGCATTTATTGGTAAACAAGCCTCATGAAAAAAATAGTATATTTTGATTGTATATACTATAATTAGATAGACTCTGGTGAATAAAAAATAAAAAAATATATATTCATTATTCTGATCATACCGCTGTAAAAACACAAATAGTAATGTGACGTCTTGGTTAGGTTCCCTCTACCTAAGCCAAAAAGGAAAAAGTAACAAAACATGTTTTTACCCTCAGATAATATGGAAGTATAAGGAAAATTATAAAATTATAGTTGCCATAGATCTTGATAATATACAAACGGATTTGGTTTTGTATCGGACTGATTAGAAATAATAAGTATATACCTACTGTCAATTTCCACTAAAAATATGCTGTTGATAGGAATGCAGGTGTAAAAAAATTATTTTAAATAGAAAATATCTATAAACAATTCTTAATTATAATAAAGAAAAAGTACAAAACCATGAATATACGTTTCCATAAATTTTCATAATTTTAGATTTACTGTTGATAGAAATAAATAATGTTGTTCATTTGACTGCCTACTAATTACAACGCTGAAAGCTCGTAATCCACTTCACCTTCTATGTAATGAAATATATCGTCATTTTTTACGTAAGCCTGTTAATAAAACAAACAGGATGTTCACCTGAATTTTCATTAATGTTACGTTTCAACATTAAAAATACAATTTTTATTATTTTTATAGAAAATAACTTTAGAGTTTCTGCCTATTGTGTGAGGTAGTTAACTAAGTTATATAACTGCACTATCCAGGCTGTCGTGGCGTAGTGGCAAAACGTTTGATTATTAATTCGATGGTTATTTGTTCCATTCCTAATGGGGGAACTAATTTATTTTCATTTTCTTGCTCTAATAACGAAACAAAGCATTAAGTTCCTGTGGACCTGAACCTAAACAATTATCTCAGAACGTTATATCTAAATATTTCTTATTACGATATCGTTACTATGGACACTGGAATGAGTTAATTATATATTATTAATTTAATCTTACGTAATATGAAGTGGAACACTCCAGCTATACAGTGTTATATGCCAGTTGAGGTAAAAGACAGTTGAATTCGACCAACTATACAAATGTCGTCTAAACTTGATCAACTTTTTCTAAATAATAAAATGTGATAAAAATAATTTAAAACACGTGGACTTATTTATTACACTGTGTAGACTGACAACAGAATACTTGAAAAGAAATTTCATTACTTTATATTTATAAACATTAACCAATATGTACGTACACGGTACACGGCATTTTATGTACATACATAACGATTATATATAAAATAGAATACATACATATATAAAAAAGCTGTATCTACAATCTTATTAAAATATGATATAAAATAAATGAACCGAAAAATCCATATATATACGCTTGCATATTCATTGGGATTACAGAACGGATTGGAGCACATACACCCAAATATTACACGAAACTGCCGAATAAAGCTGCACTTCATTTAAATATTCGACAAAAGCCTGTAGTGTACAACGATAGGGATCCAATCAAAACTAGATGCTATATAGATGATGTTTCGCCATGTTGACACAAAAAGAGATGTGGAACGCTCTTTCTAGGTTACGTAACCAAAATCAATAACCATCAAAAGCACACTGTGTCACTACTTGACCCTGTTTTAAATTAAATATGGATAATTAGAATTTCTTGTGTTTTTTTAAGAAAGAATTTTAGAATTTCAACTCGGACCAGACGGATCTTTTATATTACACAAGGTAAGCTTGAAATATTACCAATTAATTATTGAAAAGGGTGATTAATTATTGAAAAGGGTGAAAAGTGATTATAGTACTGTATTTATTTAGAAAACGTATAAAAACGTATAAAGTGTAAACGTAGTGGATTTTTTTATACGTTTTCTAAATAAGCACGTTTCTTTCCTATTTTCGTAAAAATGTCAAAAAATTTTCTTTATCATCTGGGATTGTTTAACCAACAATCTGCAATTTTTCCGCTTTATAATCCGACCGAGTTTATTGAGCGCTACAAGCGTTTATCGATTTGTATAATTACTTATTATCAGACGGTCAGCTTCACGCTGTAACCCGCACACAGCTAGGTAGGCAGAGGAAACCTAGTATTAAGACACTCCGTCACCCACTTACTGCAGAATTTTAGAAGTATTGCGTGTTGAGTGGCGGAACTCAACGCTGGACTTTGCCTCGATACCAGAGTCACGCACTCTTGCCGCTACGCCAGGACTGGCCTCAATTTAAATTTAAAATGATATCTTAAATTTACCATACCATACCATATATTACCATGCCACAAACAAAAACACAATAAAAAAATCTATATTGTAAATTCATTGTACACGTGGTGTTCTGCTTAGTGAAGCTCGTTGCTCAAGTACGTTTCGGTAGTTGCTGAGAACAATTTCCATAATGCACGAGCTGAGCGCGGCCGCCTCGTCAAATATTAAATTCTCCGTCCCTCGTATATTACAGGATTGCGAACGAAAGCATTCTTCATATTTATCTTGTAGCGTGTTTTGTAAAATTATGTTTTTATGTATTAATAATTAGCTGAGACCAGACGTGCCGCAGGGGTACAAACGCGTGACTGTTAAACACGACAGGTTGTGGGCTCAACTACTCGAGGAAAATAAATGTTTAGTATTTTCAATTCTTCTCTCTGGTGTCGAACCAAAGAGCGGCGTTGAGTTCCGCCACTCAACACACAATGCCGTGCTGCAAAAATCAGCACCACGCCACATCCCGCATGTAGAACACGGAGCACCTAGTATTTAAAACACTCTACTAATTCTGGAGGAATTGCGTTTTGTGGTTTTGTGATGGCGGAAATCGACACCAGAGTTAAGAAACAAAAATATTAAATATTTCATTTACTCACAACCTGTCGCAAATTATATGAGTACTGCCTGTAAATATAGGTTTGTTTTTTAATTTAAGTATTGATAGACGTGCAAAGCCTTTATGTATATAATATTCTGCAAATCAATATACGCTTATATCGCTCAATAAGCTCGCTCGGGCTAAATAGCGGGAAAATGCAGACTGGTTGATCAAATAATCCCAGATCATAAAGAAAATATTAACTATCCAATTTGTAATCAGTACTATAATTACTTCCACTCCTTTGAAATACTCGTGGTTACTTGATAATATTTCAAGTACTTGTGTAAAAAGAAAGAGGTCCACGTCAACGCTGGAGACGCATCCTTTACTCCTCTAATGCTATAGATATCCATCATATATTCGAACTTACCATGGAGTGTTGTCGTTTGCCCTCCTGTTTTTTCTAAGAAAATATTATTATTAGTATTTTTTTATGGAATAATAAATAAATATGCCAAGCTTGTGCTAGTATGAAATCATAATTTTTTACACAAAGATAATATCGTCCATACAGACATATTGCTATTTTATCGATAAACCCGTTATTGTGTTTCAATAGCGTTTCAATACGCCGGGTATTTGCAGCGCTGGTCTACAGTTTATTTGCATAATGGAAAAATAATTGATAAAGTATATTTTTTGATTGGCTCAATGTTTATGGAGATAAGATTTAGATATAAAAATATGTTAATCTTAGGTAGTTTTACTTAGAAAGTATTTTTAGGAAAGATTTTAGGAAAGAAAATTTCTCTGAATACTTTTTACTATCCTGTCAAATAAAATCAGTACCGAAATGCTTTGCGGTTGGGTAGCATTTATTTACTCAATATTAGTAAAACGACTAATCTCGACTCGACTGGTTGTGGGTTCGATGCCCACTCGAGGAGATGAAATATTTACTTAAATTTATATTTCCATTTCTTCGCTCTTCCAGAATACGGCAGAAAGTGGGGAACGGAGTGTCTTAACACTAGATTCCCTCTGCCTACCCTGCTGTGTACGGGATGCAGCGTGAAGCTGATTTGATTTGATTTTGACTAATCTATTTTGTTAGTGGTAGAAGTCTACTGACGTAATAGGACTTAACCAATATATGGAGCACGGAGCACAAAGATATACATGTTCGTATAGAAAAAATTGAGAGTAGATAATCATTTCTTCCATGCTTACTAATATTACAAGCAAAAAAAAACATTCCAGTACAAAAACGAGATAAAAATTTCTTAAATATCTTATTTCAATAAAACTTTATACAGTAGCTAATCGTGAAATGAGAAATGTAATTTATGTAAGTATACCTCAGCAAGGATGATCCACGTAGCGTTCTATAAGTGATTGGACTCGCTATTACCTTAATGAGTGGAGTATTAGCTCAGTAGATTATGTAATAAAAATGCATTTAATATTAAATGTATAATAAATACGCTATGACTAATATTTTTACTTCGATATAAGAATTTTTTCTTATAATTTTTTTCCATACAGCATCAATTGTAACAAAATAAAGTGAACATCTCGATTCCCTTGTATAGATAAATCAATTATGCTTGGTTAAATGACAATTCAAAACTATTAAAAATTTACAGACCTTACTTACGTTTATCGGACAAGTACGCGGCTTCGCCCGCTTGTATTATACGGATATTTATTAAATATATTTATGAAATTATTTTCAGTTTTCAATAGGATCGGTAAGGAAATGTAGCCTAAATAATCAAAATAAGCAACAAAAGAATAATAAGTCGGGAAAATTCTTACTATTAGAAAAAATACCTAATTTAAAATGAACAAAAATTATAAGTAAACGTAACCAAACAAAAGTATTAATTAAAAAAACTAAACAAAACCAGCTATATTAAAAGCTAAAAAATAAACATTTAAAAGTATTAAAAATTTAATTTAAAGAACAAAAACCTCGACTGCATAGTTTATTAGAATTAACAACCATGTGATTGTAGAATAGGATAATATTTTCATTGTTTACATTGAAACAGTCATTTAATGTAAACCCCGTGCGTAGCGGCACCGAAAGCTATAATTTTTATATTTGATACTTTTAGTCAGATATTTCAACTGCACCCTGACAACTTTTATTATTTTAAGAAGTCTGAAAATTCTCTCTTCAATAATATCGGTATGATAGTTCTTTAATTTCCCAGTAACTTCAATTTAAATTAAAAGTTACTGTTTTTTCAATCAAACTCGATCGGAGGTTTAATTGGAATGGTTTTAATTAACTTGCTGGGAACTATTTCAAAGAATTTACAGTTAACGGTTTTTTATTAAAAATAATCAGTTTAATTTTATAGAATAAGTCGCCTTATATAGAAAATAATACAAGTACAATAATATAGTTCTTACTTAGGTATATATTCTATTTATAATTCATATTCGATTCGAAAACACTTCTAAACTGATTTCAACTTTTTATTTTTAGGAGAGTTTTTTGTAGCGATATAATTAAGGTCCATTTTTTTAATTTTTTAGGTTCCTGTATCTCAAAAGATAAAATTGGAAACCCTATAAAGGATCTATTTTGTTGGCTGTATCTACTATCTGGCTCTTAAGATTCCATTTTCTAGGAATACGTATAAGTGTTAAACTGAAAATATTATCGAATATTTAGACTTGTTAAAATTTGATGATTTCTTAAAAAAATCAGTTTAATTAAATTTTAACTGGGATGAAATCAAACTTCTAAGTCAACATAATTGAAAAATGTTTATGTTATTTATGCTTTGCATATTATAAATACACGCATCATTTTCTAGAACGTCAATGGGAAAAAAAATATAAACTTTCCTTTACTTTTACTTAATATTTTTATTACTTGCCAACCATCAGAACCTTATAAAAAAAATAATTAGAATGTTATGTTCCATTGACTATACATTGAGCTGTTTTGTAATGCGTAATAACTTTTGGTTAAGGTGCATAAATACAAAAGTCAGCTTCACGCTGTATCCCGCACACAGCAGGGTAGGCAGAGGAAACCTAGTGTTAACACACTACGTTCCCCACATTCTGCCGAATTCTGGAGGCATTGCGTGTTGAGTGGCAGAACTCAACGCCGCGCTTAACCTCGACACCAGAGCGAAGAAATGGAAATATAAATTTAAGTAAATATTTCATTTCCTCGAGTGGGGATCGAACCCACAACCAGTCGATTTTACAGTCACACCTTGTGCCGCTGCGCCACGACTGGCCTCAAACAAAAAGGTAAAAAAATTGTGCAGTAAAAATATCACAAAAGACCGCACTCGCATCTGCTTAAATATATACGACTCACGCTCGCACCTACGATAAAACGGTCTGGCAACTGGAATATCACCTTGTTGTAGTCCCTCAAGTGATATATATAAAATTCAGCTTTTATACTTTGGCATAAATATGACGAAATTTATAGTATGACGAAAGTACACTTATCATTTATTAGGGTTTAGGTGTATCTCGCGGGGGGTTGAATCTGGGATGTCCCCCAACTAGATGGGGTGACGACATTCGCAAAGTAGCTGGCAACGGCTGGATACGAAGATCTGAATATCGAGCTCAACGGCGTACCATTAGAGAGGCCTATGGAGAGGAGTGGACAAGAACAGACTGGAATTTTTTATCATTCTATGATAATGATGTTGATATAAAAATATTATAATTTTATTTATTATGTAAAATTTTTTACATTACTGTATAGAATTGGTATAAAAATAATATTATGACTAAGATTTAATATATAAAAAAATATGTACTTACTTAAAGTACACTTGTAGGTACAATGGTTTTGTTAAGGACTATCGATAAAGACTTGAGAAATACGAGAAGATCATATACGAGACTTCACTACTTACTAGTTAACTTATCTATATAATTATAAAGTTGACAAAATTCTGACGTAGTTGACGTAATATGGAAATATCTGACTGCTGTAGGTTCAACTCCCACTTGAGGTACCATGTCATCTCCGGCAAATAAAAATATTTTATATGTTCCTATATAAGAAACTCGACAGGTTCTTATATAGGAACATAGAAAATATTACAATACTTCGTACATGTACCTACGCTTGATAAAGAAACTGAAGTGCCAATTTATTTATTAAAATTTTTGATTTAAATAATTTATCGATATTATAAAAACTATAAAGGAAAGACAAAACTGTACGGATCAAAATTTGCATGTTAACAAAATTTTGGCAAAGAGAATTGACGTCCGCAGAAATCTATAAAATTTGTCAAGAAGACAAGTTACAACTTCGAGGAGAGCTATAAACGACTGAAATCAAATTTACGAAAACTTTTTGAATTCACAATTTTAGAGAGATTTTATAGATATACCTACTTTGATAAATTCAAATGAAATCTCAGAAACTTTTAGTAGGTAATAAGAAAATATACACTTACGTATGAATCTTGAAGAGAACAAATAATTGTATTACAATTTGGAAAATTTATTACATTTTTTAGTATAAATAAGCATTTTCTATATAGATTTCTCAATTTTAACAAAGTTATAAGCAGTGAATTTAATAATTAACAATTTTGTAAAAAAGTAATCACTTACAATATAAAATAAAAAAATACTATCTTCATCAATGTATTATGTTTCTATGACACAGATAAGATTTGTCTAAGTAACTCCTTGAAAGTTTAATTTAAATAGTATTTGCAAAAGCAAAAACCATCCAAATGGAACGAAGTAAGGTAGGGGGAACTCCCCCGATAAAAAAATAAAAGTACCTAACAAATCCCCTGAATTTACAAATTAGAATAATTGTAGCTACAATACATTTACTAAACTAAATATTAAGTTATATACATACAAATATATAAATATATATTCAACTTATGGACCGGAGATTAATAAAGCGTTCAGATTGAAAACGCAGACGTCTCGAGGGATTATTTACGAATATACAAGCGAAGTGAACCTAATGTATAGACACTCCGTTCATCAGTTATTACAAATCCAATTTTAGACATTGCTTACTTATTGTCGGAACACAGCGTCACGCTTTGTCTTACTTAAGTGGTAAAGTGAAAAAGAAATATTGTTAGTGTATGTATTTAATAATTTAATATGGCTTATATTTCGTATAAAAACTTTTTAGATCTCAAAACTCTTTACATTTGTTTGGCACTGCAGCGTAGCACCATTGTAAATTATTCATAAATATAAGATTCGCAGCGGCACGAGGTGTGACTGTAAAACCGACTGGTTGTGGGTTCAATCCCCACTCGAGGAGATGAAATATTTACTTAAATTTATATTTCCATTTCTTCGCTCTGGTGTCGAGGTTAGGCGCGGCGTTGAGTTCTGCCACTCATCACGCAATGCCTCCAGAATTCGGCAGAAAGTGGGGAACGGAGTGTCTTAACACTAGGTTCCCTCTGCCTACCCTACTGTGTGCGGGATACAGCGTGAAGCTGATTTTTTATTTTTTTTATTTAATTATATTAGTTTTGTACGAAATGTGATTATTCGTTTATTTTTATGCATATCACACCATAATTACTTTACGGTAATACCAACATTTAATATTTAAAGATTATTATATATTTATCAATATTTGGCTAATATGTCGAAAAGTCGAATAGCTATGTATAAAGATAAGTATATCATTTTTTTTACTGTTAAACACAGAAATTTAAATAATGTGAAACTTTCATAAACACTATCTGTGCTTCTATCAGAAACGCTGCAAAATCTTATATCATTCAGTCCTCGAGAAACACCTAGCTAATGAATCGATCGCTGCCACCGCCCTAACCACAGTGTACACAGCGTTAAGTAGGGTCGGATGTATATGTATATACATACGTACATATATATAGGTATAATGTACGGTAGAAGTGAGAAGATTTATGCTTAGCAATTTTTTTCAAGCTTTCAAGCATTTTTATAGAGATTTCACAAATTTATTTTTGAAAAGATTAAAATGTTTGTGCGTTGGATACCGCTCATGTCTATAATTCGCGCGGAAAGAAGAGAAGCTGTGCTAGTGTGACTGCTGACCCCAGATTTTTACCTACCTTCTTATATGCAGGATACAGTGTGAAGGTGAGAAAAATATATCTAAGTACATATATTGTATAACTTTTATGTCCTAGTCCAAATAAGAACTAAAGATAGGATCATAATAAAAAATAAAAAATATATATATTATAGGAACCATAAAGTTAGGCCAAATTAAATTTTGTATTATTTTAATAAAATGTGAGACCGTTGTGGCGCAGGGGCACAAGGGTCCCATCGAACCCACAACCGTCGCGTGACAGTCGCTATAACGCGACGGTTGTGGGTTCGATCTGCACTCGAGGAAATGAATTATTATTTCTAAATATTTTCGTATCTTCGCTCTGGCACCAAGGCAATAGTGCCGGCGTTGAGTTCCGCCACTCAACACGTATTGCTTTGAAAAATTCGACGGAAAGTGGGGAACGGAGTGTCTCAACTGTGAAGTTGATTTATTTATTTTTTAACATTTTTTAAATAATTAAAAAATGTCATTGTTTGCAGTGTCCATTATCCTTTATAAACGCACATTGTATAATAATATTATAATAAAGATGGATATATTGTGCGCGTTATCGAGCACGCCCTGAGGTGAAACCGATAATGCAGTCATTACTGTGCTTTCATCCAGCGCCTGTTGTTCATTTATTACATTATTGGAAAATGATAGGAATTTTGTTTATGGATTCATATATGTACATAATAAATAAATAAATTAGCCAATAATATTTATTTATAATTTTTTTTATGGAAAAGACAAGGCAAACGAGCGTTTGGGTCACCGATGGTAAGTGACTACCGCCGCCCACGACCCCGTGCAACACCAGAGGAGCTACAGGTGCGTTGCCGGCCTTTAAGGTGGGTTGAGCGCCGGAGCCCGGCATTACCTGATGCGAAACGCAGTGGCATAAAGCCACTACTTAACGCCGGTTTTAAATGCTGGGGGTGGTAATGATCCGGCTGAGTTTGCCCATGCGTGTTGCCATTACTGGCGACATGACTCTACCACACGTACTTCAGTCGCCTCTTACGACCAACGACCACCAGTACCAGCATGATCCTATTCTAATATAAATATAATAACAAATAAATAATCATCCAATAAACAACATAATATAATTGCTTCATGAAGCTAGTTTAAGAAAAGAAAGCCTGAAATCTTAAATCAATTGAAGCCACGACAACATAATGACTAATTAATTTATTTATAAAGATATCGAAATAAAAACTAACATATACAACCTACAAAATAAACACAAAAAACCTTGAAATTCGTACCTAAACAAATATAACAACTTGTGCTTTTACTTTAACAAAGCATTTAGCTAAAACTTCTTTAGACTACTTCACAATTTAAATTTACGCAAAAACTTTGGTATACCCTCAATGATTAATTTTCTTTATTAGAATGGAAAATGAGAAAAGTTTTTACCCGTAACCCACCTCTGTGGCGATGATCTACATAAAAGTTCTCTAATTGATCGAATGGTCCATTATCATAATGAGGCCGCCTTTATGCCTCTCGCTTACAATACCTAACGAGGGACGAGGAGTGGTGTATAGAACTGGAATAAATATTTGAAATTTACATATATATATATATATATTTATATACCTTACAAATAATTTTAGGTGAGCTGCGGTTTTCTGTTCGCTAATTGTGAAAGTTTATGTTGTTGAATCGTATGATGTAAATGCTAAATATTTATACTGTTTCCAATTAAATTATACGTCAGCTTCTCGCTGTATCCCCCACACAGCAGGGTAGGTAGATAGAACCTAGTGTTAAGACACTCCATTCCCCACTTTCCGCCGAAATCTGGATACATTGCGTATTGAGTGGTGGAACTCAACACCGCGTTTTGCCTCGACACCAGAGCGAGGGAAAGAAAATATCAATTTAAATAAATATTTCATGTCATCAAGTGGGGATCAAACCCACAACCAGTCGATTTTGCAGTCACATTTTGTGCCTCTGCGCCACGACTGGCCTTGTGAAATTATACGTTATATTGTTATATTTACAACATTGTTTCTGCAGATATTATGGCTTTTGCCATGTCACTTGCATTGTCCACTCCTGTGCATAAGTATTTCTAAAAAAAACAATGATGTTAGTGCAGTAATGTATAAAATAATAATTTATTTGAATAGAAAAGAGTTCATGAGGCTTAAGTCCATTTCCTAATTTATTTCCAGGTAAACCTTAGGAGATATAAATTTCTTATAGAGTTCGACGTTTTTTAGGTAGTACTAGGCTGTTTTGTTTTTATAACAATTTGAAAAGAGTATTTTTTTTGTTTAATTATGTTATTTCATTTTGTTTCTCAATATTTATTTGTCATTTATGATAAATATCATATATTTCCATGAAAACAAAACTGCTATAAAAATGCTTGTCATATAAATAGAATGTAGGTAGTTGTGTGAAACTACAGTAAAATATATATTTGTATAGGTTTTCACCCTTAAGGGCTTGTCAGTTAGATAAACAAACTAAGCCAACCCGCGGTAGTATTACATGTTCCGTTGGTTTTCTTTAATTTTCTGCTATGAACGAGTGGAAGTGGTTAAAATATGTCTTTATTTAGGTCAAATAGTATTTAACAATTCCACTTCATTTTACAATTTTGATAACAATTCGCTGTAAATGATTGCCAACTAATTTAGTACTTTTTTTTTAAAGTATCTGCCACAACTACTTAACTTTTAGTCCACATATATTTGATAGGAACTTCAAAAATATAATATTTGCCTAACAAGAATTGATCACATGTACCATAACTTTCTTTTACTAACAAAATAAATAATAGGACGCTATTATGACTAATAGGACTCTATTATGGCTAATAGGACTCTATTTTGACTAATAGAACTCTATTATGGCTCTAATAGGACTCTATTCTATGTATATCTTAAAGTTTTCAAGCCCTATTCTATTTTTACGAACAAACTCTACTACCCTGCTATGTGCGGGACACAGCGTGAAGCTGAAGCTTACGTAGAATGCATTTTATAGTAGTTTCCTTTTCACGTAACATACTGGTAGCTTATAAATATATAAAGTTATAATTTTTAAATAAATACATCAAAAAAATCTGTAATAATATTATATTTTTATAATAACAATTGATATATGAAATTGTATATTACACCAAGTAAAAGACAGATCATTAAAGTAATCCGTGAAAAAGTTTCAATACTTAGATAAAACAGTTTGCTCTTAAAATGCTTTCAAGAAGTTTCATTTCAATTTAAGTTTTGGCAAATTTCAAGACTGTATTAAAGTTATAGGGTGCTTAAAATATTTATAAGAAAGATTTAATTATATTTTAAATCAAAACTAATGTAATGGGTATGTTATTTCATTTAGTGAATACTTTCTTTAATGTGAATGTTATATTTTAATTTTGGGAATATATGAATTCATGTAAATTATGCTTGAGTTTTTTGACATCAATTGATTTTTTTATTCAATATATTTTAAGTCAAATATATTTTTATTCAATTTCGTCTTCGTCTTCGATATATAATAGCTTAAGATGTGAGGTTCGTAGATAATTAATTAAACTTATTTTTATAATGCTTATTTATTAAATATAAAATATTTTTATAACAATTTATATTTAAAAATGTAAAATTGATTTCTCTTGTATAAAAAAAGTATATATTACTGTGTAAAGTGGCACTATGGTTGTGGCCGTAGCTACTTGTCTGGTAACCGAAGGCAAATCTGATTATGACATTACGTCGGTAATTCCAGTACTGATGAAGGAGAAACCGCAAACCACACGGTAGATCAATGGGCACATGGAATATGCGCTAAATGTATGGGAGTTATAGCACGTGCAATTATTACTAGTACGAGCAGGTTCAGTTGAAGTAGCAATAAAAATAGTGGTCAAATATTAAAAATTAAAACAATATTTAAATTTGGTGGAGACCTCGAGTACTTTATTATCAATAAAAAACCAAAAGTCCCCGTCGTTAATGGTAAAGATCGATCTTCAAATTATCTACAGAAACTCTCTATAGTTTTTTTCCTCTATAGTTCCACTATATTTTTTTTTTCGCACAAATTATGATCATTTATGTGGATTTTTAAAAAAAAAATTGTATCAACTGAAATCATGAAATTTGGAATCTAGGCCGAGCAAAAATATTAAAAATATGTAAATAAATAAAGCCTTAACTTGAAAAAAACTGGTGATTTGTGGGATATGTCTGTTAAACTTATTTTTAACAGGTGTATAGAAACTGGTACTTTTCGAGACTTAATGAAATATAGTAAAATAATGCCGCTTTATAAAATTGAAGAAAGACTTGACTCTGCAGACCAATCTCTGTATTTCGATCATTTAGCAAAATATTTAAAAAATATTTTTTGATCAGATTACACTTTTACTCACATAGTAATAAAACGGCAAATATTACTACTATGTGAGAAAAGTGAACTACGGATACGGAAAACCAAAGTCAACTATGGATCCGGATGCTGCACTTCTAAAGCACATTTATGACGCATGGGAGAGGTCACAGAATGCGATAGAGTGTTTTGTGTATATCCAAAGCCTTTAATTGTGTAGACCATGAAACTTTGCTTTTAAAACTATATTACTATGCTATATAGGATGAGGCTCCTGATCTCGGATCCCTTGATTGAGATATGAAGTATGGGCATTCTACAAGGATCTATTCTGGGTCCCTTTTATTTCTGCTTTTTATGCAAAGAATATATGTGATATTGTACTGTTCGCATATGATACTTCCTTAATATTCAAGATTGGTAAGTTATTATTCTAGTTATTCACGGCAGCTGACAGTCTTATTTTAAAACTTTTATAAAATGTCAACAAAAGACTTTAAATGTTACCGTAGTCGTTTCCATTCTGTTGGAATAGAAAAGAATAAAAAAAAAGGGAAGAAGACAATAGCCTAGAATCACAAATAGAACTAGTTCAACTTACATTGCAAGAAATACACGCACAAATGTTTTCCTCCTTTGAATGAAATAAACAGCAGCCTTAGGCTTCACAATATATATCATATTTGTATATAGATAGATATATAGTTATATAAATACCTTATTTAACCCGGCGTGGTCATTGGGGCTGGGTCACACACACTGTTTTAATTTTCCTATAATTTTACAATGATTTACGCAATATTGCCGTTTTCTTGTTTTATTTAAATAAATGAGGGTAATTATCTAATTACTCGTTCTAAGTCAAAATCGTACAAAAATACGATTTCTCTATTTACAATAAGATGGTAAAACTAAGAATAGTGACACAACATTCTAAGTTAGGTATATCAAAATTTTATTCCATAGATACTTTTTACTATGAAATTATTTGGCCAAACATATGATTAATAAAATTAAACGATCTATAAGATATATAAGACAAAAACGTGGTAAAAAAAATTGGTCGGTAGTTCAAATCTGATGAAAAAAAAAATCTATTTACAGTATGTTTCCTCGATCCATTTAGATATCTAAATGACGTGAACCCACCCTATTACATAGAGATAGCAAATTTCATAACATAGATAAATAATTAAAGTGAAGCAATAAAACTTGATTTGTATATATATTAATAGTAGAGTTCTAGCAATTTCTTATCGAAACGAGGCGAGGAACTGGCTAACCAAAGTTTTGATCCTGAACATTTCTAACAACCCTTATATAAATTTTCGTGATTGCCGGCAATGTTTCCCGGTATTTATCGAGGAGGTCCGCCATTAACGGAATGGTATCGTCACTATTAGGAGTATAAATCTAAATAAACGCCTGTAGGCTTTTGTAATTTTGCGAACAAATTGTGCGGAAAGGAATCAGTTGTAAGGCTTAGAAAGGAATGTGTAAAGCTTTCGTTTTCTAATTTCAGTCGCAATTTTTATTTTCGGATGCCTAAATTGAATGAAAGATAGAAAATGAACAAATTTACACATTAGTTTTCTCTTTTACTTTCTTATGTATTATTTTTTTATTTTTATATTTTTTATATTTTGTGTAGAAACTAACAAAGTAAAATTATTATTTAACAAATCACAAAAGTTTTCTGCTTTTTCTGTAATATTATTCAACAGAAGGCAATCAAACTAACGAGATATACTTCACCTATGTGGTGTGTCAAAAGAATTTCAAAACGAATTTCCAACCCAAAAACATAAATGTGGCAAAATCTCGTTGGTTTTCAATGCATATTCGTGATAAGGTAATTCCACTAATGGCGTCAGCTTGTAAGAGACGTGTACATATGAACATGTTTTTAACAAATATCACGAAAATCCTGTTAATTTTAAAGCAAAGCTTTTTTTACCAGCTAGCTACCCCAGCCTATTCACCTACTTTTTTATTTAATATTATTAATAAATTGTAATTGAAATCTTTTTGGATTTCATTAGATATTGCTCGCAAAAATTGTCGTATTTAATAGAAAAATGTTTAGTTATTTCATATGTATACATACGCGCACATGGCAAACTCGTAAATCCCTATCCTGCGGAATTCCGGAATAAAAAGGCTATAGGCTCCATAACCTCCTCTATCAGCCAGTGGGTCCCAAAAAACCGGTTCATTTTTTCCGGTTATTGTCGGATCCGGAAAAATAGAAAGACCGGCATACAGATTTTTTTTTGTGTAATATAATAATAATAATCTCTATAGAATCTAAAAAAGGCATTCTCAGGATTTCTAATGAGATGGCTTTAGACTACAGGACATGACAATTTTTGTAAAATTATATATTATATTTAGTACCATCTATATTTTATGCACTCTCATAGAAAATCGAAAAATAAGAGATATCATGATTTATATCAAATGTACCGAAATCAGAAGACTTTGGAAATAAATACAGGTTTTTACGGGAGCAGCATATAGGGTAAAATATTTTAAATCCATACCTAAATAAATTAATCAAGATACCTCAACAGTTTAGACGTAGAATTATTTTTTCATTTCACGATGTTTATCCATCTGTATTTCGTGTGACGCAGTAACGAATAGATACCAATAACGTAAACACCTGCTACTACAAAAATACTACTATCCAAAGATTCAATTTTTTAGAATAGATTTTTTTAATATGTAATTAAGACAGTATGGGTACTTACCAACTTGAAAGTGGGCCCGTTCTTTGAACGGCAGTTCCAAATGACGTAAGTCTGGGGGCCCTGGGATCTCAGTCTATACTAAACGTTGCCGATCTGCCACTTATCATTCTCATAAAACATACTAAAACGAGAAAGGGATATATTTTGTTCTATTTTACACAATTCAACATCGCCGCCATTACCTACGACTCGATTTCATGAATGAGGCGTGTGAGGCATTATCGCTTTGAAAGGTTTATGCTTGTGTGAGTCATTTTTGACAAGTGGCGTTTTATTTTACAACGATAATTTTATTAATTATTATATTTGAAAAATTACTTTTTCATTTTTGGAAAAATCTCTTTTGTTTTATTGTATTAGGTTTTTATAGAGTAGTTAAAGCTGTGGTTTCATTTAAAGTGGTGATGACAAAAACACTTTGTAAATATCTATGTAAATCTCCAAATATCATGTAACGTACATGATAGTAGGTAGATACTCTAGTCAAGTCCTATAGCCTAGACATCAACAGTGCACAAAGGAATCATGAGAATATATAGTGTTATAGTGCACATTTTACAGAAACCACCACTTGCAACATCACATATCACAATAATTTTCGACAAGTAAATTAAAGAATGTAGATATAATTAATATTTAAAAAATACACCTGGTTTTTACGTTTGACTCGCAGAGATTTTCTAGAATACAAATTTAATAAAAAAAAAGATAATAGTCAGATATTAACTAATAATAATATAAAACACCTATATTGAACAATTCAAAACAATTACAAAATAGAAGTAGGGCATCTTAGCTGTTAAAAACATCATTCATATATGGTAAGGGTACATTACAGGGTACAAAGATTTCTCCCCTATGATTTGCTAATACGCTCGAGTAACGCGCAAAATCCCCTCTTCGTCTCCCAAACTATTATAGTAATAATGTTTTTTATTGACCCAATAATTGTAGTGTTTATGTGCAAGAGTGGGCGATGCTTCGAACAAAACCGAATCATGTTAATGATGGAATATTCAATTAATAAAAAAAACAGAATTCAATATGAAAAAATAATTTATTATCTTACTAAATATAAAAAAAATATTTCAAATTAATCACAATTCTATTATTTTACATATCACCTTCGTTATGTTGATTATATTAAGGTACATTTCAAAGAGTATTTTACATCGTAATATCCACTATTATAATAAATCTATTCAGCTATTTAAATATCTTCATTTCATATTTGTAATATTACAAGAGATATGTTTATAATTATAATAACTATAATATCACTTAAGTGACATTATAAAAAAGCGTATTAAGTCCGAGTAACCCACAGATTATAAAACAATGTATTATAGTTCACTTATATCAGTTAGCGAAATCGATTTGAAAACTAATATATCGAATATTTATAAGCAATAAGTTAAAATTAAGTTTTAACATAAAACGACTGCTTTAGGAGCTGTATATAAATTGATTATGCATTAATATGATCAATAAAATGTTCTAATAATCTCATACACTTAGAAAGCAGCGGTAGATTAGCAACAGCTGTGAATTGAAATGCCATAAAATGAAAATTTATAGTCCGTGTATAGTAGCAGTCTAATATTTCGAAAATGGGCTAAAAGTAAATATAAGGATGAATTAAGAGGGTAGATTAAAATACACAATGGAAAAATCAAGATACAATTTTGCATATACATAGTGAATATAGATGCCAATTTAATAAGTATTTAAAATAAATCGAAGCAAAGCGCGGCGTTGAGTTCCGCCACTCAACACGTCAAAACAATGCCTCTAAAACTCGGCGGAAAGTGGGGAACGAAGTGTCTTAACACTAGGTTCGCTCTGCCTGTCCTGCTGTATGCGGGATACTGCGTGAAGCTGATTTGATTTACAATAAATATATTTTTTTATATCTAATAACTATGTTATTTTATAAAGTTCAGTAGTTTGAATATAAATAAAAAATATTTTTTATATACTAGTAGCAATTAACTTCGTTTTTGTAAAACGACATATCGAAAATCTATAATTTTAATACTTTATGGTACACCATGTGACCTTATATAAATTAAATACTTTTTATCTCAATGATAACAAAATAATATATACAACTTTTTTTTTCAATCACAGTTTCGTATGTGTATATTATAATAAATATTTAAATACACAATTTATAAAAAATCTAATATATTGTACACTTTCAGTGATTTTTATTGATATACATAAGTAAATTCTAGCATTTTTCTTGGCGTCATAAATGTAAAGAGATTGAAACATAGATATAACAAGTACAATACGTTCAACGAGTCGTGGCCGCCCTGAGGTTAGCTACGGGGCTGCGCAGATTTGATTTGATTTCCTTACTTTTCATTACTTTAATACAAATGGCCATTGTGCAAAAGTTTAGAAAATTAACTTCAAAGCAGTCACCTCACCGTACTGTACGTATTACAATGTCAATTAATGTTGAAAATTATTTCAAAGAATTATGAAATATTTAGTCTTATACGCGCATGCATGTTTTAAAACGTAACTTTACATTAATAATAGCCATCTTCCAAGAACAAAATATAATTGAATTACATTTATATAACTTTTAATACTTTTTTGAACATGGTTTCATTTATTATTTTCAAATATTATATCATTATGTGGGATAAGCAAAGTGGACACAGGTGACTATGTTATTTACTCAGTTTACCAACATTTTATTGTGACACTGTGGAATATGTGATTTATATTTTACAAATAAATTTAATCACAAAGGATATTTAAATATAATCACATAATTTAATAAGTTCCCACAAATATTAACTTATACAAATTTTCACTAAATAGGAACAAATACAATTTCCTTTTTTTTTCATATTAATCTTATTTTTTAAATATGTTGTACAGACTATTAAAAGTGACAGCATCATTTGTATTGATATTTAACTATTTAAACAGAGTTACACCGATTTCCACAAAAATAAAGTAGAATGATTTCTTTTATTTTTTATTAATTTAATCTATACCTTTTGTCATACATAGCAACTTTGGAAGTATATGTGTGTTCCAACTACAAAATTAGCCATTATGGCTTCATTTATATTGATATTTAATTATTTTATTTATTAAAGTATAATAACTTTTAGTTACTGTCCACACAATGATAATAATATTTCACTTAAGTTTCAATAATTTTATCTATAACTTACGCCATATCTCATAGCAACTTGTGGCGTGTGTGTCGTGGCGACTGCCAACAGCAAAGGTACATCATTTACATCGATATTTAACGATTTAGTTAGAGTTGCAATGTCACAGAAATCGGTTGACATCAACATGTCAGATAAAGTTTTTGATAACACACATAGTTCACGGAGTTTACTTTCTAGGTAGAGGAAACACTGAAACAAATAAATATATGTTAATTAGGCGTATTATGAATTTACACAAAAGCATATCTTATGTGAACCCAGCATAGCTTCATGTGGAAATACCAAAGCTTCATTAGATTTACTATTATTGGTGTAATAAAATATTTCAATTAAATCATTAAAAATACTAAAATGAAATTAATAAATTTAAAAAAAATGCATTATTCACCTGGTGTGTAGGCACTCGCGCGTGTCGCATGGCGGGTAAGGCGTCCAGCATGCCGCCCACCAGCGGGGACAGGCCGCCGCACCCACACTCGCGCCCCACTAGGCGCACCTCCCTGGAAAATAAGTGAACTTTTATAGCAATTGAAGATGTGCGGTAAGTATCATTTTAGTTTTATAGCGCGGATCAGTAGTAGAGCGTGTGATGCCCTAATCCAGCGATGAAGAGACGAGACCAGGGGTCACCGACGGTAGGCCGTTCCTTTTACGAATTAATCACTGCACTGAAACTGCGGAGCGGATGCGCTGTTCAATGGCGTATACCTAGCTGCTCCGTCATCAGAGGCCAGGGGGCAAGTGGCTTTTGCAAATCCTATTACTCTCGAGGAGCTACTGCATGGTCGGGGCTACTCACCTGCAAGTCATTCATCAAGACTCATATAGATGGAGAGGGTTTTAGTGGGTAATATCTGATTCACCGGTGAGTCTCACAGTACCGTTCGTCAGTAAGTGCGGGCGGTCTGCGGTAATTACATTTCCCAGCACACAAGGTAAGTTTAGTTTACACATTTTGTTTCCACCTAATTAGTAACTTGGCTAACATTTTTTTTTCTAAAGAATAATAAATATTTAAAAAAAAATAGAGCAAAGTTATATCAAACATCTCCTTGTAATAAAGAGTATCTATCTCCTTGTAATAAATTAATTTAGTGTTTGAAAGGAGCATATTTTTTTACCTATACTAACTTACTTCAATACCTCAATACAATTAAATTTCCTTAACTTATTAAAAGAAAAACACTATCAATCGATACTAATATTACATACAAAGTTGAAGACTTCGAAGAATTTTATTTACACTCTAAACTTAGGAACTACTTAATACTAGTTTAAATTTCAAATTATTTCTCTATAAGGTAATCAAAGTATTAAGGAAGAAATATGTATACTGTTATATCTGCGGCCAGAGTAACCTCGGGCACGTAGAACGCGTTAAGTTTATAAAACTCTTAGTTACATCTACTCAACGCAAATACTAGTATTATATAAATCTCACCACGTGTTAGTATCACCGATGATGGCCACAGCTTGTACTGGTGAGTTGAGGGTTTTATTCAGGTACGATGTGAGATCTAGGTCCCGGCGGAGGTCCGCTTCCCACGCGCTGGGGCTTGATAGTGTTCCTTTAATTATAAAAAATGGATTAAAAATCAATCGATCGATCGAAGTCGCGTTTTGCCTTATTGCCAGAGCAAGAATATGAACATATTAAAGATTATAACATTTCTCCGAGTGGCAATCGAACCCACAACCGTCACGTGTTCAGTTACACGCTTGTGCCACTGCGCCACGAAGGCCTTTTATAAAAAAATATAAAATAGTTTCAAAATGGATGAAGCGTAATATAGCGTATAAAGCGTAAGTTAACACTAGGTTCTCTTGGCCTACGTTTCCCCTCCGAACTATAGACACACAGAAAGCGTGTTGTGAAATTTAAGCGTGGCGCAGAGGCACAAGCATGTTACTGAACCGCGACTGTAACCGCGACTGGTTGTGGGTTCGATCGCCACTCGAGGAAATAAAACATTTATTTCAATTTATATTTTCATTTCTTCGCTCTGGTGTCGAGGCAAAGAGTGGCGTTGAGTTCCGCAACTCAATGCGCAATGGCTCCGGAATTCGACGGAAAGTGGAGATCGAACTGTTTTAACACAAGGATTCCCTTTGCCGACCGTGCGATGTGCGGGAAACAGCGTGAAACTGATTCATTTTTTTTTTTTTTATTTAACTAAGAAACTTAGATTATGTAATTTTTAAGCTCGCTTTAAATTTATATATGGAATAATATTATAAAATATTTTGAAAAGCCGTAACAGAAAGTGAGGTTTTTAATTTACTATAGTAATAATGATATAGTTTAACTTTATTAATAATATTTTAGTATACATAAAAGTATATTATAATAATTTCATAATTACATTCACTACTAACGTCATAACACTTTTTCAGTCTCACGCCTTATCCCGCAAAGTAGGCAGATAGAACCTAGTGCCAAATCTCCCTTTCCCACAACAACATCGCTTTCAGTCAGTCGCAGTACCATTACGTCACTTTGGACCTATTTAAACTAAACTAAATTTTAATATATTTAATATAGACTAACCTTGTAAAATTAAATCAGGTACATAATGGTTTGTAACTCCACCGAGCAGCGACGCGTCATAGCCCGATCGCACTTGACTTTGCGGTGTACTCGAACAAACTTGCTTCAACGGGAACTCTATCACTTGCTTCACATTCATCACTTTATTATTACTTTCTATCTTTTCTAGCGACTCTTTACTTTTAACGTTAACGACTAACGTGTTTTCCTTTCGCGTCCTAACAAACGATTTTGGGGATAACTCACGATGTGTAGTTTCTTTTACTATAGTCTCTTTTGCATATTGTGGCTCGGACCGAGGCATGTCGTTCATATATTCCATTTCCGAAGCATTAGTGGGCGTTTGCAACATCGACTCCATCAATTGGCACTTGTAACACGTTTCACATCTCTCCTCTTGTATCGGCGGAACGAAAGTCGGGTCGAACTGAAAGTTATCCAACTTCAAATTCCCCGGTTTCCCTATATAATGTCTATCTAGTATTTCTAAATTTTTGCTCTTCATATAATTAGTGACTATCTGTGGGTATTTGTCGAACTCGAACTTAAAACCGGAATGTTTTATTGGTTTGGAATGTTGAAGTGTCTGACCGCAGCACTTAGACGGACTGTTTCGTTTGGTTTTCTCGCATTCGTTGGAACAAGAATTCTCATCTAACGTCTCTAGATCTGGCGTTTCATTGACATTTTTAGACGATTTCTTCGTATTTTTTCTTCCATTAGACTTATTTTTCAGTCCCACTAACTTCTCGTCGTCACCAAGGACGAACACTACTTGTTTTGTATCACATTCTTCTGATGATAAATCTGTGCCTGAATCCGAGGAGTCTTGTAACGGAAGCATACTTGGGAGTCGCCGCAACTTGCCTTGGCTTTGATTGGCCCTTCCCATTAAATCGGAACTAGAGAGCGAGCGCAAATTCATTAACGTTGCAGTTTTCTTGATACTAAGATCGCTTGCCGTCAACGTACTGTCACTACCATTGCTATTACTGTTGTTAAATGACGGTACTTTTAAGTTGGAACATTCTTTAACATCATACTTCGTCCTCGATTGCTCTACATTTTGCACATCAACAAATTTCGGTTCTTTGAGCAAACAGTCTTCATACTTGAAGTCGTTCTTCCTTACGTCACCACAACGCACAAAATATGTTAGAACGGCCAAAAGTCTGTTAATAAATTGTACGTTTTTTGACCCCGCTATAATTGTTCTAGCGGATCGGGGTGGAAACCCGATATTACCGCAGAGGTCCGTCAATTGCGCCCATAGTGCGTTATAGGGCCTTCTAGTATCATTCTGGTCAGATGGAAAGTTTTGAGGATCGATGGTGTCGTAAGGACTGACTGTAGTGACCCACCCGAGATGATGTGTTAGCACGTACGTCAGTAGAGTACTGATAAAACTGTAAAAGAGAAATTAAATTTGTTATTGATGATATTTATAAAGTAAACAACTGTACAAGACGTATTAGAAGATCAGCTTCACGCTGTATCCCGCACACAGCAGGGTAGGCAGAGGGAATGTAGTGTTAACACTCCTGTTCCCCACTTTCTACCAAATTCTGGAGGCATTGCGTGTTGAGTGCTTGCGTGTTGCTCAACGCCGCGCTTAATCTCGACACCAGAGCGAAGAAATGGAAATATAAATTTAAGTAAATATTTCATCTCCTCGAGTGGGGATCGAACCCACAACCAGTCGGTTTTAGTCACACGTTGTGCCGCTGCGCCACGACTAGCCTCTATTAGAAGATGCTGTATGCATATATTTGTTACTGACACTTTTTTATGATAATCCATTAAGAATAAGTCAATAAATTACAATGTCGATGATAGGTATTGAGCAAAAGATATTAAACATTATTTATCACTTAAAATCTTCATAAAACCAGGCAACGTAATAATTACGTCAGAAGGGCGTCAACTTCTTCTATAGTCACCTCTTTCTATAAATCATTATACTCCCAAAATAAAATTGAAAACGTATATATTACTCTGGAAGCGTTTGTCCCAACACCCACACGAATTACGCAACTAATTTCAACAATTTGTAAACGTCAGTCCATTGAAAATGGCGTGATACACAATCACGTGAGAAACACGTAAACAAGGGGCATAAAAATAACACGCCAAAATTACAAACAACGTTAAAAATAAATAAAAGCACTTGCACTTGACAATGATGCCATCTACACGTGTCACTAATTAACGGACGAAGAAATTGTCCAAAGATAAATGGTTTTTTGGCAAAAATGTATTTAATATTAGCATTTTGGATGCTGCCCAAAACAAATACAGAAAAATAATTATTTAGATTATTTATCTTGAATTTTATATGAAATTAATTGTTATGGAGTACAAACAATTTATGGAATTCGTTTAAAATTTTAAATAGTAGCAAAATGTTTTATTTTATTTCTTATTGACATTTTGTTAATATTGAAATGATATGGCAGCTGTTAAAGTTAGGCTATTGATCCAAATGAGGTATTGTTAGTAAGAGCTCTTGAAAAATGGATACAATAAAATACAACAGTAGTAGATTTTACTTGGTAACGTGTAATTACCAAAATTTAATAAATTAACAAATTAAATATATTGGATATACTTATTACTTAGGTCTGATTAAAATTAAAGAACTGCGAGTCAAGGCTTAAAGAAAATTTTAATAACTAAACTACAAATTATTATCACTTATGATGATAAATCAACTTCATAAAGCTACGTACAACCACGAAACTGATAAATAATATAGACCTAAAAATATATATATGTTTGCATAACCATTTATTAATATCATGTGATTTTAACAGAGGCAGTAGCTATTATAAAATTGCGTCATAAAATATCGTGAAAACTCTTAATAAAACTAAACGAAATATTTTTATCACCTACCAACATCACGTGTTTTAACGTCCGGAAATATAAATTTTATAATAGTCAACGTTCACGTGATTCAACATTTTTTATAAAACTATACAAGTTTGTTATACTTTCTTTATTGTCATATCGTTAAGAAGTAATATCGTTAAGAAGTAATCTCGTACATGTGATATTGATATGGAGCACTTGACATATGCCTAACTGTTATGATAATAGACAATTCAATTTCTTAAAATATATTAGAATTACGACTCCAAAAATGCATAATGTAATATTTTTGAATTACGAATCCTAAAATGACTGCAAAATATAAAACAAAGCGATATATAGGCATTAAGTTTAATAATTTATTTAAAAGTTAATTTATTTAAAAATAAACATAAGTCTACAGTACAAATAACACAAAAGAATACTCACAAATTCGTGTTCTTCGTGTCACCAGCAGCTAGAACTGAACATAAATCCGTCAACAGCCTATCCGCCATTTTGTTAGACAGGCGCGGGTCACTCGTGACCAGCTCCAGCCATACCGATTGTAGTCGCGGCCCGTATATGAGATCTGATAGCCTGAAATTTATTGACTTTTAAAATTATCAAACATTAATTAGTAATTAAAAATATGGTATACGATATACGACCGTTATAAGTTCAAAATCATGGGGAGAAAATTTTCATATAAAATGCAGGCAAAGTGTAGCGTGGTAATATGATGTGCCTATTGCGTTAAAATATTGTTGCTCGTAAGTTATATCCTCTAATTCATCTAGCAATCATACAGTCTGGTTTCCACTGTGAAATAGGAATGATAGGCGGGTAGATAGACGGTAGTAGGTTCCGCTTAAGCATAAGCGGAACTTCTCCTTTTAAATAAGTTAATTCTAACTATTTATTGGTGGAAATCCAAGTATGCAGTTTACTCTTGCGAGTTCAACGGAGTTCTTAATAGGCCCGCTCCACTCGCGGTGGAAACCGAGCTTCACTTCTGATACTATAGTTATCAGAAAATACATTTGAATGTAAACTTAAAATACGTCTTCCAATATAGTAAAATGAATCTCTTATATACAACGCCAGAAAAATCATTGAAACTTAAAAGTATTGACAGGTTTATTGATACACAAAAATAGAGTAGTGACTCAGTGCGATATATATATATATATATATATATATATATATATATATATATATATATATATATATATATATATATATATATATATACATACACCAGTAATGTAGTTATTAGAACAGGACAGAACGAAGTTCATTGTTTTTACCTGGCGTGAATAGCACGAAGATATAAATAAAAGTACTAAATAGACATTCAAACACAAAAATAGGTATATGACTATTTTAAAGTTTTAGATTTTCTCACTTCTACACGTGCTAAATAATTATGGTAGAAGTACGAATATGATATTACTATAAATCCTTGTTATTAACACAATTTTACAAATTGCTTTCATTTTAGAGGTTAGAACACGTAAATATATATTTTAGCATGATTGTCATATCAAAAGGAGTATATTATATACAAACACTGAAAAATTATATATTGGAAAAATTTAACCAAAAATATTTAAAAGGAGAATAGATATATTCTTCCATGAAGCCACGATACCAGTTGCTCTACAATTCTACACGATACCAGTACATTGGTCATTTTTTTATTTGTAAAAAATTGTACTACAATTTGTAAGTACTTTGTACATCAGCAGAATATATTATGCTGCTTATAGCAGGATACTGGGTAGGTAGAGTGAACCTACTTTTAAGGCACTCCTTTCCTTACACACTGACCCACTTGTGATATTACGTGTTCGACATTAGAGAGATATCAACGCCGCGATTGATTTTTCTACCAGAGCAAGAAAATGAAAATTACTCATTCTCCATGTTTCTCAATTCGTTCATTGGAATAGAACCTACCACCGTTGCGTTTACAGTCAGACGCTGCGCCATGACGGTCTCCAAACAATCTAGGTACAAATATATATAAGCAATATAAATCTCTTAGCACAAGTTCACTCAAACATTTTAAAATAGAAAACTACACAGAATCCATAAAGATATCATTGCTACGACATAAAAAAAATATTCTTGACATAATATTTTTGTAATAAAAGACACACGGCCGTTGAAATAGCTCTTAATGATATAAAGCAAATATTTTTTTCTTATGATTTACGACAACTGACAATAACATATACGCTTCATAGCTTTAAGCACTTTTGGCTTTAGTCCAGCAAAAGACTAAAAACATCGATTATGAAACAAATTGGGCATAACGGTGTTAGTTTGATATTTAGTTCATAAACCTGAAGTATGAGAGGATAAATAATCGATTTTAATCTAATAAAATAAATTATTATAGACTATAAAATCGATTTGCCCCTGAAATTGAATTTAAGCCCCTATAAAATAAGTGGATCACCATCAAATCAACTATATTGATGCTAAATACGTTTATTAATATGTGTTCTACTTATATCGGTGAAGAAATTATAATTCATTGGAATTTTGCATTATTATCAAAGCTTCGACGAGTGTCTCAGAATTGTAATAAAAATGGCACTAAATTACATATTTTTATTTCAAATTATTACACAGACAACATGTAAAACAATTGTTAATAATTAAATTATATTGATAAAAGGCAAAGGTTGTGAATTCGATTCCCGCTCGAGGAAATGAATTGTTTAATATTTTGATTTCCTCGCTCTGGTAACAATGAAAATTGCGGCGTAAAATTGAGTTCCGCCACACAACAAGCAATGCCTTGAAATTTCGACGGAAAGAGAGGAATGGAGTGTCCTAATCCTAGGTTCCCCATGCCTACCCCGCTATACGCGTGCCGACTCACCAGCGCGCCGCGTGTCCGGCGGCCGCGTGCAGCGTGGACACGAAGGCGCGGCCCGCGCCCGCGCTCGCCGTCGCGCGCCGCAGCCGCCACACCAGCGCCTGCAGCTGCGGGGACTGCTCCATGCAGCGCCGCACCACGCCCCTGCGGGGACAGTTCACGACGTTAGCTGGAGGTGGCACAGATAAACTGGGTTCAAAGCGGCCACTGACACTCACTAACTAACCAGATTCAATCTTACACTTAAACAAATAATACTTAAAAAAAACTTATGAAAAGTATTTTTATTTCATAAATGTGGAATAAGAAAAAAATAATGAAAATATAAAAATAAATACGAAGCTAATAAAAAAACAAATTTTACTGCTAATAAAATAACAAAGTTGCGTGTTTTAAATCGATAGAATTTTACATGTAAAGTACATAGGAGTTATTTAATCAGATACTATCACCATTTTATAATCATTTTAATTAACACTAGACTATAACTTAGCACAAGTTCACTCAAACATTTATTTAAACTTTATATAACTTAACAATTTACTTATATAAAAACGTGACGTAAATAAAATAATTACTATACAGGGTGGAAGAGGCAGCGCTCCATTTACGGAAACAGCATATAGGGTAAAATATTTCAAACCTATACCTAAAGAAATTAATCAAGATGCCTCAACAGTTTGGACGTAGGATTTTTTTTTCATTTCACGATTTTTATCCATACCTGTATTTCGTGTGACGCGATTACGTATAGATCCCAATAACATAAACACTTACTACTACAAAAATACTACTAAAGGTTAAACAACTTTGAACTTTATCGCCAATACATACGACTCGATTTCGAAATGAGGCGGGTGCGGCGGTGTTCCTTTGATAGGTTTATGTGTGCGTGCGCCATCCTTACAAATGGCGTTTTGTTTTAAAATGACAATTTTATTATTTATTTTGTTTGAAAAAAAAACTTTTTCATTTTTGGGAATTTATTTTTTTCTGAATTATATTAGGCTTTTATAGAGTAGTTAAAACTGTGGTTTCATTTAATGTGGTGCTGACACTTCCACCCTGTATATCATTTTAAAATGAAACACTTTTTTGTATATTTTTTTTTACTTTTACTTGTCTTAGATCTTATGCTTATGCTTTTTGTACGTAACAACGTACTTACTTCAATAATAGTTAATAATAGATTATGGGGTAATAAAAAATCCATTATTTTCTTTAGTTCTAGAATTTTTTACAACCAATAAATGTCGTACATGATTTCATAGTTAATGTAGTGTACGTTTAAAAAAATATATGACTCGAAGAAAATAGCGCTAATAATTTTATGACGCCATTTTTTTTCTTCAACTTCATGTTGACAACTAAAATTATGTGCCAATCAATAAACTGAATGAAAAATAACTCAAGTCCTATTCGTGTGAAGTTTAAATATGATTTTCTTTTCAAATTTTAAAATTTCATTCTGTTATGAACATTGAACACTCCAGAATAGTCTGGTGTCCACACCAGAAATTTTACTTGCAACAAAATTTGCCCCGAAAAAATTAAAAAAATCTATATTTACACGAAACTAAGACTCCCCCAGAACAAATCTCTAGATAGGCTAATGGTTATGTATGTTTTTTAAAAGTAGTCAAAAAACATGTAACTTTTGCGTTTAAATAGATTTAAATTGATAGCATTTTTATAGAACCTACCTACATTATTTTGTGTACAAATAAGAAATGAAAATACAATACAATAATACGTATATAGGCAAAGAAACAAAAGAAAATGATATTACATAATGTCACAAAATTACATAACAAAAAGATTAAAAATAAGAAGTCGTTCATTTAATTGTATTTATCGCGTTCAATCAATATACCACGTGATAAAAGTAGGCCGCTATTTTTAAATTACTACAAAATTCCACTACATTTCCGAACGATACGCGTCATCGAGAATGAATGGCGCGTTAAATTACTTCAACATTTGTCAATTTATTTTAAAAAAGTCTCTCGTGATGTTAAAATGCCAAGTTTTATAGAATGTATTTAGTGTAATATGTACTTATATATATTTAATCCATAAGTACATTTTATACTTAATATATTCTATAAAACTTGACATTTTAATATACTATATATTGGCATATACTATATATTATATATATGTGAAAAGTGTGGCCTTACTATATAAATATGTACTAAAATTATATAAAGCAGAAGAGCTTCTTTGGTTGAACGCACTGATCACAGGAACTGTTGGTTCGAATAAAAAAAAAATTAACAAAGGAAGGCTCAATAGATGTTGATTCTACCTGAGGCACTTAGCATATATCATGTGGCATGCAATTACTTAACTCTTATTTATGTGTGTGTTATTTATGTACATTTGTAAATAAATGTGTTAGCTATATGGAGGGTAGGATAAGGAGGACGGTCGTCGTGTATGACAAAGTGTCCATCAAAACAGATAAAATAATGACATCCCTGCGAGTATTAGACTATTTTCGAAAGAAAATAATGATTCAAACAACTCGAGCCTTTAAAAATATCAATTATCCAAACTCAGTATACTTTACGTTTTCTATAATCGCTAACTTTATATCATAAATTAGCGCTATTTCGGTTGTCTTTTGAACTATAATTAATAATTTACTAGTGGACACTTTTACAATTAAATCCTCATTTAAGATAGTGCTCCTCTCTACCCTCCATAGTTTGTTAATTATTTATAATATAGAGTGATATTACAGTATAAAAACTTACATATCAGCAGGCTCCGATACAGATATCAGTAAGGCTAGACCAAGTTTTCCTCGCCTTGGCACTACTGATGTAAAACTCGCCAAGCTGTCATTGGTGCCGCTTGTGGAACTATTGCTGTATATCTGGACAATGAAAAACGAACAAATTTAATACTGAAATGAATCTTATAAAATGTATTACTTAATCTTTTACTTAAATATTCTTGAGTAGGAAGGAGGAGGCTTAAAAATAGCATTTCTGAGACTCACTTTTTTACATTTTTTTTTTTTTGTTTTTTTTTATGAAAACGTTTAGTGAATTTGTTCTTTGCTTGTTATTTTAATTAGTATTTTAACGTAATGATTAAACAGTTACACTGTTAAGTGTAAGTATTATATAAAATGAGGCAATCAAGTGGAACAATTGAAACCTGTCTGATTTAACGTCTTTCATCTCAACTCATCTCAACGGGAGAAATATTTATATTTAAATATGTAAATAGAAAAAGCGCGTCTTTAAGTTGCGTCACGCAATACCCAATTTTTCTATATCAAACAGAAAATGAAGAATGCAATGATAAATTATTAAGTTTCTCTGCCTACTTCTAAATATGCTGAACAGTTAACAGGTTTTAATATATGAAATTTGTCTAAAATAAATATTATAACCATTGTATGCATTTCAATTCAACCGAGTATTGAATTGTAAAGATAAATTTAATAAAAACAAACAAAATAATTGTAAAATTTATTAATTTATTAAAATAATTATCTTTACTTGTCAATAATAAACAATATAAATCAATTTTAACTATAGTTTTTATATGCCCATAGACGGCAAAACTTGAAATGGTAATAATACGACATTACGAGTTACATCGTGACGTCACTATGTATATGTAAACAGTCAATACAATATGTGAATAAATATTAATAACTTTCCAACTATCACAAGGTAAAGTTAGTATTGACACAGTAAACATCGAGAAACTCCATTATATGGTCTAAAATTATTGAATAATGGAATACCCATTTTTATTTTGTTCTCTCTACGACTAGTTTTCGCGACAATTTGCGAACGAGTTAAATGGCAGACTTTAACGCCACGCTCTGTCTTGTAACCTGAGCGAGAAAATGGAATGATAATTATACAATGCGCACACATCACAAAAAAATGTTACTAAAATGAAATCGATATTTTTGGACCTAAATCTCAATCTCTTTTTTATAACAAAAAGAATTCTCACTGACTTCTCTCTAGCTACCGCATAATGAGCAACCAGTTAAAACACTAATCGATAATCACATGCAAAAAAAAACATCCATGCGCTACTTTGTAAAGAAACACTATCCACACATACAATTTACAATATCGAGACGTTTTAAATAGCATAATAACAATAAAATATTACTATTTCATGACATAATTATTGTAATCAAGTTGTCTGTATCATGTGACCAAGCGCCGGCCACTCATGTGACCCATCACGCGCGTAGATTTTGCCAAAAATAGAATTTTTGTGTTTATTTTGATTCAAAATGCACTTATAATAAAAAAATACTTAAAAACGATTATTTCCATTAAAAACAAAAAAGGTAATACATAAGATGTTTAATGTTTATCGAGTTTATACCTTGACATTATAGTAAAAGATGTAACTCGGCTAATAAAAAAGTTAGTTTAATTTGACTTTCATAATTTTAGTTCAAAAGGAAAAGGTATGAAATAACTGGTTTATGTCATGTTATTGATTTTTTTTCATAATTACAACGCATTAAGAAAAATATAGGCATGACTAACGTGATCATTCATTGTTTAGAACAAAACAGAACATCAATTCTGTAATTTTAATTATTTTTAACTATTGCATAAAAAAATAATATTTAACTTTTTCATGTTTCGTTTTGCTTTTGGCTTTATTGTCTTTTTGTAGAGGAATCTCGTTTTTCTAGGGTGGCCTTATTTTTTTTAGAAAGGTTTACTTTTTCTTAGAGGTGTGCTTTGGTTTTTTTTAAGGGTGGCGTTCGTTGCTTTGGACGTTTGCTTTGTTTTATTCGGCCAACAAAATTTACGTGTCATTTCGAAAAAACGGGACATTTGTACGTCCTGGTGCCGTGTATCGGGACACCGGAACACACAAGAGAAAAAACGGACGTCTAGCCCCGTTAGGTATGACACTAATTTCGATAGACAATGAAGTTTTAAAGAAATATCAAGAAAAACAATAAGTGTTACATAACGCTAGGAAAGTGACAATGGATTCCATATATAATATGCAAATGACTTTGTATAATTAGTAAATTTTTATTTATTTCAAATATCCAATTAACTTTGTGTTAATTAGATAATTGGAATAAATAAAATTTTAGCAAAAGCAAAACAAAAACAAACAATAGTTACCTGTGAATCCACACTAGAAACCGAAGACGGCACTCTCAAAGTGTTGTTTTGTCCTAGATCAAACCTCGTCGCCATGCTCTGGAAGGTTCTCCTTTGCCAGCTACCGTTACTCGAGTTGCTCAACTTCCGTCCGCACGGCGCTGGGGAAATCAACGCCTATTAATATAATATTGCCCCTTAAGTGCCGCAGTTAACATTGTTAGAGAAATCAAATAAAAAAAGTGACTGGCAATTGATATCTATATTGCAGGTTTTTCGAGTATGCATAAGACCAGCAAAATGTACAAAATTATAACTTTCTACCAAAAATGTAAGGAAAAATATTCATATTCCAATTCGAAGTTAATTAAATCAAATGAAAAACTTCATTATTTTATAAGAATACTTACCTTAATTGATATCGTTGTGTCGCAGTGGAACAGTTCACTGTCAACGCTTGTGGGTTCAAACCCCACTCTAAAGTAGTGATTATATTTAATCTCTCTTGAAGACAAAGGGCGGCGTTTATTCCGCCATTTAACACGCAATGTCTCGAAAATTTTACGGAAAGTGGGGAGAAGTGGGAAACGGAGTGTCTTAACTAGGTTTCTTCTGCCTACACTGCTTTGCGAAAAAAAACGTGAAACTGTTGTATTTTTGTAAGAATACTTACTGCGAAAACAATATTCATCTGCTGCGTTCCCATCCCAAGTGTCGAACATTGAGAAATAATCAAAGGTGGACCCGACGCTGCTGTATGGTGATTGTTCCCCGTAGAACCCTATAACATGATATATGATAAAAAAATCGTTTCCAGGCCGTAATTATTGAAAATTGTTAAGACAAATCTATGTAAGATAACGTTTTTGTATGTATTTTAATTTTAACATAATTCTTGTGCTTTTTATCTTAGCAGATGATTAGTATGAACTAACAACATATAAGTCCACAAATATATTGAATATTTAGACATGTCCCAGCAGAAAGAAAAAGATTCCTTTCTGTAGAAAGGTAGACATATATATTTCTACGAAAAGGTAACTATTTCTTTTTTATTTGGCCAAGATAATCAAATTTTATTGTACTACAATTTGAAAATCTTTTGAATTTAAATAAATATATTTATTTATAGTACAAACTTAACAATTCTAAAATAATATAAACCTTTTTAGGTACAAAACAAAAAGTCACGCGAATATAATTACGATTATTTGTCATTTCCGTTCCAATTATACTTACAAAAGTGGGCCAGTATTTTATCATAATTAATATTTAGTTCTAAGTATATCGAGCTATAATAAAATTTAATAAAGATAATGTAATAGTCTATTATACAGGGTGAAAGTGTCACCGCTCCTTTTAGGGGAACAGCACATAGGGTAAAATATTTTAAACCCATACCTAAAGTAATTAATCAAGATAACTCAACAGTTTAGACGTAGGTCTACGTAGTTTTCATTTTACGATGTTTATCCATACCTGTGTTTCGTGTGACGCAGTTACGCATAGATACCAATAACGTAAACACATACTACTACAAAAATACTACTAAAGGTTAAACAGCTTTGAACTTTGCCGCCAATACCTACGACTCGATTTCGGAATGAGGCGTATGCAGCGGTTTCCCTTTGATAGGTTTATGTGTGTTACGTCGTTCTTGACAAATGACGTTTTATTTTAAAACGATAATTTTATTATCTATTTTGTTTGAACTGTTTCATTTTTGGGAAAAAAAATAATTTTTAAATTGTATTAGGCTTTTATAGAGTAGTTAAAACTATGTTTCATTTAAAATGGTGCTGACACTTCCACCCTGTATAAGTTATACATGTTTAAAATTACCACAATTCTATACTAAGCCAATAACAGTTTAATTATAGCTCACAATATACTCAACATTATGAAGTGTCCGATTACTATTATAATACAATTATTATTATAATATTAACTATAAATAAAATACCTATTACACCTAACAATATAAAGTCATTCCACCAATACACACTCAATATTGAAAAAGAACATCGACTAACTTATTTACTTATTTTTTTAGCAAGGTGTTGTCAAATGGAGAAAATAAGAAATTTTCTCCATTTGACAACAACATTAAATTCAAGTATTGGTAAAAATTTTCGAGTAACACGTATTGACGTAACATTTTAAAATTACGGTATGGTTTGAGATCTTTTTTTGTCGTTAAGTTTGAGAAAAACTTTTTTTGAGAAAAAAAATGGGGAATGGAGAATTTAACACTAAGTTTACTTTGCGTAATTAATTAAAAAGAAAATATTACTTTGTTTTAGTTTTAATTTTATAGTTAAAATATAGTTTCTATTCCATCCAAGTCAAGGTTTCTTAAAACATTGGATCAATATACAGATAGGTATACACTCGCCCGTATAAAGTTGCGATAGAATATAGTCACAGGTATGGACACCTCATGATACATATTACAAAATGTACATAAAATAAGTCAGTTTTATATCATTTTGTTAGCGTTTCTCATTTAAAAAGTTAACCTTAACGGCCTTTCATATGAAATATGGAAGTATTTCATACTCCACTCCTTGAAAGGAACATATAAGGTATTATTGATTACAGAAATAATAGAAAGCACTAGTAACGTACTTATTTGTCTAAAACGATAATTTATCTATACATTATTATATTATTGTTAACATATGTAGGTACATATGTATTAACGATAACGTAACAAATCATGATCGATTTGTTACGACGTGACTTTGAAAATCCGAAACGATTGATCGTTTCGTTTCACTTCAAAAAACTTAATTTTATGTAAACATAAAGCAATAATAAATATTTTATAATTCGAGGCCAGTCGCACATTCAGGGGCACAAATATGTTAGTTAACGCAGCAGGTTGTGAGTTCGATTCCCACTTGAGGAAATTAAATAATTATTTAAATTTATACTTTAATTTATTTGTTCTGGTGTCAAGGCCTATGTTCGTTTTTTTTTAATAATAGGTATATATTACAAAATTAAACCGAATCATGATGTATTTTAAAATAAAATAGTTTTTCCTTCAAGAGACAAAAATAATATCGCTTTTTTAATGTCTATTGCTTACATACACGTATGTGTATAAGATGTAATATAAAACAATATATAAAGAAACTAACCAGAATCTCCCCTATCCAGTGAAAAGCTTAACGACACGCCTTCCTCCTTCACCAATGGCACGTTGAGAGGGGTCGATCGGTTCATCAAATCACTCTTACTAATGTCAGTCTTACGCTCCACTCGACTTATTCTAGGTGGTGGCACGCTGAATATTTTGGTGCACATAAGCCTGGACAAATATATTTTGTAATGAAATATAATAAATTAAATTATTTTTAACATATAACAGCCATTTTAAAAGTTTGTTACTTCAAAACATTCTATTTGGTCATTAACGGCGTTATAATAGCGTAAGGACTATCCTAGTCCTAGTATTTAAAATTTTAAAAAAATATGCGTAAAGTTGAAAAAAAATACTGTACAAAGTGGAAGATGCATGAAGAAGAAGATAAATGTGAATAAAGGCACACAAAACAAAAAAAAATCTTACCGTCTAGGATCATTCATAATGTGAATTTTTAATGAGACGCTCTTGCAGTTCATCGCGACGGCACCAAATATCATCTCACCGAGGACGCTCGCATCTGCCGCCTGACCTTTGTACTAGACAAAATTTACATAAATTACTAATATATAACTACTATATAAGATTGAACACATTATTAATACCTAGGTTTAAATCCCACATCTAGCCCGCAAATGAATGAATGGCTATACAATACAATACAATCCAATTTGAAATAATAAAATTGCTAATAATTTAACTTTATTAATGATTGAATAACTAAGTTTAAATTAAATAATCTAGCCAGAGTCCTCTTGGGACTGAAACTAAACACTGACCCGAACTGAAAAACGAGCAAGTTTCTATATATATTTAAGTGAAAATTTGAAAAGATATTATTTGAACGTACAATAAAAATACGTAGTTGTTCAAATTTTATAATCTGTTTTAACTTCTATGTGGGAAGTTCGATATAATTCTTTTTAGGAAACGTATAAATATTTGAACGTAGCGGGATTTGAACTCGGGCCTCTTGTTAACCGTCCGTATTTCTTCGACGGTATCCAAGAGGCACGTTTTCAAAGTTAAAATTTTTATACGTTTCCTAAAAAGTATTTTTCTTTCCTTGGTATATATTATAGAATAACACTTTAAATTGTTTAAAAAAGTTCAGTATAATATTGTGTTGAAATTGTTTCCTTAACAAAACCTACAAACGCAGTAAACCTATGTAATTTGAGACAATAGTAGTTGTTACTAGTAGGTAAGTTTTCTCTAGATATATTACATTATCAAATGAGGAAGTGCCATTTATAATCGAATGTGAACATTGTAATCGTCAGTCACATGAGTCTCGCCAATGCCAAATGAAGGTCTGGTTATTTACATCGATTTAAGATTTTCTTATATATAATTATGTAAAACGTGGCAATGAATTATTGAATGAATTAAATTATTTTAAAATTCTGCAATTTACAGAGCTCTCCCCCTCTCCTCTCCTCTCTTTAAAAAAAAAACCGTCTTCCACCGGATGCCAAAATCAGAACCTAACCAAATTCTCATCAAACTACCCTTGAATTGTATATATCCTTTACAATAAAAAAAAATCATCTAAATCAGTTGGCGTGATATTGAGTTATTCATATTTCAACTTGCCGCGTACATATTTAATGCTAATTAAATTTAAGACTTATGTGATTTTCTCATAGATTGTTAGAAATGGGGCAAATAATAGACTGAAGGAACCAAAAGGCAAGCACGCGTGCAAATAAAAAAAAATATAATCAAAATCAGTTCACCCAGTCAAAAGTTCTGAGTTAACAAATATAAAAAAAATACAGTCGTATTGATGATCCTCCTACTTTTAAAGAAAAAAAAGTATTAGTATAAAGTTCGTAATATAACACTACTTAAATAAAACTGCCCGACACAAAATATTTGTTTTTTCTTTTAAAAAGTCTCCTGTATTTATAGATTATTTAAAGTATAAGGCACTATTTGGCTCCACAAGTTTTCCCCAAATTTCATAGTTATTTTTTAATAAAATATATTAATTCCATCCATTAATCGTGACCTACAAAGTAAACGTTTTTATGATTTGTTTACCTTGTATCTGACGGCTCCCTGAATAGGGTATAGAGATGAAATCTTTATTTCTGGAAGTTGGTTATATGTAAACTGCTGTTTAAGTTAATATATAAATAAAGTAATGTAATTTTAAATGTAATGCTTATTGAATATGAAGGTATATCTATTATCTACTATTACTTATCATGAAAATATTCTTGGTGATTAAGTACGTACGCAAGCAAAGTACTTTGTATTGCTACCCTTTGGTTGGAGGTTTTCCTATACTAATATAGATATAAGAAATCATATTTGAAAACCGTTTTATAATTAATATTTTTTTCTATTTTCTATTAGAATAGCTAAAAGATATCCTTAATATCATTACCACGATTATCAAAAAATATATAATCCAGAAGAAACAATATATATCTTTATATAGTAGTACTATACATGTATAAAGATCTGGAACTATACAATTAGTTTTAGTTTCCCACGACACAAGGCTAAATACCCACATAATATAACCCAGATAACCCTTCAATTGTCACTGAGCAGTTGCATGTGACCATTATGGAATTAGAACTCAAATAACACTACCGAACGCCACACTCTTAGAACCACTTAGAACCACTTACAAGCTCATCCGTAATCAAAAAGGCTAACGTGTAAGAGCTATATATAGAAACTCAATGCGAATAAACTGTAAATTGGAAGTCTCGTGACGCTATGTTCCAATTGTTGTATTTATTTATAAAGCGTTCGTTACGTCTTTGATAAGGGGCGGTTGTGTGAAAATAAAAGACGATTATATCGAATGTTCTATATTATGTAAATAGGGTGCCGTCGTGGCGCAGTGGCACAAATGTGGCTTCAAAAACGTCGGTTTCAGGTTCGATTTCAACTCAGGGTAATGGCCTGGCAATTTTCATTTCCTCGCTTTGGTTACAAGTTCAGCCATTGGACACAATTTTAGAGACATTGAGTCTCTATAATTCGGGGGAGCGTGGGGAACAGACTGTCTAAACGATAGGTTCCCGCTGCCTACACTGCTATATACGGTGCAGTATGAATATGAAGCTAAGAAAATGTAAATAAGGAAGTATCTATAGGTAGACAGGAAGGAAGTAAAAAAAATGTTGTTTTTGTTTTACATTTTCTACATGTTGCGAATATAGAAGCATTGCGTTTCGGGTTTCATGACCCAACAACAAAACATGTAGGTATATTATAAAGGCTCATGCATTTCGACGTCTTAACTGCTCCAAGAAGACATATATTTGCGATGCATACAAATAAGCTTACTACTACGTAAAATTACAACTTTGTGATGCAAAAACCTATCCAAAGAGTAAACCACTCTATCTTATACATCTTGCTTCAATATCTTTATTGACTTCATCATCCTTTAAGTTATAATAATAATATATGATTACCTTATTAACAACCAATATATGTACATATTGTATAACAAAACATGTGACATCATTTCATTCAAGTTTTACAAGTTTGTTTGTTTATAAAGAATTATTGAAAATTTGTATTTATAAATACATTATACCAAAAAATAATATATAACAATGAGAAATAACCGTTTAATATAAAAAAAGTAAGTATCTATATATTTTTATTTTGAGAATTTCAATTTTTGAAAATCACATAATTTTTTTCAATACAACCTATTGTACCTGTGCTCAGAATTAGGATTAGGATCTTTGATTATAGTGCTCAGAATTACCCCAGACAATAACAATGTGTCATCTGTCATAGATAACTTTTAATTATTTTCATTTCACCATGTAGAGAAATCTGTGGGTAAAAGCTAGTACAAGTTAGTAAAATACAACACAAACATGAACAAAAATATACTCACAATATATGTGTATCCATCAGCAACCTCCACAATAGATGGTATGCCACTACTTCTAAGCTCAGGCTTATCATCTTTCCGAGATGCTACTTTTTCAATTGTTGACGAATCAAACAAAACTTTTCTTCCTCTACGATCACACTCTTTATATAGAAGCAATCTCACTTGCTCCAATGTTATTTCACAAGACCTACTAACAAATATTAAACATATAATTTATGATAAAAAAATGGAATTGTGATGCAGTAGCACAGCAACCAATTATAAATGGGGCTGTTGTGGATTCGATTCCCATTTGTATATATGAATGTTTTTAATTTTTTTCTCTGCCTGCCCCGTTACATGTGGGATAGAATGTAAAGACAAATAAATAAAAAGATAATAAATATATAAGTAAATAATTTAATACCTAAGTAACAGTAAATAATAGAATAGTTTTGCACCCATTTCTGTATCAACATAAAGAACAATTATTTTATTTTTGCTAGAAATTTAGATGGCTGTAAAATTTGCTCTTATTACTACACATTAAAAACATTAATAAATGTGCAATAGGCACATTTAAAAATAGTTACAACAAAGTTAAGTGATTTTAAACAAAGTAGATTGCAAAAACTTTCTCTTCACAATATTGCAGTCATATGCTTCTTTGCCAGATAAATATATTTGTCACAATAATGTTTTAACATCTAATATTATTATGTATTATTTATATTTTAAGCATAAAGGTATTTTATAATATTAATACTGAATATTGATATAAAAAAATAATTAATGTTTGTTGTTTAAATAAAACAAAATCAATTTACAATTAAAAACAGACAATTCTGAATGTATTTATAACAATTTAATTTCAATAAATTTTACCATATATGTTCTTTACTAAACTGATACAATGAAGACAGGATATTACTGCTTCAAACCACACTTCAGCTTTTATATTGTTTATAAAAGACAAGTTCTTTTCTTACACAATAAATTTCATATAAAATATTTTTTTAATATAACATTAATTCAAGTTTTGATCATTTCTTTACCTAAATTTCATTTTATTTCATAGTCAGTTAATTAAATTCACAGCTGTTCTCCAATAACGTAAATCACGATAAATAAATTGCGATATAATAGGCGTAATGTATGCCACATACACTCACTGCACAAGAAATACATTCATGAAAAGATTTCACTTTAAATGCACTTTACAGCCATAAGACAATAGAGTGGCGGCTACGTGGTTTGGAATGTGCGAGTGTACTACCTCGCATGTAAATAATAAGTAAACATTGATTGAACAGAGGGTCGCCCCTCTTCCTCAGTGACGCAGTCAGGCTGTCGCCCACGCCACCCGCACCCCCCGCGCTTATCACATGCTTCGAAACTTCCACGGTTCATGCTAGTCGGTGACGGCAATACTTACAGTACTGCCAGACTTTTGTGCGTCACAAACACCCTATTTTACTACTCAAAGGTCCGTTGAAAGCTTAGTGCGTCAATTTATTTACATATTTTTGAAAGAAAGATAGACAATAATAAATAATATGTATTCACAATGACGTACCTGTCCCAGTTTCGTGAGTCCCAATAGTCATTATCAAGTTTTCTCTTTATTGAACATATTTTTTCTATTAATGCCATTATGTCACACACACCATATCATATTATCCTCAGAATCAGTGTCAGATGACATCATTATGTATATCTTGTTACGTAGTGGATATCAAAAATATTTTTTTTTTCATTGTATTTGAAAAACACTTGGAATATAAAATGTAAATAATCTGACAGATCACGTGCGAAAGTCATATGATTTTCCATAGACAGCGTGTTTATTTTTTGTAAAGGTCAAGGCCGCACAAATTTTGATTGATATGTCAAGATTTTTTATGAAGCTAAGTAATTTTAAAAAATATTATGATTTAACATTGTTAAGTAATTATTAACTAATAAATAACAAATAAACGCTAAACTGGTAAACCTTTAAATAATGAACCATAGACTACATTGAGTGTTTCATTACACGTATTGAGCTTCTTATAAACAATCTGATTGATATAATATATGGTTTAACTTTTGGTTATCCTTTTATGTTATTAAGATTTTATAAATTATTTACTTAGATTCTAAACAATGAATCTAAAAATATACTGTATCACTAAAATATATTGTGTTAATGTGATTTTCGTTTGTATTTACTACCGTCTTATATTTGATAGACAATATTGACATACACCGGAACGCAAATTTTGATTGTCATTTGTCACTTTGTCAGTGTATCACTGAATCTGCAATGTTATTGTAATATTTATTTTGATTGCCCTTTTTTTACGAAAAATATAAATAAAACCGCTAAATAAATAAATGTATGACATGCAGTATATAAAGAATTTTGTCACATAGATATTAAACTATAAATGTATTTCTTATCATGTCTAATTTACGAGATACTTTTAATGAAATCGAACAGTTTAAACCTACAGTTATCACATCATTAACAGAAATATCTGACCTGGATATAACTTGTAAATCTATTATAGAGCATCTTCTTAAAAGTGCCAACTCTATCAATCAAAAATCTGCATTAAAAATACAAGCAATCATAGATTATATGTATGAACAAGTAAACATTGGAAACTGGAAAGAAGTGCGGTCGTATCTCCGGAAAACACTAACTATTGCGACATATATTCGTCTCTTAGTACATTTAAAGTTAAGTGCCAGTTTGAGTAATGAAGTTATAAAAGAAGGTCTCAAAATAATTGACTTTGGGATACTATTTGGCTGTCCAACAGATGGTGTGCCAAACCTTTTACAAGCTTGTGCTTCTCACCTCCATTCTGCTATAGATCATGACAAAACTGTACCAGAATTTGATGGAAAAAGTATTTTAAATAGTACTCATAAGAGTGTAAGCAATATTTACAATTGCAATATTTTAAATGTGATAAACTGTCCTAGTATGGAACACTTCTTCACAAACTATATCTTAGCTGAGAAACCAGTTATATTAGATAATTGTATAAGTCATTGGCCAGCTATAACAAAATGGCAAGATCAAAATTATTTTATCAAACTTGCTGGTTTAAGAACAGTAGCAATAGAATTAGGTAGAGACTATACAGATTCGAAATGGACTCAAAAACTAATGACAATAGAAGAATTTATAAAAAACCATATTTATAATAATAATGGGATGACTGGATATTTAGCTCAATATCAGCTTTTTGATCAAATACCAGAATTAAAAAAGGATATCATAGAGCCTGAATATTGTTGTTTTTCTGATAACAATAGTTCAGTTGATATTATGGCCTGGTATGGTCCTAGAGGTACAGTGTCGCCATTACACCATGACCCCAAAAAAAATTTACTGGCTCAAGTGGTAGGAGAGAAATTGATATTTTTATTTTCTCCAGATGAATCAGAAAAATTATATCCACACAGTCACGAGTTATTAGGAAATACTGCAAGAGTAGATCCTAGGCAACCTGACTTAGAAAAATATCCAAAATATAAAGAAATCAAAGGACACTACTGTATTTTAAAAGCAGGGCAAATGCTTTATATTCCACCTAAATGGTGGCATTTTGTTGAATCACTATCTGTTAGTTTTTCTGTAAGTTTTTGGTGGGACTAGAATTGAATTTATTTATTTGCACACTGTATCTTGCATATAACACCAGACACCAGAGGGAACATGCACCACCCAATTTCGTGTGTGTCAGTTGTGTGTTGAGTGACAGAACTCAATGCTGCAATTTTGTGAGAGCAAATAAAAGTAATCATTCTCTTAAGTGGGAGTCAAACCCACAACCATGCCAATTATAGTCAGACTACACCATTGCTGCCTCAAATACAAAATTTTATACTTATTTATAAATAAACATTTTGGTTGTATTATTGTTGTGTTATAATTTATTTTATAACCTTTGTTATGTTAATGTATAAATTTTACATGTTTTTTATAATTATTCATGGGCATATTTGTGTCATTTTTTTTTTGTTAGTAATAATTTTGGGCATCGGACTATTCCGGGGTGCCCACCTTAACCAGCGACAACTGTTCCTACGTCCAAATAATTATCACTTAGTAGTATATAAATATGTTATCTGTTATATAGCCAAGAGATTCACTTATAATATAATAAGTTTTGAGTCAGTTTGTAATTACTGATTAACCAAAAAAAAAAAATTTAAGTAAAAACTTAATGAATGTATAAAAAATGTTATTAAAATTTTATTTATGGTATAAAAGTTATAAATATATATATTTTTGTTTAATATTTCTACTTTTTTTGCTCATCTCATTAAAACGAGACTTGTAATAAGTATGTGTAATAACTTTCTTTTGGGGTCATCCATAATTACTTCACACGGATTTCATGAGGTCATTAACCTCTCCACCTTGTTACATTTGTGCGTTTATAAGATTTCCCTTAAATGTGTGTAACATTACATATTCTATCTATATAATTTTCCATCTAGATTTTATTAAATTATATTAAAACAATAGTTTAAAAATTATTATTATTCACTCAAATTTCGTGTTTTAATGATTGATAATATTATATTTTCATATAATACATACGTCTCGAAATTTAGGACCACTCTGCTTGTTTTCAAACTTTTCCACTAAAGTATGGTATAGTATAGTATGGTTCTTTGATTATGGCGTTCCGAGCGTGCCAGCTGAGCACATATTACTTCGCTAATGTCACGTTATGTGGAGAAGACACGAAGGAAATTTATGGTAAGAAATAGATAATGTTACACAATAGGAGAATACGTGTAAAAAAGACCCCTAACGTATAGATTACCTGCGATATATGATATTATTTTTTTATATACCTGTAAAGCAGCTTTAAGCCAAGAAGTTCATTGATTTAAAATATAAATTAATAAAACTATTAAATACCTTGACCGTTATTCAATAATTATTTATCTGAGATAGACTCCCTCCGTTTCCTTTTTCTGGTCTCTCTGGCTCAATACCTCTACTGGTACCAAATACCACCAGGTAGCTTCATTAGAAGTTCTAGCTCATAGGCGTCCCGTTTTTCTGCTGTGACAAGACTTAAAGCAAGGCAGAAAGTGCTGTGTGGTACTTTAAGTTTTACCGTTTGTAGAAGTACGGCATGCATAAGTGATTGATTTCTTTAATTATGGTGAATGGATAAGTGTTAAAATATTTAATACTTCTTTTACATCTACCCCCTCTTTAAGTGTTGTGTTTTATGGCGTCACGTGATATATGAATTAGTTTCACGTTTTAGTGAATCTTATTATATTTAATAGCTATAATTAATAAGATATAAAGATCAATAATAATATGGATCACGACAAAGACAAGGATAATGCAATGCGATTCCCGGACCATCGCGGAAGAACACATCCACAAGTTCGAGTAGTGCTTTATCGAGCTCTGATTCTGAGTCGAATAGTTCTCATTCTAGAAAAGGAAAGTCTCGCCATTGGTGTTCAAAGAAGAAAATCTCAATAAATTTCAATAATAGTGACTCTAATTCTATGTAGCACTCATGCTATGAACGTAATTTATTCGTAAACGATAGTAGTAACTGTAATACTCAATTTAGCCTGTCAGAAAAATTTAAATTTAAATATAGAAACTAAATTAAAATATCCTACCCGAAAAATAATAAAACGCTAGTCCCTCAAGTCTTTACTCGGGGAGAGCACGAAGACTTGAGGGACGCTATAGACTTTTATTAAATTTGTACTTCCAAATAGTTTATTTTTGAGACTGGAGCATACTCTACTACTACCAATGTAGCATGCTCTTCTCACTCACTGCACGATAACCACGCTTCACTATCCTCTAAAATTAAAATCGTTCGCGGACCATATTTAGGCTTTTGCGGACCACTGGTTGGGAACCAGTGTTTGTTTGATTTTTTATTTTATCAAGGTATGTTTCCACAACGTCTCTTATGTGCATATGTCACGACAATGAATCAATGCCGCAATAAATCCCTGCATATGCTGCATACAGGGGATTCGTAAGATACAATATTGATATTAAAATTGATAGTTTATCATATTATTATAGTAAAAAATATTATATTAGTTACTTTCAAAATGTATTAACATTTGTATAATATGAAGGACATTTATTTAAACCAAAAGAATAAGTTAAAGGCCATTGTATAAATAATTATTTATTAAAAATTAATATTTTAAACAAGTATTTTATTTGTATTCACTGTTCAAAGTCCGTCCTATGAGCATCCTTCTAACTTCTGATGTACCGGCTCCTATTTCATAAAGTTTAGCGTCTCTCATTATCCTGCCAGTAGGGTAGTCGTTAATGAAACCGTTGCCACCTGGAAAATAATAATAATAATTTTAAATTATATTTATCCTCCGTTCCCCACTTTCCGAAAATTCTCGAGATGTTGAGTGGCGGAATTCAACGCCGCTCTTTGATTCGTTGCCAGAGCGAGAAAATGGAAACCTTAAATATTTTATTCCCCCAAGTGGAAATCGAACCCACAAAAGTCCTGCAGCGTTTACAGTCGCTCGCTTGTGCCATTGCACCAAAACAGCCAAAGTTACTGAGAGAAAAATTATATAAAAATATAAATGTAGCTGTGTATTTTATCTCGCGTCGTTTGATATTAATAATTAACTATTTTACTTAATGTAGAAAGGTTCTTGAGGCCGGTTGTGGCGCAGCGGCACGAGGTGTGACTGCAAAACCAACTGGTTGTGGGTTCGATCCCCACTCGAGGAGATGAAATATTTACTTAAATTTATATTTCCATTTTCTTCGCTCTGGTGTCGAGGTTAAGCGCGGCGTTGAGTTCTGCCACTCAACACGCAATGCCTCCAGAATTCGGCAGAAAGTGGGGAACGGAGTGTCTTAACACTGGGTTCCCTCTGCCTACCCTGCTGTGTGCGGGATACAGCGTGAAGCTAATTATTATTATTATTATTATTATTAGAAAGGTTCTTACCTAAAATTTGTATAGCGTCTAAAGCAACTTGCGTTGCTTTTTCAGCGCAGTATAAAATAACGCCGGCGCAGTCCTTGCTGTTGACGTGCCCCTCGTCGCACGCTCTTGAGACGCTGTACAAGTAACTCCTGCACGCACTCAATGTTGTGTACATGTCCGCCATTTTTCCCTAAAAAATATAAATATAGATATATAAATGTAGATGATATAGGTACATAGTTAGGCAGAGGGCGCCAGACACTTTGTTCCCCAGTTTCCGCCGAATTTTCGAGGCATTACGTGTTGAGTAACGGAATTGAACGCCGCGTTTTGCCTGATTACCAGAACAAAGAAATGAAAATATTAACAAATAAAAATTCGTTTCCCGAGTAGGAATCAAACCCATAACCCTCGCGTTTAAACAAACGCTAGTGTCACTGCACCACGACACCTGCCAAAAAAGTTATATCAATTTAAATAATTTGGTATGGCAAAACTGCTATGGATAACTTTTATTATAATGTCTTGAAAATGATAATGCTATTCTAGCACGATAGCAGATTCAGGTTCTTTTAATTATAATATTATAATATAGCGTCTAATTTTGTTATCTAAATAGGTAAATTTAGATACATTGTATACCTATTTGCTTGTTTTGCCTATCATCTACGGAACAACATTATTAATATAAAATGAAAAGGGGAATATATTTAGTTTATATGTTTAAATAAATATCTACCTGTTAAATATGGCTACAAATATCAATATCGAAATATGAATGGACTCCACTAATAAGATATTTCTTACGACAACGGAAGTAGAGTTATTCTTAGACTTGGCTATTATTGATACTGCGACGTAATAGTAATTTACAATGCATGAAAGCACTTATTATATACGCCACAGAGTGGTGTAACTTTATTATTATTTCAGTAGGTATGTGATATTACATATAGATACCTAACTACTACCGTGAATGAATCCCGAACAATTTGCGTGGGATTCATTTCATATAACACTAGAGTAATGCATTTTATTTACGTAGTAATGCGCTACGTTAGTTGTTAATGGACCATTGACGTCAAAACATTTCAGGTTCAAAATGAATGCCCCTTCACTTTACACTATTTTCCATCATCACTATGAATCTCATATTATTATATCGAATCCCATATTATATTTGTTTACGGGGTAACCGCAGTACCGGCGACTATTAACTAGGCGTTTACAGCCAGACGCTGGCCCTAATTGGTATTTATTAAGATAATAATGTAGACAGTAGGTATACATATAGCTCACCTGTAAAAGTTGAAATTCTCCAATGTTGACCCCAAACTGTTTCCTGGTATGCGCGTATTCGAAGGCGACGTCTATAGCAGCTTGCATCAGGCCAACGGGCCCCGCCGCCAGCACCAGCCTCTCTAAGTCCAGTCCCGACATTAACACGTAGACTCCTTTGTTCTCTTCGCCAAGGAGATTTGATGCTGGGACCTTTAGTATGGGACAGCACAATAAAATCTTACCTACATTTTAGAACGATTGAAAGTATATAGAGTAATAAAGTATCTCAATTTCAACTGATCAAATGCATAAAATTGCATTGAATAAATCAATTTAAATTAAATCAGCTTCACGCTGTATCCCGTATACAACAGGGGTGGCGGAGGAAACCTAGTATTAAGACACTCCTACAACAGTCGCGTTACAGTCACACCCCTGAGCCACAACGGCCTCATGGATTTTCTATACTGTATTGTATATTTAATTTTTCATATATAGAGTGATTTTATCTTCGCCACTTTAAATGAACGCTCAGTTTTAACTACTCTATAAAAATATAATACAACTAAAAAAAAATTAAAACGTGTTTTTTTTAAAATAAAATATAAATAAAAATCATTAGTTAATTCATCCTGCAGTATGGTGTTAATACAAAAATCTAATATATTATTACTTGTTGTTTGAATACACAGTCGTCGCGTTACATTCACACAATAACAAAAATTATATGAATGCAAGCATGATGAGTATTAATTTATTTTAAAAAATATATATTCTATATGTAGATGACATTTTTAAATTCACATCGTTTACAATCACAAATCGTACTGGTTACAAAAATGTTGAATAAATAAAATTATAACAACAGCAGTAACAAAATCTTTTACCTTACAATCTTCAAACACTAATTCACCAGTGTTAGATCCTCTCATACCCAGTTTATCTAGTTTCTGAGCTGTTGAAAATCCTGGATAGTCTTTTTCTATTAGGAACGCTGATATACTGTGTTGAGGTTTATTCGTTTGACTTGTTTTAGCATAAACCTAAAAATTATTTATATAATATTTTTATTAAAAAGATATTGTTATTAAAAAGTGGTAATTATTTAAAAGTTTGTTTTTATAATATGTATAACGATAAGTTTGAAAAAAGAGAAATAAATCCTTTGTTGTATACAAAGGATTTGTTTTTCTTATTCATCTTCATATTTTATATATTTTTTTGTTCCTTACCACTAAAACATCAGCATCAGGCCCGTTTGTAATCCAAAATTTATTTCCATTTAGCACGTAATAGTCTCCTTTCTTCTCTGCCCTTAGTTTCATTGATACTACATCACTACCGGCCCCTGGCTCAGACATCGCTAGCGCTCCAATGTGTTCTCCTGAACATAACTAAAAAATGTTGTCAGAATATAATATATATTATTTTTATAGCTTTAAATGTTTCGTGTGTTACGTGTTGACTGGCGGGACTCATCTCCGCGCTTTGTAACAAAACGGGGAAATGAAAATAATTGTTTTCCCCAGACCGGTTAGATGGTGACCGACCGGAAGATATAACCGAAAAATTGGGGACGTATTCGTAGGTGCCTTGGGGAAAATACTAACAGAGGATTTTCCAAAATTCCTAGAATAAGAAAATAAAAGTTTCCGTGCAATTATAGTTGCGGACAATAACAATGTATGTTTATTTCTGTGGCAAAATCTATTTTATTATAATCAGATCTCATTTTACAACAAAACTTTTATATAACTGAGGTAGAAAATTATAATAGTCTGTTTCAAGAAAATATGTCTGATAAGTAATTTTTATTTTATAAAATACTAGAGGGCGCGCGCGGCTTCGCCCGCTTATTAGGAGTGAATTCTAAAAAAAACCACGAAACACGTGTTCGTTCAATAAAATATTTTTAACAGTCTGAATTTATTTTTTTATAAAAATCGGTGGCAATTTAAAGATTTTTCCATATAAACTTTCAACCCCTTATTTGAACCCTTAGGGGGTGAATTCTTAAAAACTATGAAACACGTGTTCAATGAAATATTTTTAAGAGTCTGGATTTAAAATGTTATAAGAATCGGTGCCAATTTAAAAAAAAATCCATACAAACTTTCAACCCCTATTTCATCCCTTTAGGGTTAAAATTTTTCAAAATCCCTTCTTAGTGGATGTCCAGAATATGAAAATAAATATCTGCCCAAATTTCACGTTTCTACCATCAGCAGTTACGGCTCTGCGTGCGTCTTACCTCAGTCAGTCAGCACAAGTCCTTTTATATATACCTATAGATTATTCACATATGCAATAACAGAAAATTATTGTCACAGAAATAACCATGACCAAACCATCTAAATTTGAGATACGTGCATCATTCAACATTTAATATGAATTTATATGAATTCTTACTTTTGGTAAATATTTACTCTTCTGCTCGTGGTTTCCATTTCTGTTTATTTGGTTAATACATAAATTGGAATGCGCTCCGTAAGATAAGCCAATAGCTCCACTAGCCCTGGAAAAAATATCCATGTATCGTTACTATTACCGGCACTTTTTCCTTTTTTAAAAAAAAAATCAGCTTCACGCTGTCTCCCGCACACAGCAGGGTATGCAGGGGGAATCTAGTGTTAAGACACTCCGTTTCCCGCTTTCTGCCGAATTCTGCAGGCATTGCGTGTTGAGTGGCAGAACTCAACGCCGCGCTTTGCCTCGACACCAGAGCGAAGAAATGGAAATATAAATTTGAGTAAATATTTCATCTCCTCGAGTGGGGATCAAAACCCACAACCAGTCGGTTTTACAGTCACACTTTGTGCCGCTGAAAGATGAATTTTCATGATATCCCTTTGTATATTGTTGAGTGGCGGAACTCAACGCTTTACTTTTGCTTTTAGTCACGCCTTGTGCCCCTACGTCACCACGGCGTATCACATGTTAAATATAAAAAACTTTATGTTAAATATAAAAAAATTATAATATCTTGTCTCAAAAACTAAATAAAATTATAAAAAATACATTTTAACAGTTAGAAATACCAAGTAAGTATAACAGTGACACGAAAATATATTACCTCGAGATCTCTTCTAGGACTACACAGTGGTCGGTGTATTTGCCTCCTGTACCACCATATTCTTGGCTTGCGGTAATTCCTGTAACAAATTAGATTACTTCTAATAATTAGATTTTATTTATGAGGATTCCGAACAAAAATTGGAGGGCTCGAGTTTTTTGGGAAATTCAAGTTTAGCTTAGCTAGAACCCTTTCTTCTGATACCTCACTTGAACTAGCGGCTTTAATACCAAATTTTGCCCCTTTTTTGAGACGATTTTTTTTTTTGGATTTAACCATAAATGTATAGTTTTTAGATTTGTACCTGCACTAGTAGGTACTACCTGTCGATGGTAGCTGCCAAATTTCAAAATTCTATGTCAACCGGAAGTACCCTATTAATTTTGAGCCACTTTATAGTGTCGAAATACGCGTCTTTTGTGATATAATCGGCCATATATATGTATATGAGGCCAGTCGTGGTGCAGCGGCACGAGGTGTGACTGTAAAACCGACTGGTTGTGGGTTCGATGTCCACTCGAGGAGATGAAATATTTACTTAAGTTTATATTTCCATTTCTTCGCTCTGGTGTCGAGGTTAAGCGCGGCGTTGAGTTCTGCCACTCAACACGCAATGCCTCCAGAATTCGGCAGAAAGTGGGGAACGGAGTGTCTTAACACTAGGTTCCCTCTGCCTACCCTGCTGTGTGCGGGATACAGCGTGAAGCTAATTATTTCATCTCCTCGATCGAACCCACAACCAGTCGGTTTTACAGTCGGTTGTGCCTCTGCGCCACGACTGTCCTCAAATTACATTATACCTACAAATATAATATATAAAATTTAAAAAAACCTCCGTACATGTGTACTTATAATTTCCCCTTATTACTAATATGTTATTTATATCTTACCAAGTAAACCTAGGTTTCCAAGTTTCTTCCAGAAATCTCTTAATCCTTTAAAATCATTTTCTCTATCGATCTCTGCAGCTTTGGGCGCCAACTCTTTTTGGGCAAAATCAAAAACTAACTGGCGTAACTAAAACATGCAAATATGTTATGTTATGGTATTATATTTTATAATATATATATATCTACATAAATATAATGTACAAATTTAGTTTTTAATAATAACTATACATACTTAGACCTATAACGAGAATTCTTAGTTATACGAAAATAAATTTAACTATGACGTATGAAATAATACTGATTATAGACGAAAAATAGTAAACATGGTGATTGTTGATAACAGAATGAACTGAGTGTCGGTTAAAAAAAGTTTTAATGAACATGAATTCATTTTAATTTAAAAATAAATATTTCTTACATAATATAAGTGATTAATAAAAATTATATTAATAATTTTAGTATAAAGCAACCTATCGGAAAGTTTATTTTCACTTAAATACTTACTATTCAATTATTTAAAATATTTTGAAATTAATCTCAATATGAATTAAAAAAAAAGATACCTGTTGCTGTTCACTGGACAATCCGAAAATGTGTTCATCAATTGGATAGTAAGACATGAACCGAGGTGCTGTGTTTCCCATACATCTTTCAACAATTTGCTTCACTCTACCGAGTCTTAAAGCCATACTTATTAAACACGACCTATTCCAATAATAACCTCTGGTTAACTAAAGTCAAGTAACTTAAAAAACAATGTAAACGTTTACTTATAGTACACTCTACAAGTGACTCGTATACATGAATTATGCATAAACGATAATGAAATACTGAACTTGCTGATAACTGGTAACAAACATTTATATACTATTGTTAATTTTGTGCTCTTGTTGGTTAGTGATAAGATAGTAAATTTTTGCCACCAAATCTCGTATTACGATTTGATAATTATTATAAGAAAATTATATCCTTGTATTACATGATATTTAAACATACTTTAGTATGTGTAGGTATGTATTTTTTATATTACATAATTATTAACGCTAAATATTTATTTTATCTTTTTCGTTTTTCTGCAATGTTACTTGCATGTATTTTAGCACTGGACTTAGAAAGTAAAGCTATATATAAGTAACTAACGTCCCGCTCGCGGCTTCTCCCACTTGTACTATACAATTATTTATTTTCTCACCTAAATTACTTTCATGATCTAATAGCATTATAAATTTAAACACAACATCCATACATTGAAAGCTAATTTTTTAGTCATTTTAATAAAACACTTATTTTGTAGAAATATTGCCGCATGCAATACTTTATAGTGACATAACACTCTAACATACTCAAAATATTTAGGGAGTTTTACTGCATCTAAAATGGTTAAGTCACTTCTAAAGTAACGTACACAAAAAACAGATAAACCGACAAAAACACCTTGTTTCCGTGTCCCCAATATTAGATTTCCTTTTTAATCTCCCTTGTATAGACAGCGATTAATTATGTATAGATATAATACTCACATTAGATAATAACAGTTATTAAGTGCTATTATTAATCGAAATACATTATTGAAGTAGTCAGTTAATTAACTATAAAAAATATTCACTAAGTATATACTGCTGGGGTAAAAAATAGCTTACATATACATAACTACATTACATATATTACTCATAATTTTCGAATTTTCAATATTTATTTAATATGTGCAGTTTATACTTTATAATAAAATTACATAATCAGATATATTCAAAATATTCTCACTTAATTTGGGGCCGTCCTGTCGCAGGGGCACAACAAGTGTGCAGCTATAAGCGTGACGGTTATGATTTCGATTCCCACTCAGAAAATGAAATATTTCATGTTTACATTTTCTCGCTTTGATAACGAGTCAAAGCGCGGCGTTGAGTTCCGCCGCTCAACATGCAAATCTTCGAAAATTCCGTGGAAAGTCTAGGTTCCCAGGATACTTACCCTACTATATGCGGGATACAGTGTGAAGTTAACAAAAAAAATCAGTGATCAATAAATGAAAAAAAAACGTCATAATTATCAACTTTATTTGTATATTAAATAAATCTATGTATATAGCTTTAAGCACCACCGTTGTTACTTCGTATTTGCAACAATAATTACATAATTTAATATATTCAATAAACCTCTTAAAAATAACAATCTGCCCTTAAATAATATTATTTGAACAAACCTAGTTATATCATCAAGTTTTAGTTATGTTGTGCGAAATATAATAAAAAAAGCAAACAAACTTATATTTTAAAATGAAGATAAACAAAAATATAAAATTATTAGGTTTTTATCAGTGTAATTAACATTGTAGTTAAGCATAGTTGTGACTTGTGACTAATTTAAATTAAAACTAAACAAAACTACCATTTTTATTATAGTTATAAAGAAAATTTAAAATATTACTCATATTTTTAAAATATATACGAAATGGAATCATAATTTAACATGGAGGACACAAAAAATAATATTTTGACAATTTTTTTTTTAAAGAACGATTTAATACATGTGAATGTAAATAAATATTGCCAAATACTAAAATATAATCAATATTCAACATGTATTAATTGATCGAAAATAAATAATACTAATTAATCCAATTAAATGATGATAAAAAAAAACTTAAATTAATTTACAAGAAAAATATTAACAAAAAGATCAATTGTATAGAAGAATTTTATGAGTACTTCGCATTTTTTATAATAAAATTTAAAACTCCATGATGTCATGTCTTAAAAATTAAAATTAATATACTTATAAAAATAATTGTCAAATAATAAAAAATATGCACATTGAAAATTCATTAATTTTAAATAACATAACCAAAATATAACAATATATTCAAATCCATCACTATGTGAAAAAGAAACGTAAAATAATTAAATAAAATTATTTTATAAGTATAGCAAAAAAATAATATTTTTTAATTAAAATATATGTTACTTAAAATACAAAACTATTGTTACTAAAAATATAAAAATAAACGCTTTTTTGTGTCAAAAAATAACATGATTTGTTAAATGTTATCTAGCAATTAATTCACTCTAAGAAATATTTATATACATGAAGTATATTTTTATATTTTTTTACTAAAAATTTAACATATTCATGCTTTATCCAAAAATAAATCGAATTTAAAATATCAAAATATATTTATTAATCTCTCAAATATTTATGAAGAGTCAGTCGTGGCCCAGCGGCACAGCGTATGACTGAAAACTCTATCGTAGGTTCTTTTCCCACTCAATGAAAACGAATTATTTTCATTTCTTAGCTCTGGCAACAAGACAAGACAAGACGAAATATCTTGAAGTTGGCGATGCCTATGCTGTGAACTGTCTTAACAGTAACTGCTTGTTATATGCTGCAATGCTACAATTAAAATCAAAAAAATATTAAGAAACTTAATATTAAAGAAAAATAAAACAAAACATGGAATGTGTAAAACTACACAAATTATACTGTAGGAATGTACTTGATTGTTAAATTTAATGCTTTTGTAGGATATGATTAGTTTGAATTTAAAATAATATATTTTCTGATATAAGTTATTATAACTTTAATTAGTATCCATTTTAGATTTTAACGATTGATAATATTCTGATAATACTTTCCAAGCGGTTGGCGCCATGAAGCCTTTTGGTGGTTCCTTACCGGATTTTGCGAGACCTGTGAAAGTTAAATGTTTAATAAAATTGATTGTTATGTGTTCAATTCGTACGTGGGGAACGAGGTAATGTATTTTCTCCCCTCAGATAAGACAAAACGCGGCGTTGTGTACCGCCAGTCAACAAGAGTTGCCCCTAAAAATCGGCGTTTAGTAAACGGAAGTGTTATAATGGAGCACGGAATGTCTTAACACAAATACTGTGTCTCTACAATTGTCTCTACAATTCAATATAAAAGTAATATTAATAATCAAATTTATTATACAACCGTAATTACAATAATCTAAATATTCTTTGTTATGTAATGTAGCCATATAGTTTTTTTTGAACTATGACAATTTGTAATCATCTGTAATTATTGTGTATTTATTATTCTATAGTTGTAATTATTGTGTAATTATTATTTTATAGTGACAATCGTCATTAAGCTACACAGCATCTGATTGTAAGCGTGATGATAACGGGTTCAATCCCTATTTTGCCTATCTTGCTTGTATGCGGGAGTGATACAACATGGAGCTAAAAGCCCAATTTAGTTTTATTTCTCTGTTCTGGAAAAACACACTGCGGTGTTCAGTTCCGCCCCTCAACCAAAACCTTGTCTTAAGACAAGGTTCTTTCTGCTTATCTTATTATGCGGATAAATCGCGAAGCAATAAAAAATATATAAATTACCTCTCATTCTTGTTCCAGATATAAAATCAAAGTCTTCTTTGCGCGTGGGATCGAAGAACGCCATTTTACCGACCGATGAGTCGTATGCAGCAACACGGAATGGAATTATCTATGAAGTAAGAAAAGTTAATGAAGTTAAAAAACTATTTATTTTAAAACACGTTTTCATTCTTGTATGGATTATAATTTTTATTCAGATAAAAATTTCTTTACTTTAGTTGAATTCCAATAGATTTTGATAAAACAATCATAATTTCATACGTTATTAATAAATAACTCATAAGAGATTTTTGCTTAAGAGGACGGGATCCATATCTAAAAAAAATAATTTAATAATAATAACCACAATCGACGTGACGCTTACAGCACGCTTGTGCCTCTGCGCCACGATGGCCCCACGGGTATCAATTGAATGAGTTGTCAAAACTGTTATATTTGATATCAAATAGGTATAGTCTTAGTAATTTTGGGGGTTTATTCCACTATTTCGTTGCTTTTCGTAACTTTCGGGAGTATTTAATATATAGAGTGTTTTATTTTCACCACTTTAAATGAAAGCACAGTTGTAGCTACTCTATAAAAGCCTAATACAATAAAAAAAGTGTTATTTTTTTCAAACAAAATAAGTAATAAAATTATCACTGTAAAATAAAATGCCATTTGATAAGAATGGCTAACATCGCACATATCTGATTCAGGAAACCGAGTCGTAGGTAATGGCGGTGAAGTTGAACGTTGTTTAGTTTATTATAGAAAATAGATAATTAAGTAAAATATATAGTATTTTTTCAGAATAAAATATTTTTGTAGTTGTAAGTGTTTACGTTATTCGTATACATTTATAATTGCCTCACATGTAATACAGTATGGATGAAAATAAAAATAAATTGTTGACAGATCTTGACAATCGAGACAAACCGCGGCGTTGAGTTCTCCCACTCAAAACGCAATACCTCCAGAATTCGGCGGAAAGTGGGGAACGGAGTGTCTTAACACTAGGTTCCCTCTGCCTACCCTGCTGTATGCGGGATACAGCATGAAGCAAATTTTTTTTTTTGACAATTTTTATTAGGTACGTGTTTGAAATATTTAACCCTATACGCTGCTGCCGTAAAAGGAGCGCACACGCTTACCTCGAGGTCGGCGAGGCCGGGCGCGGCGGCCAGCACGAGCGCGCCGTGGCGCGGGTCGTAGAGGTCGGCGGGGGCGGGCGCGGGCGCGGGGTGCGGCAGGCCGGCCGGGTCGCGCCCCACGATGTAGTGGTTGGCGCCCGCGTTCATGCGGCACTTGGCGTGCCACTGCACCTGTGCACCACATTGTATGTAGAGATGAGTTTACAAGGAACTCAACAACGACCATTTTTATCAAAATATGACTCCCGCAACAAAAGTAGCAATGAATAAAATTAAATCACCCACTTCGACAACAGTTTTCTCCAAATATAATTATTAAAATAAAATAATCACACATGTGTATATACATGTGTTTTTTAATAATATTATGATGTAAAAGTGATTAATATTTCATTCTAAAAATACGTCAATATAGTGTAGTAGGTCTGCTAACCTTTAACATTTAACCTATTCGAAATCTTTAACATTTAACATATTTCTTTAATGTTCGTTCGAAGACATAACCATAACTACATAAAGCGATCTAAAAAAACATAGCAATTAATTACTATTATTTTTTTTATTTATTTTACAAAGTAACATATTAAAAAGAAATATTGTATTAAAAATAATTAAAAAAAACATTGCATTAACGAATTTAATAATAAACTAAAATATTAAATTGATATCAATTATTTTCAGTCATATTTGACAAATAAATGTCATAAAGCCATTATAAATCTAAATCTTTGATTATTATTAATTAAATAAAGATATAAAAAAAATTCTATTTATACTTTATTTTTTAAATTACCTCAGTGGGTCCAGCATACATCATAGGTGAGGGGAAAATAGCAAGAACCGTAGATTGGGAGTCCAATACACCTTCATTCAAAACTGCTTTGTGTTGATTGATGCGTGTTTCTAGAGGCACATCATCGTCTTTTGTCCACCCACCTGTTGTAATATTATGTTGTGTGTTGTTAATACATTAGGAGTAAAACATGGATACATTAGGGGTCTATAAATTACGTCATACGAATTCAAGCAAAGCTCAAGGGTAGCCCTTTACCCATTCTTTCTCACATTTGTGACACAACTTCTCACCCGCCCTAATTATCAACACTTAAAAATTATAAAACTAAAACAGCAAAGCCCCTTGTTTAGGGAATATTGGAAAATGTGTCTATCTTCAATATACAATAGTACATATGTATATTGAGGAAAGGAGTTAAAATAGAATTAATAATTTTTATTTAATAATTTATATTGAAATTGCTTAAAATACTATTATTACTAAAACATGATTGTTTAATTTAATATATTATTTAGTAAAATAAATTCAAAAAGATACAGCACATGGACGTCGTGGGTCTGTTTCCTTCATATCTTCATTAGAATACTAATATAGAAATAATCTTTTATCAATCCAAACGTTCTTACCAAGAGGATGCAGTAAGAGAACAGGTTTTTTGTATCCTCGTTCAACGAGTTGCCTTTGAGTGTCTTGCATTAGCAGCGCGTGCCCATTGTGGATGGGATTACGAAGCTGAAAGAAAAAATATTATTTTATTTAAGTGTTATGCGGACACAGAAAAATTTATATAAAATATTATTTTTGTTAGCTTTATGCTGTATCTCACATATAGCTGTGTGCATATATTGTTAAGATACCTTTTTTCGCATATTTATGCATATATTGTTAAGATACCATTTTTCGCCCTATTTTTTATGACATTGCGTGTTCGCTGGCAGAACTCAACGCCGTGCTTTGTCTTATTAATAGAGCGATGATGAACACACAATCGACGTGTTTATAAATAGAGACTTCAACAATTAGTTTTAGTATTATTAAGAGAAGGTTGCCGTAGTATGCCAAAGTTGAAATTTGAATGAAAGAGTGCAATAATTGTGAGTAAAAGTCGCGACTTTAATAAACAAAAGAAAAATTATATCTTTTTACAATCTTATATAGAGCTTTAAAAGCTTACCTGGAAAGCGAAAACAGCATCTGCGTTCAGTTCTTTAAACTTTTGCCTGAGCTCGTTAGGCGTTAGTCGATACGAGTCCAAGCCGTCGTTCCAACGAATACGTTCAAACACTTCCAAGTTACCACCCACAAGCCAATCACCGGATTCTTCGATCATCTTAAAAACAAATATATTTTTTTAAACAATATATCAAAAATGAATGTAGCGATTGTAGGATTTGAAACTGCGCTTCTTGGAAATCGTCCAATCTATCAATTTAATTATTTTTAAAATTTGGATTAAAGCTTTAAAAATGCTAGAAATATCTATAAAACAAATGGAATTTATCTGAATTTTATTATATATATTGAATTGAAATAGGTTAGAATCAATAAGCATGTGAAATCTCATGAGTAAATCTTACTTGGCTAAATAACATAGGACTATACAAAATTCACCTGACATTACTAAAGAAAAAAAAAATCAAAACATTATACATTATGGTCGAATTAATGTTAAATAACTCATGTTTATTGTATATTAATAATAATTTTACTATGATATAGCCATATTCTCACCATGGTTGAATAAACTGAGTATAAAACTCTCTATTTCTTAACTAAAACATTACACAGGGAATAATTACAAGCTAAAAGAAAATTCACCTTAATATAAGGATGTCCAGTATGATAAATGCCAAACTGACGACAGCATCTCTCCTGTTTTCTATGTGGATAGAATTCTGGCGCTCGCAATATTGCCACAGTTTTGCCAGAATGCACAAGAGCTATGGCATTTACGCCAGTTAGTCTTTCCTTATCCGCAGTTTGTACTGGCAGGACGATTGGCACCGACTGGTTTACTAATGATCCTTCGGGTAACGTTAGACAGTTTGAGTGTAATGCCTGAAAATAAGTATTATAATACTCGTGAATATAATTTACATTTTAAGCAAATCTCGTTGTTTTGTACCAGCGCCACTGTTTTGCCAGAATACACTAGAATTATAACTTTAAACAAAAAAACGTTTCTTTTATTAAATAAAACTGATTGAAATTGAATGAATTTGCAATTTGGCTCCTCTGTTCAGTTCTTTAATTATGGCGTTCCGAACGCTCCATGACATTGTCGTACGTAGTTCGACAATTAATAATAATATACAATATATTATTTGTATATTATACACGATTAAAGCAAAAAGTAAAACGGCTATATTATTAACAGAGTATAATAAGGAATCAAGGATCAAAATTTCAATAATGTCATACTTATGCAGGTTTAATATGTTAAAACGATATCGTAACAATTTATTATTTAATTTTAATATAAAGACCTACAAAAATAAAATAACTTACAAAATGGATTAATCTTAACAAATATTGTAAAAAAAAAACTTACTTGCAAATACTCTGTTTCTCGCATAAATCCTTTCAATGGGTATGCCCATCCCTCAGAGAGTACCTGTAGGAGTTAATTACACACAGTATTAGCGAATAGTGTGCATAATTTCTTTTATTATTTTTTATAATAGAAGTAGAGATATTACGCACATTATTCATATGAAGAAAAAAAATGCGGGCCTAAGGTCTCTGAGGTTATCAGTTTAAAAAAAAGAAACGCATTATTTATTTGAGGCAGTTGTAGTGCAGCGTCTGATTATAAACGTGACGGTTGTGGGTTCGATTCCACTTGCTTTTAATTTTTTTTTCATTAACTGCTTTGCAACTTAACACTTGCCTATCCTACTCTACGGAAAAGAGCGTGAAGCTACTTTTTATAAACTTACTTGGACCCACTGTAAATCAAGTTTGGTAATTTCAATCTGGGGCAATCTGGCCGCTTCCTCGATGGCGCTGCTGAGCCTATTGCCGTATATGAATAGTTCCTCTACGCCTGAACTGTTCACCTCGTAACGTGGGATAATACCCTGTAATAAATGTATAATATTTTTAAATGTGTCTGTGTGTATAATCAAATTTAAATGTACTTAATAATCTGCAGATGTAGGTTTAAATTTTCGCTCTAGCTACATTTGTATTTAAATAATATGTAATGTCTGTTTAATAAGAAGAAATTGGATGCCAATAAATAAAGGTTTTTCCTGTTTTTAGTGGTAAGAGAATCATTTAAACCTTAAGTTTACTTATATATTATTTATGGTTTTACAGTAAAAAAAAGCAATAATCTATTAAAACACTACAACTTTATAAATAAAATTGCTATAAAGCATAGTCTACCTGTGATTCCAACAACCGAACGACCTCCATAGTAGATTCTTCCACAGATCGCCCAACCGTTTGTATGACAAGCTCAGGTGCTTCAGGGCGTTCATATTCTTGAGTTATGCCAGTGAAGCCCTAAATATAATTAATTATTTTATAATTAAGTAAAATATATATATATATACCTTTACTCTTGCATTCAGTTTTCAATAAAGTCTCGGTGATGTAGTTTTCGATTATTATAAACGTAATGGCTTTGAATTCCGTTTTTAATTCGAGGAAATGATTATATTTAAAATAAATAGTTTTGTTGAGGCCGGTCGTGGCGCAGCGGCACGAGGTGTGACTGCAAAACCGACTGGTTGTGGGTTCGATCCCCACTAGAGGAGATGAAATATTTACTTAAATTTATATTTCCATTTCTTCGCTGTGGTGTCGAGGTTAAGTGCGGCGTTGAGTTCTGCTACTCAACACGCAATGCCTCCAGAATCCGGCAGAAAGTGGAGAACGGAGTGTCTTAACACTAGGTTCCCTCTGCCTACCCTGCTGTGTGCGGGATATAGCGTGAAGCTAATTTTTTAATTTTTAATTCAAATAATTTTGGCTTCTTTTGTAAATAAAATTATTTGTAATATTTTTTTTAGTAGATGAGTTCATAATAAGAAATATAGCGTCATGTATGTCAAGATTTAATCATAACAATTTAATTAATTAATTAAAATGTATATATATATGTAAGATTTGTTTGATTATTATCTTAATTAATAAAAGTTAAAACGTTTTTTTTTATTGCAATGTGCAATCAAAAATATTGTGTATGAATTATACGGTGATCCTTCAAACAGTTTTTTAATTATTTACAATTTACTTCTTTACGATTAAATTGCTATCTACACATTATATAATCTTAATAAAGTTTGTGACGATATAAGATGTAGTTTTGACAACCAGCAAGTAACCTTACTTGTTCTATTAGATTTTTCGAAGGCCATTAACACGGTAGATTTTGATATTTTGTTAGCAATTTTAAAAACTATTAATTTCTCCTCGAAAGCTACTGAATGGTTTTCCTCTTATCTACATGGACGCACACAAAGCATTAAGCTTGACGGAAAGCATTCGTCGGAATGTGCTATAAACGCTGGCGTCCCGCAAGGTGGTGTACTCTCTCCTTTACTCTTTTCCATTTTCATTAACACTCTCACTCAACATATATCTTCATCTTACCATTTTTACGCTGATGACTTACAAATATATACAACTGCAGCTGTAAGCGACATTTCCAGTGCAATCAGTAAAATTAATTCCGACTTACAAGCAATTAGCAACTGGAGTAAATCGTTTGGGCTCTGTATCAACCCTAATAAGTCTCAGGTGTGTATATTTGGTAACTCTAAGCAGCTATCTAAATTACGTTCTCCTCTCCCCTTTGTTTTATTTGATAATGTTTCTTTAGAGCTTAGTGAGAGTGTTAAGAATTTGGGACTCAGGATGGATAGTGCATTTTGCTGGTCGCCTCACGTGTCTGAGCTTAGCCGTAAGATTTTCTGTACTATAGGTAGTTTGAGAAGGTGGAAGAATCTATTGCCCCTAAAGACCAAGATATCTTTGGCCCATGCTCTCCTTCTACCTATATTAGACTATGCTGATTCTTGCTTCTTAGATCTGTCTCAAGAACTACTGTGTAAGCTCGAACGGCTGCAAAATCTTATAATAAGATTTATTTTTGGGTTGAGAAAACATGACCATGTGTCACAGTACCGTAGCCAACTCAAATGGTTGACAATAGAACATAGGCATAATTTGCATGCCCTAACCCTTCTTTACACCATCCTCTACAATCCCGTTTCTCCATCATACCTCAAGGAGCGTTTTAAGTTTCTGGGGTCTGACACTCTCCATTCCCAAAACCTCCGCTCCCGTCTTAACCATATCCTTGAAATTCCTTTGTGCCGATCTAAATGCTATAATGATTCTTTCACTGTTAAGACAGTGAAGCTATGGAATGGGCTGCCAATTGAAGTAAGACGATCACAATCGATTGGAATATTTAAGCGTCGTCTTAAAGAGTTCTATCTGAAATTAAATGTTTGAACGGACAATACGATAATAAGTGTACGTTTGTATATATATCTATATGTTTGTATGTATGTAAGTATATTATATGTATGTATGTATGTATGTATGTATGTAGGTATGTATGTATGTATGGATGTATGTATGTATATGTATTTATATATGTATGTATAAAATTATTGTGTTTTGTATTTACTATTTTATATTTTATTTATAAAACAATGCTTTTTGCACCTTCCTGTATTCTTGCTTGAAGTAAATCCTTTGATATTTTATGGTTGCCTGTAAGAAATTGCTTTTAGTGATAAGGCCGCCATTGCACATTTGTATATCTTTTAATTACTGTTATGAACTGTATGTTTTATTACCATTTGTGCAATAAAGTATTATTATTATTATTATTATTATTATTATATAGTTTTTTTTCCATCACCACTTTAAATGAAACCACAGTTTTAACTACTTTATGAAAACCTAATACAATTAAAACAAGAGATTTTTTCAGAAATGGAAAAGTATTTTTTTCAAACAATAATTAATAAAATTATCGTTGTAAAATAAATGTCATTTGTCAAGAATGACGCACACAGACACTAACCTACGCCTCATTCACGAAATCAAATCGTAGGTATTTGAATTGAATTGCGTAAAATAGAACGAGAGATATACCTTTCTCGTTCTAGTATGTTTTTTGAGAATGAAAAGCGGCAAATCGGCAACTGTTAGTAGTATTTTTGTAGTAGTAGGTGTTTACGTTATTGGTATTTATTAGTAACTGCGTCACACGAAATATAGTATGGATAAACATCGTAAAATGAAAAAAATAAATCCTACGTCTAAACTGTTGAGGTATCTTGATTAGGTATGGGACTAAAATATTTTATCCTACATGCTGTTCCCGTAAAAGGAGACGTTTCCATCCTGTATATATAATGCAGTTGATCATTTTCCATACCTTCAAACAAAAATTGCAAACAGATAAAAACTTTAGACTTTTACCCTTGAATTATAATTTTACGACTGAAAATTTTTAAACCTAAAAAAAAATACATTATTTTTTTTTATTATTTTTAACCTTGGATTATGACGATTAAACTTTTAATCACTGTATCAAATGTTGTCAATTAGTATATCTTGTTTTCTTGTTGGGTGGGAAAAGAACATATATAAAGCACACTGTGCATTTAGTTAATTAAGTAGCACGCAATAAACATAATTATAATTTAACTAGATGTTAGACTGTCAATTGGAACCAGCTCCAGCCGGCAGACTTAGTACCTTAATTGCCAGTATTATTTTTCTAAAAAAATTTACAACTGGAAAGTATTTTTTACTCTTAATGAATGCATATTTAATTTCTAATAAAATAATACAATGAGAAATGTTGAAAGTAAAGTATTATTTTGGTGAGATTTTTTTGTTCTCCATTTAAAAAAACAATGAAAAGTTATTATGATTTAGTACAATTTAATTAATTTCGCATTTTTTTTACTTGTACTTAATACACACAAAACTATTTAAATTATTTTTTTTATCAAGACCAACAAAAAGGAATTTCTTAACATGAGGTTCCCTCTACCTATCCTGCTATATGCAGGATACAACGTGAAGCTTATTATTATATCTTACAATAATGTAAAAAATTATGAGAAAAGTCGGTTAAAAATGAAAATAGAAGAATCGTTACCGTTTAAAATTTTTTATATTGTTCTCTAAAACTTTATTGAGTACAGTTAAGATGTTCCTACTACGATGCTTCTGTAGAAGCAATACTGAAATACTTACTATAAATGGTTCACATATTATTTAATATTAGAATTAATAATAAAATAAATGCATAATGTATCTATCTACACAGCACATATGCATGTATATTGCACATATACATTTCACACAATCCACTAGTGTATTTTATATGTAAATTTTCCAAACTATTTTACTTATTTAGAAAATAAAAAGTAGTGGTTTTATCTTTTGCACACAACACTAAACGCACATAAGTATATGACTGTCTTCTAAAATAATATTTAATGTAAAAAAAAATGTTACTAGCAACAAAGTATATGTAAAAATATTTTTACATTTTGTGTTTTTGTAGTTTGTGTAAGTTTTTATACTATGTTTATTTAGACGATATACGTCTAAATTCTAAACTATATTAAAAAACTATAAAATAAATTACCTTAATTTGACCTTCTCTAGCCTTTTTGTAAAGGCCTTTCGTGTCCCTTTGTTCACACACTTCAAGTGGGGTATCGATAAATACTTCGAAGAACGGTAAATCCGAATCTGTGTGAATTCTACGCGCCACTTCTCTGTCCTAAAAAGTTATGAAAAAATTAAAAGTATACATTACTCGTGATGGTTTAATGTTTAAATCCTATATTTATTATAATATGCTTTATAATAATCAAAATCCTCTTTTTAATTTAATATTTTTTTTATTAAAGTAGAATAGGTACTAAATAATTTAAATTTTATTGACTCCTTATCCCTTATAAATTCTACAATTTAAATTTTAAAACAATCTAAGCATAACGTAAGTCGTGATTTATTCAATGTAAGAAATTAATAATTCATAAAATTATTTAATTTCATGATTGTAATTATATTAATAATCGATTATTATTATTTCTTTAATTGATTTTAGTTGTCACTTTTTGCACTTGAACACTTAAGTTTTATATAGCTACTTACTTTTTAAATAAATAAAATAAATCAACTTATTATAAAAAAAAAACTACTTTTTAATGTAATCATTTTAACGCCTATATGTCTACTTTTCAGGGAATTGTCATAATAAATCAAAAAACCACATGTAAACTACTAACACATTATTAATAATTTAAATTTGTTAAAAAATATATATTATTAAAAAAGATTACATTCTATCTCCAAAAATAGACTTACTAAATTAAAATTTAATTATATCTTACCTCCGCAAAAGGAGAAACAAAGCTGCATAAACACACGACTCCACTATCGGCAAATAGTTTTCCCACTTCTGCCACTCTACGAATGTTCTCTTCTCTATCTTCTTTCGAGAAGCCTAAATTTTTATTTAGACCTGTGCGTATATTATCACCGTCGAGGCCGTAGGCTGGGATACCTGCGAAGAAGATCTTACTATAATATAGGTATAAAGTATAATACCTAATCTTATTTTTGAATAAATTACGATTTTAATTTTTTCGTTTTGTTGAGGCAGTCGTGGCGTATGGGCACAAGGGTGTGACTTTAACGTGACGGTTTTGAGTTCGATTTCCACTTGAGAGCATGAATTATTATTTATTAATATTTTCATTTCTTTGCTCTGGCATCAAGGCAAAAAAACCCGGCTTTTAGTTCAGGCACTCAATACGCAATGCCCCGAAAATTCAGCGGAAAGTGGCAAGCGGAGTGTCTTAACACGTTCCTTCTGCCTACCCTTCTGTGTGTGGAATACAGCATGAAGTAGATTTTTTTTATTTCATTTTGCCGTGACCAGAGTATTCATATTATAAATAAATTCGGGGGACCATTTGATTACCTCGAATAAAATTCTACTCTTATTTTAGTAAAAGTCTATTTGAATAAAAATATTTTGAATTTGAATTTTAAATACACAAGGATATGCAAACTACCTCACTAATAAAAAAAGAACAATTTATTTTAATCTCTATATATAATAAGACAGTAAAAATATTTTGTCTGTACATTTAGTAATTTTGACTGAAATGGATAGAGGGATACTTAAAAAGACTAATAGAAAGCAAAAAGATTTTTTTTGAATTTCTTGTCTGTCTGTCTGTCTGTCTGTCTGTCTGTCTGTCTGTCTGTCGACATATTGTTGTCCGCATTTTTCTCTGAAACTACTGAACCGATTTACTTGAAAATTTCACCAATTGCTTTGTTTTAACTCAATTTAGGTTCTAAAGTTTGGTTCATCAAAATCGGTTCATTAAAAAAAAAGTTATCGTCATTTGAATGAACTCAAGGCATTAGCTTGCCAGCGAATGTTATATAGAAATCGCGCTGGTATGACCCTGGCTAAAGAATGACATTCGAAACGTCTTGATTATATGACTGTTGATAAAAATATATATTTTTGAAGCACTATTATACAATATTTTATACAATAAAGTAAACAAGGCCAGTCGTGAAAAGAAATATCAAGTAAATACATAGATTTTTTGGTTCGTTCGTTTGAAATAAATCTATATAAAAATGCCTAAAAATATCCTTTCTACGTGTACTCTGTAATAACTACATATTTACCAATTATTCATTTATCTAATAATATGCAAACAGGAGTTAATATGCAAACATTACAGTTATTTTACAAAGAATATTATGAATCCTTAACCAAATTAATAATTTTACATTTAAGACTGTTTCTGAAGCAGTACAATTATTAAGTGACATCAGCACATTTAACAGAGCTTTAAAAAACAGCTTTATGTATATTTTATGAATATCAAATATCGACATTGGTCATATTTTTTAGTTCGAAACAATTAAAAATTCTTACAGAAGTTACGATAATGTCGTAAAAAAAGTCATAATAGAATATTACAGATTAAAGTAACAAAAAATCATATTAGAAGTCATTATAGTTGTCTTTATATTATATATGTTGTTGTATGTTGTCTTTATATTTGTTTGTCATTCTATTATAGGGTGTGAGGCCAGTCGTGGCGCAGCGGCACGAGGTGTGACTGCAAAACCGACTGGTTGTGAGTTCGATCCCCACTCGAGGAGATGAAATATTTACTTAAATTTATATTTCCATTTCTTCGCTCTGATGTCGAGGTTAAGCGCGGCGTTGAGTTCTGCCACTCAACACGCAATGCCTCCAGAATTCGGCAGAAAGTGGGGAACGGAGTGTCTTAACACTAGGTTCCCTCTGCCTACCCTGCTGTGTGCGGGATACAGCGTGAAGCTGATTTATTTATTTATTTTATTTTATTATAGTTGTCAATTAATTCTGCTTAAATCAATAATCATGTATTTTAAGCGGGCGAAGCCGTGGGCGGGCCGCTAGTATATAAATAAAAAACAACAATCAAAACTAAAATCAGCTTAAATATAGTATTGTGTTATTAAAAAAAAACAACTAAATGTAAAAAGTATGAATGAAATATAAACTCTTTGTTCAAAACAAACCGTTGCCAATGCACAAAGTAGAACATAGTTTAATTGTAATAAATGCACATAAAATTAAAATTTTAAAGATTGCATTGCGTGTCGCGCTAACTACACGAAATAACAGAAACTTATTAATAAAATGTTATTTAATAAGCATTTAAGAAATCTAATTATTAAACATGAACAAATATATACATACAATAACAATAGTCTTTTAAAACAGCGGAAAAAATATAAGAATTAGTCGTAACTAAAAGTTACACGCTTATGCAGTAAAACGATTGGACACAATCAACATACGTAGGTATAAGGTAATAAAGTAATTGTCGTCGATGTCGGCCTCATGTAGTCGCTCAAAATAGATCTGGGTATAACTACAATTATGTACAGTACAACCAACAAGTCGTGGCCGCCCCGAAGTTACATTTTCTGAACTTCGGCGCAATGTCCATTAGGAAAGAAAATATTCGTAAGTAAGAGAAATCCTAAAATTAAATCTGCGCAGCCGTCTACAATTTATTTCAGGCCACGACTTGATGGCCGTACTGTAATAGCACAATTGCAACGCACGTGAATAGGAAATTTCGACTTATGTTTCATTCACCTATTGCAAATATACTGATGAATGAACATAATACATACACGTTTCGGTAATAAAATTAATAATTTATTTTATTTTATAAATAAGTTTAAAGATTTTCATTTCACGAATATTATATCGTTATAAATTTATTTGATGCAAAAATATAATATCCAAATGTTTAAATCCCAATTTTGTATTTTAGTTTCCGTTCCCGCATTTCTTCCAAAACTAAGTAAATCTTAAAGTTCTTTCAAAAAACAACATCTTAGATAAAAATGACACCTACTTGCAATATCCTATTGCACGGTTTTATTTTAAGCATCACTGAAGTGAAGAAGACGGAAAAACACAAATGGAAAGATATGTTGTCATAAAAGGTATCGACAATAAGAGATAATATCATGTCAAAAGTAATCATTGATAAACAACAGATTAAGAAATTATATAATAGAAGACAATAACAGAAAACAAACAACAACTTTAGGTGACAATACGCGACATATTAGAATAATTATACTATAAACAAGTTTTAATTACCATTAACAACATAGAATAATCAAATAAATCGGCCAACATTTATCATAAAAATCTGTTAAATTTTCGCAATCATATTAATTATTAAAATCATTTGCTAAGAATGTAAACTTTATTTTCGCATGAAAAATAACTACTGGAATCTAACTACTGGCATATACCTTTCGTTTACAGGTTCACGCTGTATCACGCTGTATGTACGCCTGCACATATAGCTCACCAGACAGACACTCTATTCTCATTAAGTCACTTCCGTGTTTCACTTTCCGCCGAATTCTTGAGTCATAGTGTGTTGAGTGGCGGAATTCAACGCCGCGCTTTTGCCTCGTTGCCAGGTCGAGGAAATGAAGATATTAAATATTTCATTTTCCCAAGTGGGAGTCGAATATAAAAAATATTAAAGTTTACTCACCCTTAGAAACGAGGTAAGCTTCAAGAGCAAATGCAATACTGGTCTTCCCTGCACCACTAAGGCCAGTAAACCAGACAGTGCTGCCTCTGAACGCTCTGCTGCCCAAAGCCCTGCTCCTCTTAGCTCTGGACACTTGATGTTTCTGCTCCACTACATTAGTAGCTACTTGGGCGCACTGCAACAAATATTACGTACATTTTAGATTGAAGGCTTGGTTTGCTTAAACAATGTGCTTAAACTTTATGGTGGACATTGGAAAATGTTGATGAAATGCTGGTGGGTCTAAGACACTTCCATACCCCACTTTCCGCAGAATTCTGGAGGCATTATGTGTTGAGTGGCGGAACTCAACTCCGCGCATTGCCTCATCACCAGAGCGAAGAAATTAAAATATTAAATATTTAAGAGTAAAGTAGAGAGTTCCCTAGAGTGGGAATCTAACCCACTACCTGTCGGCCACCATCACCCTCGTTTACAGTCACACACTTGTGCCCCTGCGCCACGACCGGCCTCAATACGATACATACATATATGTCAAGCTAATTCGAACAATATACAATTGCACATTATACAATTTGTCATGTAAACACCCCTTGAAGGATGATTTACAAAACTAACTGCTCAATTTTTGTTACCAGTTACCATAAAGGATAATTTGATAGAATGAATTTATGCTATTAGAAATCCTACAATGTATACTGATAGGACTAGGCCACTCTTTATCTCGATAAATAATTATGGCTTTACATTGACATAAATATGGATTGTCATTGTACCTGTAATAATAAACTTCATTTAGTAGGACCGTTGTTACTTCCGTGGAATAATACAAGATAGGTTTTTTAAATTACCGAACCCAACTCAATTAAAATCTAAAATTTATCTAGATAGTGCGCCTAAGCTTCAAGGTAAAATAAAAAATGTGGAAATGATTTAAACGCGGAAAATACACAGTTCATTTGTTTGGAGGTTGTATATCTTTAACTACAATAGACCACGTACCAAATAAATTGACCACGATATTTTCGTAACGGTAATTAGAAATGTATGGAAAAACTGGTGAACGTACTGCAGAACTGCAATGGTGAATTAGTTACCAGAAGTGATAGTAAAACGATTAAAGTTAACCTTAACAAAAGGTCGAGTTAAGTATTACATCTATAAGACTAAAATACGATTGCTGAACTGTAGTTTCCTCTTCCTAGTTATCAATTATCATCTCCAAGTATAGTTAGTTAAGTCTAGTCCACAGCATGCCCAATTACAATTAGAGCCACATTAAAACATTAAATTTCAATATACATTTGTATTTTATAGATAGGGACTGAGGCCGGTCGTGGCGCAGCGGCACGAGGTGTGACTGCAAAACCGACTGGTTGTGGGTTCGATCCCCACTCGAGGAGATGAAATATTTACTTAAATTTATATTTCCATTTCTTCGCTCTGGTGTCGAGATTAAGCGCGGCGTTGAGTTCTGCCACTCAACACGCAATGCCTCCAGAATTCGACAGAAAGTGGGGAACGGAGTGTCTTAACACTAGGTTCCTTCTGCCTACCCAGCTGTGTGCGGGATACAGCGTGAAGTTAGCTTCACGCTGTATCCCGTTATTATATTAGTATAATAAAAAAAATAAGGTAGGGACTCCCTTGCCGCAATAGGTACATTGGTAACTGTACGAGAGGACTGTGGGTTAATTTGATATCAAACTCGTTAACCGAGTTTAATTTATGTGCAATTATCACGAAACTCGAGATTAATCAAGACTTCTTCTGTTTTCGTTTGACATAATGCGACAGTGGAATCTACAACTCAAAACACGATGTGTCTAAACCATATAGGATCGAAGATTATCTAAGATAGCCACCTATATCGGAAAGATAAAGCGACATATTATCATAATCAAAAGAAAATACTTATAATTTAAATGATAGATTTCGATAATTAATATGATATATTTGTTTACTATATATAATATAGTGTATAATATGATATATTTATATACTATACATATATTACAGTAACAATTATACATTTCATAGAAATTTTCTGATGGCTCCTCCTAAAAACAAAATTCCACTTTTTTTTTTTCAAGTTTCTCGTGCATATAGGAAGATGGATGAAGAAAGGATAAATGAAAGTAATTTAAATATAACCATTTTCCCGAGTGTGGATGGTATCCACAAACATGACAACAACAATAAAATATTTTTAACTGATTTACAATTTTTTATAACACACGTTATAGAAAGATTCAGAAATTGGTATCTAATATATCAGGAATGACGTTTAAAGGGATAAACAAAGATATAATGGAATTAGTTTATTAATCAGCTTATCTGACAGACATAAGTAGGTGCATATATTGTATAATAATCAATAGACGTAATACTTTATTGCAATGCTTCGAGAATTGTTTGTTGGCCATATAGGAATGACTTTTGCGGATCTGACAATATCTTATCAGCCGATCACGCTACCCCTTGCAGGCATAAAAACACAAAAGCGTGTTTTTCCTATGTAGATAACTATTTTATCAAGAAAGAACATTCAAGGGGCATAAAAATAAAGATGACAAAAGCGTTTCGTCTGATAATCAGCTTTAAGTAAGTGTGGTACGTTATTTGAATACTTAATGATTTGAAGCAAGCCGGTGCAAAGCCGTCAAGATGCAACTAATAGAAGTTATATTAAACCGACAAATTACTAAAATACCTAAATGGCTCGAAATATGTCAAAATAATATATATATATATATATTATATGTGTTCTCTTTCTATATGCTTTACATAAAAATGTAATGCGTTTTTTTTTCTGATAAGAGATACACATTATAAATCTTAATTGAGTTAGTAGATCTTTAGTATATGTATAAGCACGTCGACTGTGAACATGACAGTTGTGGGTAATAAGACAAAGAGCGGCGTTGAATTCCGCAACTCAGCACGCAATATCTCTAATAGTGAATGGTACGTGGCGAACAGAGTACTTTAACACTAAGGCCCGTATTTATAAACTGCTGTCCAGTCTCATATCCAAGTTCCTAAAAAAAGTTACACATATATTTAGCAGCAGTGTAATACAATTGCATAAAAATCCTCTGTAGGTATAGATATTGTTATTACATATTACTATACGTAATAGACGTTATATAGCAATTTATTTACAAAATTGTAAATAGATTTAGATAAAAAGGCTTTAGCATTGGAAGTTGAAAATAACAATATAAGAGTAACTAAATCACGTTTCCTTGTTTTGTAATTTGACCTTCTACTAAATAACCTATCTAACTAAAAAAAATACTAAACTTCTTAGATTAGTAATAAATCTACCAAGATATGTAATATCAATATAGAAATAGCAAGGAAAAGGAGAAAGTTTGTTTACGTAAACAAAGCCACATAACGACTAGAAATGTTAGATATTGCAACTGAAATGAACGCAGTTTCTGCATGCGTGCGCCTCATGCTCTAGGTAGTACACATAATATTAAATTTATTATTTTTAGATATGAAAAGTACATGTGGTTTCAAGAGCAAATGGTTTAGGTGCGTTAGTTTTATCCAAGCAATAGAAGTCGATAATTTATGTGACGTAATTTACATAAGGAAGAAAAAAGATTTTTTTATCCTTACGCATCTCCATACATTGAGTATGATTCACATAAGACAAATTTTCACATTGTAAAAAGAAACTGTTATTGATAAACATATACCATCGTGGACTTTTTTATAGATATATAAAAAAGTCAACGATAGTACAAGTTTATTAATGGAAAATAGTTTGGTGAAAGTTTGGTTAGGTGCTGATTATGGGATCCGGTTGAAATTGAACAAGTTGTTTTTTTTTGGTACTAAATATAATTATACTGTTATAGTAACAACAATTAAAATTGGCAAACCACTATTTACTTTTCGTCAGAAGTGAGATTCCTCATCGTTACATTTCTTTTCAACCAACTTCATAAAAGAGGATGTTCCCATTTTCACCCGATTTCAAAAAAGGGAGAGGTTCCTAATTCACCCGAATATTTTTTGTGTATGTTCTTCAATCTGCTAAATGTTCGTCAATATGCCAAAATGTTAGCTTGCACAAAAATAATATCTAATTAAAATTGAATTACCTACTCATTCGAGAATCGAGAGAGAAATTTTAAGGTCTACCCATCATTAAAAACGTAAAATAAGTTAATTTTTAACAAAAAAAATCGACTTCAAACAATAAACTAAAAAGTAAAAAATAAATTTACTTAACATAAACTGAAACGCACATTGATTTTGTAAAACAAAAATACTTAAAGATAGATTTTATAATTTTGAAGTCGGTGTCAAACATTACAATATATTGCTACAACAACTTTACTACAATAATCAAATTATTAAGCCTGTTTGTTTTACTTAACATGTCAGACAAGAAATAGATAATATTTTAATATATTAGTATATATCGATAATATTACAAATATGACAAATTAGTAGCCTATGTTCATCCCAAGACCCTCAAGTATCTCTATATGAAGTGTTATCCCAATTGGATCAGCAGTTTGGTCCTGTTTGCGTCACAGACAGTATGGATTTTATATTCTCGATTAGGAATCGAACCTGCACGCACAGCCTGTCGCGTTTACAGTCGCACGCTTGTGCCTCTGCACTACGACTGGCCTTCTGAAAACCATGGGACCAAAAAATATAAACATTCTCGAAGGTGGGAGGGAACCCACCAACATTGTGGTATAATTTATAGTATAGTTTAGGTATAACAGCTGCGAAAATAACAAGTAAGAAGAAAAAGGGTTAAATTTCAGCTATTTTAGGAAAACTAGTTTAGAACGAGATCAAAGATACTAAGATTAATTAGATATTTAAAAACAATTTACAGGTCGTTGACTGGCACAGTAATGAGAACAAACAAAAGTAAAAATGATAACGTACTTAACGAGGAGATTTAAGTATATATATATATATATATATATATATATATATATATATATATATATATATATATATATGTTATTGGTTTATAAAATTAAAAATAATAGTGATGCCTTTTTTTTTGTTGGGATTTCAAAAATAAATATACATTACGTTGTGGTAAGATTGGTGCAATGGGCAAGATCGTTTTGATTAAATGCTATACGCTGATAAACGCAACAACGTAATTTTCATAATTAGGTGAGAAAAATCGGATAAAATATTTCTATAGAGTCTATTATTAAAGCAACAAAACTTAATTTAATTAAGTTCGAACTTAATATTTAATTTAAAAAAATCTTGACTTTACTTACTAAATGTAAGAGGTATGTATCATCGATTGATTGTGAGTAAAATATTTTTATTTTACTGTTTTGACATATTAAAAATCCGCACGGTATTACCCCAACGTAATATACGTTGGGGTAACACCGGGTGGAATTTTTAATTCTTTTTTTTTTCTAAATATACTTAAGTAACGTTAAAAAATAAAGAAGCGGGCGAAACCGCTTAACATAGTCCACTAGTATGTCACAAAATAGAGAATACAATTCAATTTTTAAAATCTTTCTGATAATATAGTATGTATCTCAAACTTTTTTATAAATTATTAGACGGTTTCCAAGAGGTAGTTCACCATTAAATTATTTTTCTTTCTTTTAGAAAATAAAAAGGTGAAATAAAATTTTTAAAATGTTAAAATATTTAAAAAAATATACAAGTTCTATATTTTTCTTCAACTTCAATGTATTTTTTTTAATAAACAAGTGGAATTTTTAAAAAATATGAAAAATGTCTATTGTTTTGTATTCTTTATATTTTTGTTCATTTATTTTACTCAAAATGGATTAAAATGTAACCGTTATTAAATGAAATGTATTTAATAAACAATGTAGTAAAATAGTTGTTAGATCTTTTATAAACAAATAATTAGAGGCCAGTCGTGGCGCAGGGACACAAAGTGTGACTGTAAATCAACTAGTTGTGGGTTCGATCCCCAGTCGAGGAGATGAAATATTTACTTAAATTTATATTTCCATTTCTTTGCACTGGTGTCGAGACAAAGCGCGGCGTTGAGTTCTGCCACTCAACACGCAGTGCCTCCAGAATTCGGTAGAAAGTGGGGAACGGAGTGTCTTACCACTAGGTTCCCTCTGCCTTCCCTGTTGAGAGCGGGATATAGCGTGAAGCTGATTGATTGATCGATATTAGGGTCAGCAATGGTGCAGGAGCACAAGCGTGCGACTGTAAACGCAACAATTTCTTCGCTCTGGTAACGGGGCAAAGCGCGTTGTTGAGTTCCTCCACTCAACACGCAATGTCTCCAGAATTCGGCGGAAAGTGGGGAACCTAAGTGTCTTAATAGGAAAAACAGAGTGCCTATCCTACTGTGTTCGGGGTACCGTGTGAAGCTAAAAAAAATACGTATGTACAAATTATATCCGTTTTTATTTTATTTTTATCCTTACCTATTACGAGCTTCTGCGATAAGATGTTACATATTTGAATTTATGTTAAATTTAAATATGCAACATCTTAAATACGGTGAACTGACAGACGAATAGACCACCTCAGTCTACTCGAGTAAATGTATATCCGGTTAAATATAATAGTTTTATTTAAAACAATTAAAATAGTATTAGTAAATGGTAAATATACATTAATTTAATATGTTTAAAAATTATGTTTACTGTGACGTAATCTACGAATTACAAACACATGTGGGGATTTTGTATAAAACATAACATCGGCACAGTTCGAGATAACTTCTTTTAAAACGTTATTTTAAACAATAAAATGCGTTCATTGTTATTTGTCAGCCATTATTATTATTATTAACATTTTATTTATCAATTATATAACATGTTTGCTGGAAATTGATAAGATCCTGAGTTCTATTTTCGTAACAACATATTGTAAATTGAACAAAACTACGATGCTGTATTTAAACTGCCATAGAAGAACAAAGCTGTGATATAGAAAAAACAACATTGCATTTAGTCAATATTTACTTTAAAACTACAATGAAACCTATTTAGTTTATTATGGCGACAATTGCTGACAGTTCACGATTAATGACACGCAATCTGCACTTCATAGAACGTTTCTATGTCCATGTGTATAAATCACTCTCAATTCTGATATCGATTTTGAGATGCCTTTTTCATTCGTAGATATATCATTTATGAATGAAAATGGCGTCTCAAGATCGATCTCAGTCTCCTAATCTATTAACCATACATATAAAGTATTACCTACGACTTTATTAACAACAAACATCTCTTTTATTTCAGGCATGTTTTCAAGTAACAAATCTATTCAAATTTGATTTGCGTTGATAATGATTACAAAGTTCAATTAAAAATTGATGTAATTTTTCAATGAAATATAAAGTTATCGATATAAATTTATATACGGTGCCTTATATATGTCAATATATGGCCTGATATATGGCCTTTTTCAGAACGGAGGGACGAGGGATATAATAACAAATTAGCATATCGTTTTAAGGACTTTACATTAAACATATTTTTAATCAAATCAATAACATTTTTAAAAAAAAATGAACTTTTTTACCTTCATTCACAACTAATTAAGTTTCATTGTATTATTTTGACATTCTCTCACAATGATTTTTCACAAACAATTAAAACGTTAATAACAGCACCTCTATTTTTCTCAGGAAAAACAACACAAAGGCTCAATTTCAAGACTTTCACTACAATGTCATAGAATTCGCGTTTTCTCGTAAATTTCATAAATAATAGCTTTAGGCAAAGACAAAGAAAGTTTTACTTTTAAAATCATGGCATACGCTACCTAAGTTATCTATACATATGATAAAAAAAATATTTGAATCAAATAAAAAAGTAATGTCTATATAAAGTGTTGCATGCGACAATATAATATGCGTTTTATTGAATTTGTTGACACTTTAGTTTTCATTGTATGAACTTTGTCTTTAAGAAGATAATGTTATTAAATAACTAAAGTTATACAGATTAAAAAATAAATAATGTGTAGTATCTACTAGCGGGCGAAGCTGTGAGCAGGTAGCTAGTAGAAAATAAGTTCAAAATTTAGTTTTTATGTCCAAAATCACTCTAACAGTATTATTTCAATAAAAGCATAAGGGTTTTTTTACCTTTTCAACGACTTATGAAAAAATATATAACCTTTTAAGATTTATAGTAAAATATATAGTCGTTTTATAGTATATGCAATGGAAAGAAATTAACATAAAAAAAATTATGCGGTTCTTCATTTCTTCAGTTTAATAGTCCGTAACACTATTATCATTCTACGATAACTACCTATTATCTATTTAGTAGTTTATCAGAATAACAAATAATTTTAAAATAATAATAACAAATTAGTTTTTCCTAAAATATATTTAAGTGTATACCACGACGTCATGTTATTAAATATAATTACACAGATGGTCAGTGCGATAGAATTACTAAAAAATATTTATCATAAGGAAAAGGAATGTAATAAACGAAAGTTTTAAACACGATTTGACGTTCGGACACTAGTTTATTATTAGGAAACAAGATTAGTGAAAGTATATCATATAACCAGTATCCGCTATTAATTTTGTAATTGCTATTTTAGCAACAATATCTATTTATTACTATTAGTAAAAAAAATAATAAAAGAAAATAAAAACAAATACAAACCGTCCTATTCGTTCCGTATCCCCATTCTCCAATTTTATATTTTTCAAAAGTGGCTATGATCTTTTCATTTCTCTGCTCCAGGCTCATTTTTAAGAATTAAAAATAATATTTAAAAAAAAAGAAAACGCGTAAATAAAACGGGAACTTTCGCGCCAAACAGTTACATCAACCGGTTACACGACAGTGCCCGCGAGCCGCTGCGACCGACACTGGCGTACGGCACAGACGTTCGCGTTTACCTTATACTTGCAACGTTGCTAACTTCGAATGTCATTCTAAATGATAAAATGCACTGACCCGTGCAGGTAGGTACGTGCCGCGTTCCGATTTAATGATCTCGTTAATAGTACTGTGGTTAAGTTGGATTTTATATTGGCATGGCATTCACCAGCTTCTATTGGAATTGGCTAGAGCTAGATAATTATCTAAAGTAGGTAATAGTATGATAACTTCGTGGCGCAGTATTAAAAATGAGGGTTGTAGGATCGATTTCCGCTCGGGAAAATTTATTATTCTCAATTCTAAAAAGAAGATAAAACGCGACAGGTCAACACGCAAATTTAGGCGAAAAAGACTAATGTGAATTATTTTTAGGGTCCCTTAGCTTTTAAGGAAAAAAGGAATCCCTATAAAATCAGTTTGCTGTCCGTCCACTCGTCCGTCTGCTGTAAGAGCATTTTTTTTTATGAAAAAGGATAAAGCAAACGAGCGTTCGGGTCACCTGATGGTAAGTGACTACCGCCGCTCACGACCCCGTGCAACACCAGAGGAGCTACAGGTGCGTTGCCGGCCTTTAAGGTGGGTTGGGCGCCGGAGCCTGGCATTACCTGGTGCGAAACGCAGTGGCATAAAGCCACTACTTAACGCCAGTTTTAAATGCCGGGGTTGGTAATGATCCGGTCGAGTCTGCCCATGCGTGTTGCTATTGCTAGCGGCGAGACTCTACCACACGTACTTTAGTCGCCTCTTACGACATCACAAGTACCGGGATGATCCTATTCTAGACCGGAGTTGAAATTGGAATCATAAACTCAAATCTACGGTCCTTTGATTTCCGGAAAAAATAGTATTTCTTCATTTACTTAAAAAAATATAATCCTTTTTATCGCAAAACCGCGTATTTCGACACTATAAAGGAAATGAAAATGAATCAGGTTGTTCTGGATGACCTAAAATTATGAAATTTGGCACCTAGCATTTACAGGTAGTGCTAATTCAGGAAAAAATCTGAAACTATACATCTGTGATTAAATCAAAAAAGTAATAGCCTAAGTTTAAGGGAGATATCAGATAAAAGAGTTCGGGCAAAGCTTGCTAGGCTTGCGATTTGTAACAAGATTCTCTTTTTTAACATGTATTCCTCCTCCCTCCTACCATATGAAATTATATCTTTTTTTACCATACAACCTCCTTTGTGTCTTTTCCATACAATGTGACCTTGGCAAAGTGATATATGCTCAAATGGCACACTTGTAAACACCATAATCAAACCAACCAAGCAATGCTTGAATGTTAGAAAAAGCTTGAGACCTTCAATTGTTGTACAGAAAACTCAGAGGGCAAGCCCAACTCACGCTTATTTTATTATTATTTATTTATCACTAATTATACTTTTACAACAAATCTTATGTATTCATATAATCAATAATTTAAATTATTACTAAAAAAATCATCCTTAATAGATTGTAAGCAAATTAAGGAAATTAAAATTGACATAGTTACATTTAACATTACTTAATTAAGTTTAAAATGTACAAGTAATTTAGTGTAATTATTATGGCAGCAAAAACTATGAGTAAATTCATTGAATTAAAGGAATTACTTGAAAATTTAAATAATTCAAGATTGTTTGTCAAGATTTATCTTCAACTGAAGTATAGAGAAAAAATAAACTATTATTTTTATGAGTAATGTAAAGTTTGTAACATTAATACTGTTATTATTTCAATAAAAATGAGTGAAAAGTGACTTATATGTAGATTTAAGAGGCCCCTTAAAAATGCACCTTAATACTTCGGTGAGCCTTTTTCTTTCTATCTACCTATTTACATCACAAATGGTTTAGCTATATCACAATTTTGTTGTGTTATTATTCAAAGTACATTCTAGAAATGAAATGATGATAGTTAGACCTAATTTTTTTAATAAACTATAATGAGATTTCACTGTTATACTCCACCCTCCTACTTCTACCATACACAAATAAACTCTAACACTGTATTGCTGATCTGTCCATTGATAGGTTTTAAGTATTTATTAGCTTAAAAAAAATCTGGAACATAGGAAAATATCCAATCTGGATATCAAAGTAATATATATCCTTAGGGGATTTTCTACTGTTTCTTACATAGGTTTATTATGAGTAAGGCTTTTGTGCAAATATTTTAGCTTTGTTTTATTTTGCCTTTCTTTAAAACTTTATTAACCTTACTGTTGTAACATAAAAGTACTGAGTACTGCAATCATTTTTAAATTGATAGCTATATGTATATAATAGAAAGTGTTGATATTATAATAAAATTACAACATTTTCTATTTTTATACATGTACAAGTTGCATATATTATATGCCATTCCATAAATATTGAAAATTTCGGTTGTGTTATATTTTTATCATTATTTAATATAATAATGTTCACTAAATTTATTTTAGGTGTTCTTTGATATAAATCATTGTTACCAGCTACGCCTATATAAAGGTAATAAACGAAAAAAACGAAACACTAAATAGATATCATGATAGTATTACAATTCCGACATAAGCGATCTGCGATAATAAATAAGTACGAATACCTCAAATATATTAAATACGTAATAATAACAACTTATCTACAATTATCATTGATTAAATTTTTACATTACGGCCCACAATAATTTGTTAAATATGAGTATTGTATAATAAGTATATACATTTTACTTACAGCTTTAAGCTTTTTTCTAGGTCTTGAAGGTTCGTCCATGGTGGGAGATAATTAGTAATACAAACTTTTGACCTACTTATCGTGGTATAGGTAGATGATGAATATAACTTTTTAAACAACTATAATATTATCACTTATTATCAATCAATGTTTGACTTTAGTTTCTTATCATCCTTCAGTAATCAAAATTAAAAAAGATTGCCAATGACAACTAGCAAGTCCACTGCACAACTTAGCGATTTATGCTTTTGAATTTTGACTTTTGACATAAAAAATCGAAAGCATAGACCAGTATTTATTTTAATCTCTATTATATAATAAAAGGATAGAAAAGTCAATTCTGTACATGAAAGATATAAAAAAAATAAAAATCAGGTCGGTTTATATGTCGATTATAGAACCTAAAAAACCACTCAGCAGAATTCTTGTCTGTCTGTCTGTCTGTCCGTCTGTCTGTCTGTCTGTCTGTCTGTCTGTCGGTTTGTTTGTTCGTCAATCACGCAAAAACTACCAGACAGAAATTGATGATTTTTTGCATGGTATTAGCCAAGGGTCCCAAGGTACATTTTTTTTGGATTTCATTCCGAATTTCATTATAGTTTTCTTTAAAAAAAATAAAAACTGAAAAATGTAAATTACTTAAAATACCGATAACTACTGTATGAAATTTAATTATTTTTAGCATGGTAATAGTTCAAAGCCTAATGCAATTTATATAATAGTTTTTATCATTGAGTATAAAGAAATTTTACCAGAAAAAATAACATAATTATATTTTTTAATAAAAAAAATCGACTTCTTCAATTTCAACCGGATTTCATACTCTGAACTTAACCAAACTTTCACCAAACTATTCTTTATATGTACCCTTTCTAATAAAAAAAGAATCATTAAAATCGGTTGCGTTGATATTTAGATATTCGTCCATTTGTCGCGCACATACATAATGTAAATTTGAGATTTATATGATTTTCTCATAGATACCATTGTCGGAAATAAACTAAATTAAAATAAGACTAAACGGAACGCACTAGCTTCCAAATAAGAAAAAAATCATCAAAATCGGTTCACACAGTCAAAAGTTCTGAGGTAACAAGTATAAAAAATACAGTCGAATTGATGACCTCCTCTTTTAAGAAGTCGGTTAATAGAATCTGACATAATTAAATTACGATTATTTTATTTAACCACGTTAAAAAGAAACCAATTAAAAAGAAAAAAGTAAATTGAGGCCGTTCGTCGCACAGGGGCACAAAGTGTAACTGTAAATTGGTTGTGGGTTCGATTCCCACTTGAGGAAATGAAATATTTATTTAAATTTATATTTCCATTTCATCGCTCTGGTGTCGAGGCAAAGTGTGGCGTTGAGTTTAACTACTCAGCACGAAATGCCTACAGAATTCCACGGAAAGTAGGGAACAGAGTGTCTTAACACTAGGTTCCCTTTGCCTACCCTGCTGCGTGTGGGATACAGCGTGAAGCTGAAAAAAGAAGTACAATTACAGTAGAAACTCGATTAACCGGACTAATTGTTTTTGGTAGGCATTCGGATAATCAAAAATCCGGACAATCCAAAGTATGGAAAATCGGGTAATCGGGTATTTAGAATATGTAAGTATGCACATACGTTGTGATATAAATTTAATTAAAACAACTAATACATAAAGTGAAAATCAATGTTTATTAAGATATCTTAAGATGTACGACGATGGGACGCGGCGCGGGCGGGGTGATGCCAGATTCATACATTTAATACAGTTGGTCTGTAGTCCGGATAATCGCGAATCCGTATAACCGAGGGCCGGATAATAGAGTTTCTACTGTAATAGTTGTTTAGTCTACCATAATTATTATTTTAAACGTCAACGTTGGTCACATTAACAAAAATAATAAAGTAGGTATATTTGTCGGGACTAGCTCAAATGGCGATGTCTACAATAAAAAATATATGTATTTGGAAAGTAAATTCTGATTGTGAATTCATAGTTTATAAAAGTTTATATTGTGTTTAGATGACGAGCTAATGTCAATACATTTTAATCATTAACAAGTACGTTGCATTCATTTACAGTAGATATATCTCAAGAGAACTTTCTCAAGACTTTATATACAAAAAATACATTAAATAATCATGTTAAGGAAGTATCATCCAAAAAATCACTAGAAATATTAAATATGCTCAATTATACAGAGTTTTTTTGTCAGCACCACTTTAAATAAAACCACAGTTTTAACTACTCTATTAAAGCCTATTACAATTTACCTATATGGTATTTCCGTAAAAGGAGCGCTGACGCTTCTCTGCTCTTCTTTGTTAAAGGCCGTCGCGGCACAGGGGCACAAAGTTGGGGCTGTAACGCGACTGGTGTGGATCCGATCCTCACTTGGAGGATTGAATTATAATTTAATAATACTTTCATTTCGTTTAGTAATATTTTCATTTCGCACATCAGTCACACATTATACGCAATATCTTAACACAAAGTTGGCCTGCTAAAGGCGGGATAAAGCGTGGATCTGGTTTTAACTTTGTGTGAACAGATTAAAATAAAGTCCAGTCCAGTTGAGGCCAGTCGTGGCGCAGCGGCACGAAGTGTGACTGTAAAAACTGGTTGTGGGTTCGATCCCCACTCGAGGAGATGAAATATTTACTTAAATTTATATTTCCATTTCTTCACTCTGGCGTCGAGGACAAGCGCGGCGTTGAGTTCTGCCACTCAACACGCAATGCCCCCAGAAAGTGGGGAACGGAGTGTCTTAATACTAGGTTTCCTCTGCCTAACCTGCTGTGTGCGGGATACAGCGTGAAGCTGATTAAAATAAAACTAATATTTAGTATTATTATATTTAAGGGCAGATTACCAAAATACAAACAAAAAAAGGATTTAAATCGGTTAAGCCGTTTCTGAGATTATCGTGAAGAAACGCACAGACAAACAGACCAACTGACCAATGCTATTACATCGTTAAATGTAATATCTTCTATGTACAGAAACCGATGAGTTAGGATTTTATTGTAAGTATCGATAAGTTATGTTTTATTTCAAACATTCAATTGAAGATTCTTATGGGAGGTACGAAAGTACCTAAAGTTTTAATAACTTTCTCACTAAAAATCTTCATTGCGTTGCAAACATTCATTATAGGTATATCAAAACACGAACATAATTCAGTGTGTTAATTAAATAATTCTGTGGTTTAAGCGGGCGAAGCCGCGAGCGGGTCGCTAGTATACAATAAAAATAATTGATATATAAAATTAAATAACCATTATAATTACAAATAAGTTTTATTATTATAGTGTAATAACATTACAATTAACAATTCAATTTGTTACAAATTATTTATTCATTCCTCGGTTGACCTTCGAAAACACAATATCAAAGATACTGGTGGAAGGTCACGTAAAAAGCATGAGGATCCCCCGAAGGGCATGTATGAAGAGGTTGATGACAGTGGACGAGGTGAAAGAGGTATGTAGAGACCGTAGCGTTTGGCGCTCCGTTCTCTCTGACTACCCCGCTAGGTATAAAGCGTAAAGCTAAGTTAAGTTATTTATTCATTATTAGTATTGGTAGATCATAATACAAAATGGTAAAGTTAAATAACTACTGGCATTAAAGTAATTTATCCTTACCATTTACCTTTTCTAATTTTATGGTTTTATATAAAATAACAGTAATGCAGATTCTGATGAATTTGAATAAACTATAATCCTACTAACATTATAAATATGAAGGTTCATGACGATGGATGTTTATTCCACTTACACGCAAAAACTCCTAAACAGATTTATATGAATACAAATTGATATAATTTGATGAACAGAAAATGATGATAAGAATAACATATAGGCTATAATTTATATGACGATGCTAAATATGACGATTTTGTATAATTTTACAAAAAATTAACAATGACTGTAACCAGGTGAAGACACGTTTGGGCCGCTAGTTCTAATTAAATAAACATTTTGATAATTACTTTATGACAGTAAAATTATAATAAGTTGTGTCACTATTAAAATATAATATTTCATTTACTACAACTATTCCATTTTATTATGGTTTATCAATTCATGTATTATTTTGTTGGATTTAATTTATTTTTTCTTCAACTATATAATTGTTTTTTTATTGTAATCTATATTAAAATTTTCTATACTCTATGATTGTCTATTCAATCTGAAACGTAGAAGTATCATACTTATGTCAAACAAATTTATACTATGTATATGTTTATTTATTAGTGGATTCTTATTTACGAGTTATCTAATTTGACAGAAATAATACATTCGACCTATTAAATAACTGATATTTTATTATTTTATAACTTGATACAAAAAAAGCATAATGCCTGCGGTGACTTCTACAACGGCTGAAGAACAAAATGATGCTAATGAGAAAATGTGGAGTGCACTTAAAAGATATATTATACGTGAAAGGCAAAGGAAAAAAGAGGGTATATTTGATAATTTATTATGTTACTGTAATAATGGCTTAAGTGTATTATATTTAATTGTTTATGTAATATAATACGTTTAACAGAATACGAGGCTGAAGTCGAGGAAGAGAGGTTGAGAAAAGAGCGTGAAGCCAGAGAAAGACAAGATGTTATGACATTAGGTAAGAACATTTTATTTTTTTGGAAAATTATTAATTTTTTGAAGCCACTCGTGGCGCAGGGGCACAAAGTGTGACTATAAATCTACTGGTTGTGGGTTTGATCCCCACTCAAGGAGATGACATATTTACTGAAATTTATATTTCCATTCCTTCGCTCTGGTGTTGAGGCAAAGCGTGGCATAGAGTTTTGCCACTCAATGAGCAATGCCTTCAGAATTCCGCAGAAAGTGAGAAACAAAGTGCCTTAACACTAGGTTCTCTCTGCCTACCCTGCTGTGTGCGGGATACAGCGTGAAGCTGATTTATTTATTTTTATTTATTTATTTGTAAAATGACTACTATTTTGCAGAGGAAACAAAAGAACAAATAGAACAACTGGAACAAAAATTAAAGCATCTTGAAAAGGAAAAACAACAGTTGTTCATGCAATTAAAGAGAGTGCTCAATGAAGATGAAAATAGGAAAAGACAGCAGCAAAAGGAGACTAAGTAGGAAGTTTTAAACTTTTTTTAGTTTTATTTGTAAATGTTTGTGGACTCAATTCCCACTCATGAGATTTATTATTCTTATTTCTCACCCTGGTAAGATAAAGTGATAGAACAAAAAGGCTAAGGCTAATTTTGAAGGTAAAGTAATTATAAGGGGATAAAATATAAATGAAAACAAAAATATAAAGCTTTTTGAAGATATTACTTAACAATATATTATATTTTGTAATTTCCAGTGAAATGCAGCCAATGAAGATGCCAATGGGTAACATTCATATACCAATGTTTGCAATGCCTACATCTACTGGGCAAGGTGAACCTCCACCATCTCAGGGAAGGCCTCCAATTGCACCACATATGATAAATAAAGTAAGACAAAATATGTATTCTACATGGTTTTTGTGGAGCAGAGGCACAGCGTGTCACCGTAGCTGTGATGATTGTAGATTGTATTCCCACTTGTTTATTTCCACATTTTTATTTCCTCTCTATGGTAACAAGACAAAGTGCAGCATTGAGTCTCACCACTAAATACATGTCTTGAGAATTTACCAAATCTATATTCTGTCTGTCTACCCTGCTTAATGCATGCATGAAAAACAGCATTAAGTTAACAAAACAATTTATCTAATTGATAAAAAAATAAAAATACATAAAATATAAATATGGTTATTAGAAAATATAATAGTAAATTTTCTTTGACATTTTGAGTTCAATAATACTTTTCATCAATTATTGATTGAATTGATTGATGTTATTTTTAAAAAGTAACAATACATAATTGCAAAAAAAAAGAAAACACTGATTCTTTTGAACTGATGATAAAAGTCATTGCTCACTGATGTGTTAATGGTGAGGCCTTGTTATGATTATGAAATTTTCAAGATTTTTTTTTAAGTACACTATATTTTTTATGATTGTGGGTTTATTTCCTCACTACATCCTTACTTAACATGGGGATGTAGATATATATGTAGGATATTAACACTAGGTTTCCTCAGTATGTGGGAGAGAGCCTAATTAATATTTAAAAACAGTCTTTCTATCTCCTCTATTTAAATAATCATTAATTACAAAAACTTCATGCACATGTTCTCTTTGTTCAAGAATAAGCACTCAAACTACATGTTGTTTCCGCAACAGCAAAGTCTTGTAAGACCCATACAGTCCAGTGTGAAACGGCAAAGGAGTCCATCACCAACATATGCATTATATGCACATAGAATTCATCAGCCACCTATGAAACATCAGGCTGTTTATTCTGATCATAGTAAGTGGTTTTGTTTTGTTATTTTTATTGATTATTGTTGTTTTTATATTATATATTTGGTATAGATATTAATTATAATTATCTACAGTTTTGAGTACTATTTAAAATAAGTGTATGTTACTTGTTAAAGTAATTGTTATAGTAGTGTAATATTATTTTAAGTCTTTCAAATATATAAAGATTGTATGTAATTTCATATAATGTCATTAAATAAAACACTATGTACATATTATAATTTATTTTTCATTCTTTAGACTCTAAAAGGAAAGAAGTCTAGAGAAAAAAAATTGCAGAAATAAAAAAACAATGTATAAATACTTAAAATTATAGAATAATTATGTATATATATAAAACACTAAATATATATAATTATATATGTGTGGTATATAATAAATCTTTTACAGAAGTAGAGGACAATCGCATGGGCCGCCAAATGGCGCGCGCAGTGCTATGGAACAGTGAGTTGTAATTTAGGTGTCATTAGGATCACTGTCGCTTGGTACCTTGCACGCTCATCTTTTTTATTTCGTCTTATTCCATATCGATTTATTATTTAGAGGATAATTCAAAATTTCATTATTTACGTTATGAAATCTCTTAAATTTATCTTAATTTGTTAAAAATGTACTGAAGATACAATATCATGCACGTAAATAAAAATATAAAATAAGTTGTTATTAATATTAATACTTTTAATTTTATTTGTAAATTTTGTGATCTATTTTTTTATGAGGTAGTCTTGTATTATAAATGCAATATTTGACTTTTTCTATAATACAGTATGAGAGTGTACAATATATATATATATATATATATATATATATATATATATATATATATATATATATATATATATATATATATATATATATAAGTATATAACATTTATTTTTCTATGAGAGTGTATATAATAACATATTTTAGTAGTAAATCTTACAAAATATATTAATTAAGTTTTTATCTTTTTCAATAAGGAGTTATATAACATTAATTAATTATTGACATATAAGATATGGAATAAGAATATTATGGTGTTATGTCAACCACATTTTCATTTAACAAACTAATTTCCTTTTATATTTCGTCTTCATCTGTGACATTTTTGTTAATAATTTTTCCTATTTCTTTTGTATTTTAACCTTGCCTTGTAGATGTGTTGTCTCCTTAATTAATATAATCCATTGTATACTACATGTTTTAAATAATATTTTAAAAAAGGACCTAACGAAATATGATCGTTTAATTTGTTAAACAGAGCACACGCCGTCGCAGTACGGGTCGGGCGGCGCGGCGGCGTCGGGCTACTACGCGCTGCCGACGTCGGGCGTGGTGGGCGTGGTGGCGGAGCGGCCGCCGCCGCTGCTGTACGCGCACCACGCGCACGCGCACACGCCGCACACGCCGCACACGCCGCACCACTCCAGCCTCATGTACGCGCCCGCGCAGCCCATGTACCTCGACATGCTGAAGACCCGCGACGCGCAGCACGCCGCCGAACAGAAGAAGGAGCCTCAGGTGCGGTCACTTAAAAATAGGGAAAGAGGACTTGACGAACAGGACTGTCTGTTAGTTTGTGCTTCAATCACGCAAAAACTACAAAACAGAAATTAACTATTTTGATATGATGATAGCTGACTCTGGATCTAAGTAATACGGTTCTCTTATAAAATTTTAGTACTACTAAGAAAGATCCAACATGTTCATAATTTTTTATTGTAATATAAAATCATATGAACAATATTAAAATACCAACAGTGATGAATATAATTGTCTATAAATTGTCGGGAGTAGCTAAAAAAATGATAATGCATACAAAAAAAAATTTTTTAAACGAATTTGGAATATAAATTAGTGAAAACTGAATAAAACTTTTAAGGAGATCTGTGCATTTTAAAGATATACAGGGTGGAAGTGCTAGCACCACTAAAATGAAACCACAGTTTTAACTACTCTATAAAAACCTAATACAATTAAAGAAAATCGCAAAAATGAAAAAGATATTTTTTCAAACAAAATAAATAATAAAATTATTGTTGTAATATCAAACGCTATTTGTCAAGAACGACGCACGCACACATAAACCTATCAAAAGGAAACCGCTGTATACGCCTCATTCCGAAATCGAGTCCTAGGTATTGGTGGCAAAGTTCAAAGTTATTTAACCTTTAGTATTTTTGTAGTAGTATGTGTTCACGCTATTGGTATCTATGCGTAACTGCGTCACACGAAATACAGGATAATAAACATCGTGAAATGAGAAAAAAATACTACGTCTAAACTGTTGAGATATCTTGATTTACTTTAGGTATTGGTTTAAAATATTTTACCCTATAGTGAAAGGAGCGCTGACACTTCCACCCTGTATCACCCTAAACTAATAATAACAATAATAATTGCATGTGAATAAAGCCTCAAGTGCTGATCGGTCTGAGTGAGGCGCACCACCCGTCGGTGAGCAGCGGCGTGGCCTACGCGCAGCCGCCGCCCTCCAGCCGCCACCTCGCCATACACACCGCGCCGCAGCACTCCAATATGCAGGTGAGGTTCCTAGTTCACTTCATACAAAATGAATGCGTACGCCTGAAAACATAAGTTTGTCAACTTTTACAGGTTATTATTTTCCTACAGTTGTGAAATTTATACGGAATCTTTTTTAAACCCTGTTAAAACGTGTATTTTGTTTTGTGAATTAAAGTTTTATATTGTATCTCACAATAGTGGTATTATAGGACAGAGTGTATTGCATCTAGGTTCTGTCAAAAGTAAAATAAAATAGTAGAACGTGTCTAACGAGCATCTGATCTTTTACTGATAAATTATGTAAAGAATATTTCGTCGTTTTTATATTGAAGACACCCACACATTTCAGCAAAACATAAAATTTAATAATAATCTTTTAAAATGTTGACTTAGGACGTAGAAAATATAGAGACTGTATTTGGACCTTATATTATATTTATTAACACGCATATTTTATTTTATACTTCCAGTCTTCAAAGCCCGGCAGTATAACTCAAGGTTACCCAGTGCAGCAAAACAACCCCAATGTGCAGAATAACATGTATCCAAATAGACATCGTTACTGATATAACAAATATATTAAATATCACAATTCACGCTGAGTCGTGAAAAGACTAGTCTAGACTTTAGACTAGTCTGTGGACAGCCTTGTTTCATTTTTTTTATTTCTATTATAGTGATTTTGACGTTTTTTTGTAGTGAATCTGTGGTTTTCCAATTTATTTTATAAATATAAGTGAATATTTTATAAATATAAGAAAAAGATCTTTGTTATTTAGATACTGTGTTGTGAAATATTATAACTTTTTATTAGTGAACAGGCAAAATACAAACATAAAAAAATCTTACATTATAACTTAGAAATGCGTTAAATAAATTTGAAATATTACATTATATAACGCAGTTATAATACATAAGCTAATTTACTCATGTCTCTTTATACTATTAAAATATTTACTCACATTATTATTAAATTTCTAATAATCTTTGATTCAGTATGGTCGACGAGTCGTGGTCGCACTGAAGTTAGCTGTAGATGGCTGCGCAATTTGATTTTAGGATTTTTATTTATGTTATTTTCTTTACGAGTGAACGATGTACAAAAGTTCAGACAATCTCAAGAGAGACCACGACTCATCGGCCGTACTTTATGTGGCTATTATAAGCGCGGCGTGTTTTGATAGTTCGGAGGTTCCCCTCTGCAGACAGGCACGAGTCAACATTGCGCATGTACAGACGTGTGCATAATATGCAAGCGACGTACGCTCACATGTAGAGTATGTCGCAGTAAATGTCACTTAGCGTCGCGGTCTACTGTACTTTAGTGTTGTGAGCGGGCTCGCGGGACAGTGGGGAGAGAGAGTCCCTTTATACTATACAGGGGGTCTCCCCAAAATACATATTCAATGAAAATTTTCGACTATTTCTAAAACTTATAAAATAAAAAAATATCTATTACGCAGTTTTGTATATAATATGAGACAAAGAGACACTTGTCTGGATATCAAATATTATGTACACGACTGTACATACGAGCGCCTGTTTTCTTAGACATCCATAACACCCCAGTTGTGCTTATTTTAATAACGCATTGTCATAAAACAATTGAATATTATTCTTCTAGATGACTGTTTTTCCAAAATTTAAATCTTATTAAAGACGATGTTACTACTACTAAACATACTTATAAAAAAAAGTAAGGTAAGTGTAAAAGTTTTTGAGAATTGATATTCGTTCCTTTTTCTGACAAAAACTACTGAACGAATTTAGATGAAACAGTAACATAGACGTACATCCGAATAAGACATAGCTAAAATTTATGTAAAAGCTGTGTATAGTTTGGCCACAGCCCACAATATAACAATAAGCTTAAGGTGGGCGAAGCCGCGGCTGGGTCGCTAGTATTTGATATGTATGAAAATATGTTTTATATGAATCGGCAACGAAAAATGGATTAAACGTTACTGCTTTTTTCTATATTTTTAACATTTTTATGGGAGATTTATTAAATATTGTATAGTTTTCTAATTTTTATTGTAAATAAATACTGTGTATATACGTATATAAACCAATTAACGTTAGTTCTTATTGTATTATAATGTATTTAAAAGAGGTCACGGTTATTTCTAGTTCTAAGCATCGTAATCATAATATCGATTTTAATTATTTCTTTAAGAATAAGAAAGACCTTTGATTTATATTTTTAACATTTTTGAAGTGTTATTCCAAAATTTAATTAATTTTATTCCTAAATAATGAGAAATGTTTTTAGTAAAGGTATAAAATATAGAAGGTAAAAAAAAACATGCTCTTTTTGGATAGCGATAATTTGTGAAAATCTCCCTACTGAGATGCTAACAACATAAAAATAGGCTGTAACAAGCGTATTAAGGGTTTCGACGTACTTTCTAGCTTGATGCGAAGGTATGGCTTAACCGTTAGTGATCAGCGCTCTTGGACAGTTCTCAAAAATCGTGGGTTCGAGTCCTGCTACTTCATTTTTTTGCCTTTGCTAAAAATATGTTACAGATAAAAAATTGTAAGTACAAAATAGTAAATTAGCAAAAGTATAATTTCTTTTGGACGAAAATGTCAAAAATTATTTTAACCTTAACAAAGTAGGGTTAAATACAAACTAAATTTTCTAATTGTTATAATATTTTTGTAATTTAATTAATGTAGTTGTAGAATATTGACATAATAAATTGTTCTTGTATAATCGTAATATTATATGGATTTTGTTCTATAACATAATTATAATGACAAAATATATTATACAAAGTATAAAGCTTAATGGCTGACTGATTTTATTGACCTTTACTGTTAATAAAGGAAAATATAAAATGTTTATTTATATTTTCTTATTAACACCGTAGACCCTTTTATTGTCAAGCAAAAAATAACAAGTAATCATTAAAATGCCAAACCGTAAACAAATTTTAGAAATACTAAATACTAAAAACAGAATAAAATAAATATTCAAGGGATTTGTTATGGGAGCCCTCGTACAACAAACGTGCATCCTGTAACGTATAGCTATGAACCCTTCGTGTGCGAGCCGACTCGCAATTGGCCGGTTTTCATTGAAATAAATTTATGTTATTGAAACGATCTTGAACAACTTTCCTTTTTAAGATAAAATTAATTGCTGAATTTAAGTCCGAAAGAATTATGCCATTATTTATTAATGAAAATAGTGAAAAAAATAAATAAGAATTAAACCTTCAACCTGAGAAAGTAATCTACACAAATATTTTAGGTTCCGTACCTAAAAAGAAAACCTTCCGTACCTAAAAAAGTGGGGAACGGACTGTGTGCGGATTTCCTACCTTTTAAGGAAAAATGAGGGTTCCTTTTTTCCTTAAAAGGTATAAGATCACTTTGTTGTCCGTCTGATTGTCAAGAGCCTTTTGTGCATCTCCAGAACGCTTGGAGATATCGAGTTGAAATTCGACCCATATACCTGATCTACGGCCCCATGATTTACTGAAAATAAAACCTATTTCTACATTTATCTAAAATAAAATATATAGCCGTTTATATAGCAAAAACGCGTATTTCATTACTATAAAAGAAAATCAAAATTAATAGCGCACTTCCGGTTGACCTAGAATTATTAAATTTGGCATCTAGCATTTGCAGATAGTACTAGTTCAAGAAAAAATATTGAAACTAACATTTGAGGTTAAATCCTAAAAAATGACAGCCTTAAAAGGGGGGAAAATTTGGTATTTGGTTCGAGTCCGATTCGCGCTTGTCCGGTTTTTAATACATAATTTTTAATACTATTGGATGAAGATGAAATATCGTATTCCATATTTTAAGTGGAATTCTTCTAAAATATACTCAATTTATCTTTTCATTACTTTTTATTAAGTAATAAAATGCAAATGAATTAGCAAAAAGGTGTGCGGAGAAAGAACAACTTGAATAACTAAAACTTGAATGAAATCTGTGGTTTCTCTAGGGTTGACTATGAAAGTGGTTTCTCATTAAATATTAAATGATATAAGTATACGAGTATGCTGACATTTTTTTTATTTTTAGCTTTACGCTGTAGCAGGATAGGTAGAGGGAACCTTGGAATCTAGTGTTAAGACTCCGTTCCCATTATGCACTTCTGTTTTCCACTTTCGATACATTTCCTAAATGCGAGACCATAAAATATATGAGGTAAATATTTTGTGTAGCTATTGTGGTGTAGAGGGACAAAGTCTTACTATGCCACGATACTACTTTGCGATAGTTGCGCGTTCGATTCTCACTCGAAACCATAATTACATATTAATTACTTTTATTTTTGCGATAAGGAAAATGTAAAAGTGATATTTGATTTAATTAAATATTAATATGTCTGACTCTATAGGTACACATTTTAAAATGTTTCTTTTAATGGGAATCATACAAATTCTTGACGCCATCATATCAGAACTGGAAAGTATTTAATTGAACGTATTGCTTCGGGGCCTATTAACTACTCAAGGAAAAATACTGTTATTTACTTATTACTATTTAATTTCGTTATCTATAACTAGGTATATCATACATGGACTTAAAACGGAAATTAAAATATATATAACGTGAATATAAACCTAAATAATAATAATAATAACGTATATACATTTATTTATTCATTAAAACCAGGGACCAAACTAGAAAAGTTATTTATTAAATCTCTCAAGCTCCAACCCTGGGGTGGGTGGGGTTAAAGGTGCACGGCAGTTGACCTGCAAGTAGGTCGCGATCGATGCACCACTGCATCTTACCGACCTAGAACGTTCTAACTAATTAAATATTCGCGTTTATTTCCTAGAAATCGTATTATTTTCGTTGTTTTTTTTAATGATTATTAATTTCTACTAGAGTTCATTGATAGGTTTTCACCTGAAATCGTTTTCCCTCTTTGCCCGTTTAGAGGTAATGCTTGCTACTTGAGAACTCTAAAATCGTACTTTGTTTAAGAATTCTGTATTTTAAGAAATATTTTACAACCAACACAGCGGGTACTATGCATCAAATTCAACTTATTCTGCTCTACGAGTACGATACGATGGAGCTTTTGAATGTGCAACATTTTAAATTTAAATGTGAAGTAAACTAAAATTATAATTTTTTAAGTTTCCATTATTTTGTTTCTCAATAATAAAATTAAAGTAGGTAAATGTAATAATAAATAAAATTTAATAATAAAGTTATAAGTCATATTTGAAAGTAGCACTAAAATAGGAAATTTAAAAAGCTCTCAGCGACGCCCTGTTTTAAACTTTAAGTAAAACCACATCCTAACTCCTAACTTTTGAGTTTATTTTCTGACCTTACTCAACGCTTACTTATATGCGCCACCTTTTTGTTATTTATAACTGCAGTAGGTCCATTATACGTGTTTTGTGGAAGTTAATTTCGTGGTAAAATGTTAGAGTTATTGATTTTCTTATATTGAATTCACCTCTTTATTACTTTTATTAATTTTCTTCTACTTCAGCTTCACTCTGTATGCAGCTAACATATAGTGTAGGCGGAGGGTGCGTAGTGTGAAGACACTGCGCTCTCACTTATGACCCAATTATTGTGTTGCATGTTTAGTGGCGTATCTCAACGCCGCATTTGGCTACGTTACCAGAGAGAGAATGAAAATATACACCGCGTTTACCCTAGTCACACCCTTGTGCCATCGGACCACGACGGTCGCCTTTATACTTATTATAGAGCAGAATTAAGTTTGATATAAAATACGTTGAAATCGTTATTTGTCTAAACGGAAAAGGAAATCCTTTTCCTCCTAGAAAAGCTTAAAGGTTAAATTGTCTCGATATGTAATTACCTACTAGTGGTCTCGTGCTGGAAATTGCGTAGTTAGTGTATGCAATACTGTCCTTTTTAGTTTTTTTATTTCCAACATTCAATTTTAAAATGAGAAAATGGTTGTTAATTTTTTGTTTGTTTTATTAAGAGTATGTAAGGCAGGTAGGGCTCGGAGATTTAGTGAGAAGTCACTTTGTTATATTAAAGTATTAGGAACTAATCAGATCATCAGATTAGACCTGGGATGTTTGATATTAATTTTTTATTAGTAATGATATCACACTAGGAATCAAATTCAATTAATTTGATAATTTATGTCTGAGAAGTTATATCATACTCTATGGTCTTTATACAAGAAATTAATATAGATTAATGTAGTTACATGCCCTGTACCTGCATCGGTACAAAATTTTGCAGAAATTATATGCTTAGGTGGTACTTATTATTATCGATAATTATATAAGTAAAATATAACAATATAATAATATTTCCAAAATAGTATGTTCAGATTTACTTTCATCTAATAAAGCATATTTGTTAAACTAGTTTTGGCATCTAAAATTCAAATCTTTGCCAGATCCTTCAGAAGTTGTTGGCAACTTCCTAGTGGCTTTATTTAGAATATTTAGAATGTTCTTATTGGTATAGTTAGCGCGTGTTTAATAAATAATTAAAGTTGTGCTAATATTTTGCAATATGCTAATAAATAGTACATGACGAGATGAGATGACATATTTTTGAGTGTTCGTATGTGTACTTATATTCGTTATTATTTTAGTTTAGATTATTTCTAATTTGAATTGTGTTTAAGACATCAAATTCAGTTAACAATAGAGTTAGTTAACAGCAGCTAGTAACAGCCAGTTATATAAAAAAATCAGCTTCACGCTGTATCCCGCACACAGCAGAGTAGGTAGAGGGAACCTAGTGTTGAGACACTACGTTCCCCACTTTCTGCTGAATTCTGGAGACATTGCGTGTTGAGTGGCAAAACTGATCGCCGCGCTTAGCCAGTTATATAAAGTAAATAATAAACATGGATGTATTATCAAAGTCAAGTTATTTACCTATAGAATAAACCTCTCTACATGATAATTGAAAACTTTTGTATTCATATAAAGTTTTAATTACACATGTTTTATGTTCATAGTTTATTTTAGCTTGTAACAAACAAAGTAAAATTTTGTTAGTAGTTCGTACGAATGAAACAGTTTCTAATTTGAAGTTGCTTTATTTACATACATGTTTTTTTTTTGTCTAAAGCTATTGCATACTTCGCGAATTTGAGAACTAAAGAGCGAGTATCCGAAAAAATACGTTCACCCGTGTGGTAATCGAATCCATTACCGCTGCTCTTACAGTCGTACGCTGTGCCACGATGGCCTCATTACATTTTGGGTGGCGGATTCTAACTTTGTGTCTTTTTACTAGAGTGCGTAAATATTTTGTTTACATATAAATTTATAAAAAATAATGTTTCAACAGTACCACGACAGTTAATTCATAATAATTTAGCACTACATAATCTTAAATAATATTACACACGTTCCATTCTATATTTAACAGTAAAAAATTATCTACATTTGTTTAAACTTGGCTCAGCGTCTGGTCGCTGGCCTGCGTCCAGATGCACTCGTTGCTGTCTGTAAACTTACCAATATTGTAGAAATATGTGTTGCAACAACATGTTATAAATGTAAATATATACTTATAAAGAAATTTGACTATGTGGATTCGATTCGATTCGAAATCGATTCAAAGAAGAGATAAACAGAATGGCGTGACATGAGAATAAAGAAGAAGGTGTTCAGGAGAATTAGTAAAGAAATCAGTCAAAAAGGTTATTAAGCAAGAGTAAGTGGTAAGAGAGGCAGGGAGAGACCTCGGTTGACCTACGAGAGCACTGTATCAATGTTACTGGAGGAAGGTCACCTAAAAACGGTGAGGATACCCCGAAGGTCATATTATAATAAAGATATTAATGACAGCGAAGGTGGCGAAAAAGGTATGCAGAATACTTATTTAGAAAACCGACCAGGTTTCCAGGAGGCGCGGGTTCGAGTCCCGCTACATTAAAATTTTTATACGTTTTCTAAATAAGTATTTTTCTTTCCTAAGTGTGGAATAACATTTTAAAAAATGTTTAAAAATAGGTATGCAGAAATCGAAACTTTTGGCGCTCTGTTCTCTCAAGCTACTTCGCTAAAGATAAAGCCAAAAAATGTGAATTACCGTATAAACCTCGAACAATCCCACCGAGGGTTGGACAAAAATTAGAAGTCTCGAGTTTTTTCTGAAATTCAGCTTCCATTAGTAGTAGCTTTAAAATCATATTTTGTCCCCCTTTAAGGCTATGATGTTAGCCTTAAAAAGGCTATTAGTTATAAGGTACAGTTTCAGATTTTTTCCTGAACTAGTAATACCTGTAGATACTAGCTGCCAAATTTCATAATTTTAGATCAAACGGAAGCACCCTAGTAATTTTGATTCTCTTTTTAGTGTCGAAGTACAGCCATATCTTTTTTTAAAGTAAATTTAGAAATACGTTTTTTTCAAGAAATCACAGATGGACGGACGATAAAGAGTTCTTATAATTATCTTTTTTCTTAAGGGGTACGGAACCCTAAAAATAAAATTTAGTTACAAAAATACATTCACATTTACAGAAAATATGTTTGTTTCTGTACATATGAATATGTTTTTGAATAATTAAATTGTCCTACCTAGCTAACTATACATCGTTTTACTATATGGATGGCAATGAGAAAACTCACAACTTAATAAGCCACTAAACTACGTGTTGATAGTATTGTTTTGTTGTGCATATGTATAAATCATTTAAATAAAATAAATAAATCAGCTTCACTCTGTATCCCGCACACAGCAGAGTAGGCAGAGGTAACCTAATGTTAAGATACTCCATTCCCCATTTTCTGTTCTTCTTCTTTAATTCTGGAGGCATTGCGTGTCAACGCCGCGCTTTGCCTCGGTACCAGAGCGAAGAAATGGAAATATAAATTTAAGTAAATATTTCATCTCCTCGAGTGAGGATCCAACTCACAACCAGTTTTACAGTCACACTTTGTGCCGCTGGGCCACGACTGGCCTCATTTAACTTTGAAACTAAACGAATTACATACTACACTCTGAATTGGTTGGTAGTCTATACTACTTTGAAAGCCTCCAGTCTACATACAAAGGACGTATTACCTAATTTACCAAACGTATGACATATTGTACAAGAACTTGGAACAGCTACGTAATTTATAATGTTTAGGTAAACTTACTAGTACAATGACAACATTTCAGTATAATGTTACTTATTTGCACAAATGACAATTGAGACAAATACGCACAAACAAACAATAAAGTACCTAATTCTATAAGTATTTTTTTTTTCTATTGAGGTATGACAAATTATTTTATTTCTTATTACAAATGGGTAAGGCATAAAAAGGACCACTTATTGAATTTCTATATAGTTTGTTCGTATGTTCTGCAGATTGTGTAGAGGTAATAAGCTGAAATTAATATCCTTTTTTTTTAAATCATTTTGATTTAGATTTGATTCCCTGAAGCCCAGAAAAATTGAGCTTCTAATTTAATCTCAAAAGGTATCTTTGTATATTTGGTTTTGCTTCATTTTAATCGTATTTTGTATAAATTCATCGCGTAATCAACATCTTTAGGGCTGATCAAGAGTTATATGTTAAGTCAGAAAAAAAGTATTAGTTAAGCAAAAAAAAACGCAAATTGGTAATTTATTGGTAGGTATATGGTATGGTATCTTTCTAGTAGAGTTGGCACAAAACAAGAGTTTACAAGTACGTACGCAAACTAAAGTTTTTCAACCTTTATAAGTCTGTCTTCCGTTCCCGTTAACCTATCAATTTGGTTCCCGCAGTAAGTCCGACTCATACGTGACATTTTTTAAAATTCTATATCGAATAATAATATTGTTTTGAGTATTCTTTGGTAAGATATAATATAATACCTATAGCATACGTTCGTTTGTGTTTTCGTTGTACGTTCCTACTTGTGAGCAATTTCTTTAAATATTTAGGTAAATTTAGTAAGTATTTATCCAGTACCCGCCGCAGGTACCATAGCTGGCATATAATTTTGTTTCTTGGCAGCGTAGCAAGATAAAACATAATAATAAATTAGACTTCCATCAAAACAACTGTGAAAACCGCATCCAATACGTGGAACAGCTTTTACGCCGCGTACATGAACATACAAATTACAAACATAAACAGATAAACTGAAATTCTATTAATATTTATTTTGCAATACCACGATTGCAAAGAAAAATGCATAAAAAATGATACAATGCTCTTGTATACTTACTTATTTCTTATTTCCAGACACCAACCAGACGTAATCTTATATAAGTAGGGGAGAGGGGGGTAGCTTTGAACAGGGGCACCTTTGAAAATATGAGTTAACAGAGCTATTTTAAAAAGAAATTTAGTAAGATTTTTTTTGAGTAGTGGCAGCACTAACCTGCACACGTGTCACTTGTCACCACTGATATATGAGAGCCCGTGGTTGAGTTACGAGGAGTGTTTGATTTTGAGTAAAATTTTATACATTTTTAAATAAACGCGTAAGGATCGCAGGGATCCAATTCATGGTATATGGTTTTATTTTTTCCTCTTTTAGTTAGAATTTTTCATATATCATACAATAAACTAGAAATTAATACAATTTTTAAACTTTTACTTGAAAAAAAAACGTTTTTAATTTTTCAAATACCACTGAGGCAGCTTTGAACAAAATAAGGGGGGCAGTTTTGAATATTATTATATATAACAAAATACCGCGAAAGAAAAACGAAACTAAACTGAACTTTTCTTTACAAGAAACTGACTCAAAAATGCATTTGGAATCAGAAGAGGAAGTGACAATTTACTGTGACGAGAATGAAGATACTGATACCTGTGCGTATGAAGACTACGTAATGGAATTAGACTACCACTTGATAAATATTGGAGACTCCATTTTAGCGAATGTTTCATCATCTATGAATAGTAAAAAAGTAGCTTGTACAATTTTTTTCTTTACGTCACTATACTATATCCATGTTCCTTTAAATTTAATTTCTCTAAGTTCAAATTAGGGTAATAAGCTATTTATTAAAAAATATTTTGTTTTATTTTCATAATATTAGGTTTATTCTATGATTGATCCTGACTGGTTGTGGGTTCGATCCCCGCTCGAGGACATGAAATATTTACTTAAATTTATATTTCCATTTCTTCGCTTTGGTGTCGACGTTAAGCGCGGCGTTGAGTTCTGCCACTCAACACGCAATGCCTCCAGAATTCGGCAGAAAGTGGGGAACGGAGTGTCTTAACACTAGGTTCCCTCTGCCTGCCGTGCTGTGTGCGTGCTATGTTTTATTTTCATAATATTAGATTTATTCTATGATTGATCCCATAATGTTAATTACTTCTACGAAGCCAAAGCTACTTTTTTGTTTTTTTAAAGTCTATTAATAATATTAAAGTTATTTAACATTAGTACTAGTACAATCGCAATATTAAACTAGGTATATTATTTTTTTCAGTTAACATGGTACTGATATTTGATCTCCATCGTTTCTAATGTTAAGTTTATTCGATCATTGAATTCGATGATAGTTCAAAACTGCCCCATATACGTTCAAAGCTACCCCGCAAGGGGGGCAGCTTTGAACATTTGACTACTGCTACTAAAGTTGATATTGCACCTTTACCTTATATATTTTTCTACATACGATGCTACGATTGTGTGGCACAATAGTTGAACTAAGCATTGTGAAATAGTAAAGAAGTTAAAAACTGTAGAATTTTTAGATATGACACAAAGTTTAAAAATCGTTCGAATGTGCCCCCCTCTCCCCTACATATTATTCTGTAAATATGAATAGATAACATTTTAAAATTAATAAAATTTTAATTAAAGTAGAAATATAAAGAGATAATGGAAAGTGATATGCACTTACTGTATTTATAATGCCATATTCAAGTATCACAAGTCAACTAAGCTTTAGTGAACAGTTTGCTTATCGCGAGGAATAGTAAAAACTATATTTCTTAATTATACTAAATTTTGATCAATTAATCATTGTCTTCTAAAACATATTAAATATATATCTACTAAATAATATATCTACTAAATAATATATCTACTAAAACATTAACATTCTTCGGAATGGATTCGAACACACAGTTATCGCGTGTGTAGTCAGACACTACACTGCATTCTTTAAATTTATACAACAAAATTAACACTAACATACTGTTTAATAAAAGTGGGATTATGGCCGCACACATTTATTGGCGATTTAAAACTATTTTAATGAAGTAATATTTAAGATCGGCCGGTTTCCAGGAGGCGCGGGTTCGAGTCCCGCTACAGTCAAATTTTTATACGTTTTCTAAATAAATATCTTTCTTTCCTAAGTGTTGAATAACACTTTAAAAATGTTAAAAATAATATTTGAGATATTTTTTTATTATAGTTAAACATTCAATTTTAAATTCAATTACCTACGCTAAAAACTGACAATCAGTTCGTTCGAATTGCAACCACGAAGTATTTTATTTATATTTTTGCTTATTCCGCAAAATTCTAAACATATGAACAGGTAAAAAAAAAACATTTTTACAAAAGAATATTCTTTACAAGTTTTCTAGTATTATAAAATATCAAAGTAAGCTTTATGAAAGATTTTTGACTTAACGTTTCAAACGTATGGCTCGCGTCCAGCTGTAACTGTCAATAAACTTCGTAATATCTGCTATGGAAGAAATAAATTGGAACGTCCAAAAACGACAGTCCTTTATTTGAGAATTTTTAATCCAAATAGTTACTGGCTTCGATCTTCTACCTAGATTTGGGTGCAATGCGGCTTTTTGTTATGTTATTCTTTATCCATTGACTGGTTTTATATTTATCAAAATGTTATTTCAATATTTACAATAGTTACGTAGGTAATAGCTTAATAGAACCTTAAAAATAAACTGCAATATTACTTAAATTATTTAATATTATTTGTTGTATTGAGGTATTTTCGAAATAGTATTTATTTTTTGTAATATATACTTTTTGGTTACTTAATGAAATATAAAAAATACATAAATAATAATATAAATAATCGGTTTTACAGTCACACGTGCCCCTGCCCCACGAATGGTCTGGCTTAATGAAATATTAAACTTTAATTGTCTACTTAAAATTAAATAGTAAGAAAAAAGCTCCATAGTACGTATCTTAAGACTAGCGACCACACAAAGGCTCCAAGTCATTAATCGTGCGAAGCATTTTCACTACGCACAAGAGAGTTTTCAACAAAAAGAGACTTTATAACTTAGTGAAAGCTCAATAGAGATAAATTATCTTACTCCTTGAAGCTCTTCTTTGTCCCTTATAGGTGGTTGGTTAATTTAAACCTTATGTTAATAGAATAAAGGTTCTACGTGTTTTCTCATCTGATATTTGAGGCTGTACCGCGCATGCGTGGAGCTATCGACTTCCCCCTGTAATCTGAACGCAGTTCACAGGACTAAACGCAGGATAGGTATAGCCTACAAGGCCTATGCGTATAACTTGACATTATCGTTGGATGCATCGATAAGACAAAATAATTTTGATATGTGAAATGAATTTAAATATATGCCTACTTTTGATTATTTTAACATGTCTTCCGAATTGGATAGAGTTATATATACAGAACTTCTATATTTTCCGAAATTGTAATCGATTTTTAATAGACAAATTACAAAAATAAATATGATAAAAGGTATATCTAATAATAATGGTAAATGTAAATAGGCATTGGATTTATTACGAGAATCTAATGAAGCAAAAGACTTTTTACGTTTTATATATTTTATTTTTAGTCTACATCACAATATTATAAATGAAACGTTAGTTGTACAACATACTATATAAGTCTCAGTTTTCTCATTCTATAAGACACATGGATGTTAAGCTAAGCCGCATCCTGACTAGTGATGTACCAACTTTGTAACGGAAATTACTAAAGGTATTAAATGAGTTTCACGCTGTTTCACACAGCAGGGTACACAGAAGGAACATAGTGTTGAGACACTCCGTTCCCCACTTTTCACCGATTTCTGAAGAACTCAACGCCGCACTTTGCCTCGACACCAGAGCAAAGGAATTAAAATATGTATTAAAATAAATATTTCATTTCCTCGAATGGGGATCGAACTGTGGGTTCGATCCGTGCGTTCCACTCGAGGAAATGAAATAGTCACTCGTCATAGTTTTAAATATCTATCGATTCTATATTGACTTGTGATTATACATTTTATTGTTAAGTCGTTTCCACGGCTTAAGGCTTGCTTAAGAAAAGTTACTGTAATCTCATTTAAAACGAGTTTAAAAAAAAACTTTATACCTTACTTTCATTACTTCAAAGGAATTTTTAAACTTTAGTATACAAAATCTCAAAATTTTAAACAATTTAATGTTTTACTGTGACATATTTTAGCTAGTAGTTAGTCCAAAGCCAAACACGCAGTTCTTTAAATATGACGTCAAGTGAAGATGTCTCAAAAAGCACTCAACAAAGCCCGTTGGTACCAACGTTCTTTTCTTTTCGTTGAATTTATAAATACGTTAAATTGCGAGACTGGTACTAAATAATATACTATTGAATCTTCGCTAACTTTCAAGGACGATTTTTATTTATAGATATTTTGTTTTTTATATTTTTCACAACAACAATCAAAAACTTTGTATTTTCATTTTCATCTTAATATGGAGTTTCAGGTTACAAATGTAACACAACAAGGTACAAGGTACAAGTGGTTGTAATTGATTATCATTAACACGCAAAGCATCCAGAATTCGGCCTAATGGAAGGTCCTAACATTAGGTTCACAGGTTCCCTCTGCCTACTTTGCTATGTGTGGGACGCAACAATTGTGATACAAACTTTGCTAAGTAGACAGACAGTGTACACATTCTCAATAAATCGTATGCTTATTAACATGCTTGAAACGAGCGTGCTACTCAAAGTGGCACATTTGGTATTTTTTAGCATGCTTTTTAAGAATGCTCGGGTATAGCCATGCTCGAAGCAAATAAGGGAACACGCATGCTTTTTAAGCGCGGTCTGGAAATTTCAATGCTCAATATTCTATCAAGTTTCCTGCTAGTGTTGCAGTGCAGGTGGTGAAACATGGAAAACCACCTCCTCTATGGCCCTCTCTATAGAGAGGACCATACAGGAGGTGGTTTTATAAAACTATATAAAATCATCAGTTTGATTGCAATACAATGTAACCCAAAACTTTTATAAATAAAGAAAATAATAAGGAATAAGGCATAGGCATTCATTCTTCCGATATAAACTAACAAATTTTACAGTGTTTTCGTCACTCATGGACACGCAACACGCATACCTCCGTGAGCGTCTCATCGACACTAGCATGCCCAATAAGCACACATGTTGACACGCGTTAAAAAGCACGCCCCTTCCCCCGCACCACATGTAGCATGCTGAACAGCTGTCGATTTTCGAGCAAGCTCGAAATGATCGTGACCATTATTAACAATGCTTTGACACATATGCTATTATATAGTAATGCTCAATAATAGCATGCTTTCGTGCTAGTAATAAGCATGTGTAACTGTAACATTACATTCATAGCGCTTTGCTTAATAGATCAATATTAGGTATATGGACCCAGGTACTGAAGTATACTAATATATTGATACGGTATTTTATTTATATAATTTGCGGCTATATTTGTGGTCTTAATCATATTCATCTTCACCATACTTTACTTGGGGCTGGTACGTTCCAGCTGGGCACCAAACAAAAATTTAACTCGAAAGCCTCGATTAATCTTAAGAGACGCTGGTCTTAATTTAAATATTTCCAGTGAAATCGAATAATGAATCCGAAAAAAACAGAAACCGTAAAAAGATGAAATTGTTTTAAAGTTTAAAAGGAAACAACAAAGTGTTTACTTTGATAAAGAAGTAAATGTTATTTCATTCATACCCTTATATTCTAACCAAGAATGCTCCAGCTTCCTCTTGGGAAATCGAGAATAATAAACTGTACTGAACTCGGCTTCATAAATTTAATATTTATAATAAAATAAATAAGTCTTTGAAGTATGTAGTTAATTAAATATATAAAAATTAATAATAGCGTACCTACATATTTTGTTTTCTTTGTATCTTCGAAGTGTAGTGCAGGTTTATTGGCCAGTGTGAGTCTCAATGCTTACATGTTAAGGTCTTGATTCTAAAAAAGTAGTTGAATAGATTTTTTAATTGTTTTCAGAATACCTAAGTACTTATCATCATGACAATGCATGTTAAGTGGCGGAACTAAACTCCGTTTTGACTTACCAAAGCAGCGAAAAAACTTAAAAATAAGAATTTGATTAAAAATAAGAATTCGATTGTGCACACGACCATGATGTTTACAGTAAGTTATCCCAATGCGATACAATGAACAAAGTGTAATTATTATACATATTTACATATAGATGCATAAATTAAAAATATGAATTAATATTTATTCTTTCGTTGGTTTAGCCAGAATAATGAAATTTAACTAGAAAAGTTTATAAAAGATAATAAAAAATGTCATGCAAATAATACGAACAAAAATGTTGAATAACAGGTTAAAAGTGAGTCCCTTAAATACAATATGCAAAGTACATAGAGACGTACCACTTCCTTTGCCTACTTTCTAAAATATAAAGTATAAAAGTAAAAGTGTTATTATATACTTATAAGCTTGGCTTAGCTAGGCACAATAATAAAAATCTCACAACACATTTTTAAGATTTAAAAAGCAAAAGACCCGTGACCTCAAATGGTGAGTGGGTACCTAGGGGGTGCATTTTGTCACCTAATCATAATGGCGTCTGAGCAACGAATTATAGCTATTACTATTAGTTTACCACCCCACATCGCACTGCCAAGGTCACATCGATCGCGGACAGAGACAGAAATATCGACATAGTGTTTCTCTTTCCAATAGAAAAGCGAATTGCCGCCAGACTGTTAGTAAACATAATGTAAAAAATTGGTAAACATAAACATTTACCTATTCATCTATATAATAAATTGATTTTGTTTGGATTAATGCGTTGTGCTTTTTTCAAATAGTCGTTCGTGTTGTTTGATATAAATTAAAAAATTAATTATGACATGTATATACTAAGAAACTTCGACATTGTTATGGGTTCAATTTCTAATTTAATCTACTTCACCAAAATAAAGCATAAATATTTGCTTTGCTTTAGATCTTTCTAGAGAAAAGAAAAAACGTAAAGGGCGATATTCTATTGAACGTAGGAGGATGTATGCTATGTACCTTTTGTTTTATTTTTTTTTAGCTTTACGCTGTTTCCCACATATAGCAGAGTATGCAGAGGGAGGGGGAAGAGAAGGTCGTGTTAAGACACTCCGTCCCTCATTACGTCCATTTCAAATTGTTTTTATTTGCACCCTTAGTCATGATAGTTGTGTATATTTAGAAAAAGTTTTTTAAATACATCATTATGAATTGCAATAAATTATTAATCTCAGTTCATAACACGTGTTTCTGAACTGAATAAAAGACTTTGTGATTTGTTTTCTTTTATTTTCTTCTATTTATAATAACTTAAGGTTCACTTGATCTTAATTAGTAGACTACTTCAGTGCTGTAGAATACTTATTGTTGTACTGTTTACGTCGTATTTGTTATTGTATTTGCTTTACTTTTTTATTATAATACGATGTATGAAAGATAAGTGAGTCATGGATTTTATGCTAGTAAGTAATTGTTTTCTGTTATTTTTTATTGTCGGCTATTCTTTGTTGACAATCGAAAAATGAGATTATATTAACAATATAAAGTAAAGATTAATATCGAAATTTATATTATATATGTATTCTATTCTATATAAAAAACCGGACAAGCGCAAGTCGAGCTCGTCCACCGTTGGTTCCGTATAAAAATTGGAGGTCTCGAGCTTTTTCGAAAATTCAGGCTTAGCCAGACCCAGAGGGGTCTTAGCATAAAGCATCTTATACCTCACTTGAACTAGCGGTTTTAGTACCAAATTTTGCCCCTGGATTACAAATGGATAGTTTTCATATTCTTTCCTGAACTATCTGTAGATGCTTATTCTAAGTCAACCGGAAATATCCTATGAATTTTATTGCCTTTATAGCGGCGAAATATGCATTTTTTGCGAAATAAACGGCCATATCTTTTATCCGAGTAAATATATAAATATGTTTTTTTTATCCGGAAATCATGGGGTCCTCAAGCGTTCCTGAGATAAGGGGTCTTGACAGACAGACAGACAGGCGGACAGATAGAGTGATCTTAAAAGGTTCCTTTTTTCCTTAAAATATACGGAACCCTAAAAACAAACTATATTCTTATTATATTTAAATATATAATAAAAATATACTAATTTGAAAATTATATCAAAAGTATGAAAAATTGTAATGATTAAATTGTGAATTTTTCACTCTTTTCCATGTTACTCAATTCTAGATACAAGATTTTTCTTTTTCAAGCACATCAGCTTGGGTCGCTCTAAGGATATAATAATATTAGTAACTAAAAACATAAGTTTCCAGCAGTTGTTGTACTTTCAAAGTTTTAAATCTACCTACAAGTGGGCGGAAGAATCTAGTTTCAAGAGACTCTTATACTTACCGACTAATCTCGAAACATCGTGCGTAATATATAACGGATAAATAGGGAAATTATGTTCCTATAATAATATCTCCAAGAGGGAATCGAACCCACAGTCATCGGCTTTACAATTTAATATCGTAAAATTACAATTCGCTTCGTAACTCAAAAGACATTCGATAGTGTTAAAAATGTCGGAGAAATTTGTCTCATGAGAACTCAATATGTATATACTCTACTTTTACAGATAGAAATTGCGTTTTCCATATTAAATTGTTGAGGTTAATGGGTAAAGTGAAATATTACATAATATTTATCTATTATTTTAGGGTAATAATGTTATTATTAATTAAATATATAAAAGAACAAACTGATTATAAAAGAAGGACGACTTAAAATACTTTATTGGGACCTTCTTTTATTAAAACAAACACGTACCTACATCATTATAAATTAGACTCTACATCTAGCAATCTCTACAGCTAGATGTAGAGTCAGCCATCCATTCAGCGATTCAGCGATATAAGCTTTTAAGAACATAATTTTCTTAGTAGTACCTAATTAATTTAGATATTCAAAGTAATTTTTTTAGTGCTTTAAAAATATTTAATTATATTTTTGATACTATTTATATAATTTATTACTTAGTTTTATAACTATCTAGATCATTTTTGAATAATTTATTTAGTATTTAAGAAAATCTAAGCGTGTATACATATAAAACTTAACTTCACGCTGTATCCCTAGCGAGGTAGTCAGAGAGAACAGAGCGCCAAACGCTACGTTCGGTGCATATCTCTTTTGCCACGTCCATAAATCTTTTATGGACGTGCCCTCGGGGGAATCCTCATGCTTTTTACGACATTTTTGAACCTTCCTCCTCCAGTATCCTTGATACTGTGTTTTCATCCGAGGTCTCCCCCTATCTCACTTACCGTTCACTTTTCCTTCTTATATTTTTGCCATTCTTTCATCACATTCGTTCGACCCAAGCCAGCTGAGCACGGTCTTCTTTATTTGCACCGTGACATCCTCGCTAGTACCTACCATTCTGTGTATCTCTTTATTGCCGATTGATCAGACTTAGACTATTATTTTCAAACTCTATTTTTTTGAGGCCGGTCGTGGCGCAGCGGCACGAGGTGTGACTGCAAAACCGACTAGTTGTGGGTTCGATCCCCACTCGAGGAGATGAAATATTTACTTAAATTTATATTTTTTATTGGCTTGAAGTATTCTCAAATGCGCGTAGAACTTGACGAGGTTACCAAGTCTGTAAACTTTTTATCAGAAGGTTTTGATGATCATTTGGAGAGGAATTCGGAAAATTCAAGGCTTATCTCTAAACTGACAGCAGAAAACTCTTCCTTAAAAAAACAATTGGGTGATGTTTCTGCCAATTTAGCTGAAATAGAGCAAAGAGCACGTGATTCTAATATTGAACTACATTGTGTGCCTGAGAACAAATCTGAAAATCTATTGACCATCATTCATCAATTAGCTAACACAGTATCGTACCAGCTATCAGATAATGACCTATTGGGCTATAACAGGGTTGCTAAATTTAATTCTGCCAGCAAGAGACCTCGAAGTATAGTTATAAAAATGTTAAGTCCTAGAGTTCGTGATAATTTTCTGGCTGCTATTAAACTGTACAATTACAAAAATAAGGATTCAAAACTTAATTCGTCACACCTCGGTTTCGCGACTAAGCAACCCATTTATGCAATGGAACATTTATCACCTGCGAATAAACAGTTACATGCCGCTACTAGAATGATTGCTAAGGAAAAGAAATATGAATTCTTATGGATACGAGGAGGAAAAATTTTTGTACGAAAAAATAATAAGTCGGAGGCTAAGTTAGTTAAAGACAAAACTTTTCTAGAGACATTGTGATTGTTATTTTAATTTATCTTATTTTTATTTGTTCTTAATGGAGAATACATATTTACAAAATTCAATTTAAATATATACTATCAAAATGTGAGAGGTTTACGCACGAAAGTAAATAGCTTTTATTTAAATGTACTAGCTAATAATTACGATGTAATAATTATGACAGAAACTTGGCTTAATGATACAGTATTTGATCATGAGCTTATTGATCACAGATATAATGTGTTTAGGCGGGATAGATCTTCTTCTTCATTTTATTCTCATAAAAAGGACGGCGGTGGCGTAATGATAGCTATATTAAAAAAATTTGAAGTTATTCGCAATATTAACAGAGAGTCTTCGTGTGAGGACCTCTGGATTACTTTAAGATTGGGTAAGAATAATATCGTTAATATATATGTAATTTATATTCCACCACCATTGAATGAGAGCTACGTTGACACGTTTATACGAAATCTTTCATGTGTTCTGACAGAGGTTAATAAAAAATCATCCACAATTTTAATAGGCGATTTTAATTTAAGTGATTTACTGTGGGAATATAATAAAAGTCAATGTTTTTCGTCTCCTTTAACTTCAGATAACTTTATAGTAAATAATTTTTTGGACAATATCTTTTACAATAACCTTTACCAATGTAATAATGTTTTGAACGGAAATGGTAAAATGCTCGATTTGGTTTTCTCCACTGATCCTACGTACATAACTATAAATCAAGCTTCAATACCTATAATACCATCAGAAAGTCATCATCCTCCTCTGCAAATCTCTTTTCATTCGTCATCATGTAGCACTGTTAAATACAATAAAATACTGACATATAATTTTGCAAAATGTGATTATGAGTCCCTTAACTCTGCTTTGGAATTAATTAATTGGTCCGCTATTTGGGAAGGATGTTTGCATATTGACGATATGGTTGAGAGATTCTATTCAACTTTAATGCCTCTTATTGATAGGTTTACCCCTCTTAGAAAGCCGCCAAATGAGAATTTCCCCAGTTGGTTTAGTTTGTCACTCATAAAGGCACTTAAAGAAAAAGCCAAATATCATAGAAAGTATAAAATGTACGAAAACGCGATGGATAACTTAAGTTATATTATTTTAAAAGATCGTTGTGAACTATTATTAAAAGAATGTTATAATAACTTTATAAATAATGCACCTAAAAATTTACGACGAGATCCATTGTATTTTTGGAGAATTTTCAAAGAAAAAAAAAGCAATAGTACTTTAATTCCTAATGAGATGAACCTGAATAAAGAAAAGGCAGTTGGAGGACAAAAAATTTGTAATCTTTTTTCCAAACATTTTCAAAGTGTTTATAATCTAGGCCAAAGCATTTCCTTATTCACAGTACAAACATCCTCTACTACGATAGATAATAAATTATCATTTGGCCAAATAATTGTAGATGAGGAAATTGTTTTGAAACAACTCCAATCAATTAATATACATAAACCTTCTGGTCCTGATGGCTTATCTCCTTTATTTTTGAAAAAATGTGCATTAAATCTACATAAGCCCTTGGCTAAATTATACAATAGGTCATTAGAATCTGGCATATTTCCATCTAAATGGAAAGAAGCTTATATAACACCTATTCATAAAGGCGGCGATGCACGAGATGTAACTAATTATCGTCCTATTTCACTATTATCAATCAGTGGTAAAATATTAGAATCAATTGTCAACAAAAATATATTATATCATATACGTCGATACATAAACTGTAACCAGCATGGTTTTTTGCCTGGTAGATCTACAACATCTAACTTAGTTCCATATGTATCTGATATAGCGGAAGGGTTAGATAAACAAAAAGAGGTGCATGCTATATACACTGATTTTAAAAAAGCATTCGATGTGGTAAAACATAACATATTATTAAAAAAAATTGAACACATGGGTATACATGGTAGTTTGTTAAGATGGATTGAGTCATACTTAAAAAACCGTTCGCAATTGGTTAATATTCGTGGATTTAAATCAGAACAGTGTAAAGTAATATCTGGGGTTCCCCAAGGATCACATCTTGGTCCATTGTTATTTTTAATATTTATAAACGATCTATGTAATGATATTAAATCAAACTTTAAATTTTTCGCTGATGACTTAAAAATTTACCGAATTATTAATCAAGAATCTGATAAGCACATTTTACAAGCAGACATAACCATTATTAGTAATTGGTGTAACTTGAATGAAATGTATCTCAATGCCAATAAATGTTTCTTTTTAAGGTTTTCTCGTAAAGTGAATGTTGAAAACGTTACATATTTTATTAATAATTTACCTTTACGTGAAGTGACAAGCATTCGGGATCTGGGTGTCATATTTGATAGCTCACTGAGTTTTAGACTACACTATGACAATGTAATTAGAAAAGCTTCCAAATTATCAGGTTTTATCAATAGACAATTAAAATTATTTAAGCAACCATATATAACTATACTTATATTTAATACATTTGTTCGAAATATTCTAGAATATTGTAGTACAGTGTGGAGTCCTACCTATCAAATTCATATTAACAGATTGGAAAGTGTTCAAAAAAGGTTCTTATATCACATTTCTTATTCAGATAATAAATGTCATGAGTTAAATTCCTATGTAAAACGGTTAGACTATTACAAAATGTCACCCCTCTCTACGCGCAGGAAAGTACTTGATATAATTTTACTCTACAAGCTAATTCATGGAATTATTGATTCACCTGACCTCTTATATCGCTTAAATTTTTGCATACCACGTCCTGCCAGTCGTTTGCAAAATAGAAAAACATTTTGTCTTCCTCCCGCTAAAACCAATATATTAAGCCACTCACCCTTACATCGCATAACTTCCTCATATAATGCTATGTGCTTTAAATTTGATATTTTCAATTCTATCTCTATAACCTCTCTGCGTCATAAGTTAAAAGAAATTGTTTAGTTTTAAAATTAATGTAATTTTAGTTAATAAGTACATTTAGTTTTAGTTGTAATTACTGTTTAAGAAGATTTTTGCATATACATTTTTTTTATACACGTTTTCAAAATTGTTAATTAGTTCAATGTTTACATATCTATGTATCTATTACTTTTTTTCTTTGTTACCGTAAGTTAGGCTATTTATTATAACACTATAAACGCATGCTGTGTCTACAACTAGAAAAATGCAATCACTTGTAGTTATTATGTTTGTGATTTTTATCTATGTGAACGTATTTTGATTGTAATTTGTTTTGTGGACCAATAAACAGAAAAAAAAAAAAAAAAAAAAAAAAAAAAATTCCATTTCTTCGCTCTGGTGTCGAGGATAAGCGCGGCGTTGAGTTCTGCCACTCAACACGCAATGCCTCCAGAATCCGGCAGAAAGTGGGGAACGGAGTGTTTTAACACTAGGTTCCCTCTGCCTACCCTGCTGTGTGCGGGATACAGCGTGAAGCTAATTTAATTTAATTTTTTTTTAATTTTCAGAGTAACGACTAATGCTTGCAACTCGCTTTCTTGCATGTAATGAGCATCATCTGCAGCAGGCAATTTACACTCGAGTCACCTACTTCCACTCTCATGTCACTTTGTTTCACTCTCTGGACTTAACATAAAATATCTGTTAATTGAGTTTCTTTTGACTTCTTCGTTTCATGTTTCTCGGAACACAAACCTTCGTAACGTAAAGTTGGCTGTAATCGGGACAACAAGATCCGTAGAATGGATACTACACAAAAAAATTAGAAAGATTTCAGTGAAAAAATTTTACAATATAGTGAACTTTACATAAAAATAATTTGAAAAAAGGTAAGTTTATAGTGGTTTGTAAGATTTACAGATGTATTATTTGAGGGTGAGGTAAGTCGTGACGCAGGGTATAAGCATGCGACTGTAAACGTGACAGGCTGTGGGTTCGATTCCCACTCGATAAAAAAATAAATTAGCTTCACGCTGTATCCCGCACACAGCAGGGTAGGCAGAGGGAACCTAGTGTTAAGACACTCCGTTCCCCACTTTCTGCCGAATTCTGGAGGCATTGCGTGTTGAGTGGCAGAACTCAACGCCGCGCTTAACCTCGACACCAGAGCGAAGAAATGGAAATATAAATTTAAGTAAATATTTCATCTCCTCGAGTGGGGATCGAACCCACAACCAGTCGGTTTTGCAGTCACACCTCGTGCCGCTGCGCCACGACCGGCCTCGATAAAAATCAGATATTTAATCATTTTATTTCCTCGCTATCGTACTTCCGCGACTCAACCACGCTATGTCTCCAGAATCCAGAGGAAAGTGGGGAACGGAAGTGTCTTAATGGTCTCCCTGCTATGTGCGGGATACAGCGTGAAGCTGAAAAAAACTATATACTAGAAAAAATCTTATACGTAACGAAAAAGTAGAGAATCAACTATGTTGCTTTTTATTATAATGGAATAGGAAATTCTTTCACAGAACACCATTCATATAGCTCCGGAAAACTTTTCTCCGCCATGAAATGTCAAGCAACCATTGAACTTTCTCGGTATTTCGGAAAAACTTGCTTCTATTTATAGAACTACGAGTATATCGCCCCATCACAAATATTGTATTAAAAATTCAAAACCGGTCCTCTGTGAGGTTGATCTAATATCATACTATGCCTACAATTTCAATTTGGCAAACTCTTAAATATGTTACTTACAAAGTCCTTTATATAAATAAAATCTTATTGACGTTGTCATTTAATTTGCTGAAATCGTTCTATTACATAGTATAAGTTATAAGTATGGTATTACGTATACGTTTAGAGCTTCACGCCGTATCTCGAACTTAGCAGGGCAGGCGGAACCTGGGAAACTAGTGGTAAGACATTCCGTTCCTATTAACAAATAAGTGTGAAATGTAAAGTGTAGAACGGTGCCCACATTTTCCGCTGAATTCTGGAGACATTGAGTGGAGTGGCAGAACTCAAAGCCGGGCTTTGCCTAGTTAACAGAGCGGGAAAACTAAAATATTAAATATTTCATTTCATCGAGTAGGAATCGAACCCACAACCAGTCGCGTTTACAATCGCACGTTTGCACCCCTGCGCCACGGCTAGTATCAAATTCAAAGCCAACAAACACTTAATATTCAATACGAAAAAAAATATTTACGCCCGCCCATATTTTCATCAGTTCCAAGAATTTCAGTTACATTGTAGAAAAAGAGAAAAAGAAATACAAAAATAATAAGCATGTATAATTTCCTTGTTTCACTCTCCAAAATAAAAGCTTCTATACATTAGGAGGAACAATGGCTGGAAGACGTACATTATGCTCTCACGAGTTCGGCGCTGCGCCGCCGGCCGGCACTTTGTGGGTGTGCTTCATTCTACACTACCTAGACATGGGCCTAGACTGTTTCGATATCGATAATTTTTTATTAACAATATATCAATTATTAGCGATATTGATGTTTTTTTATATTTATATATAATTAGTTATTAGTTGAAAGTGAAATTGGGCATTTTGAGACAAATAATGGTCACAATTGTATTAGTTTTAACATACGAATTCGTCTGAATCACCTTCAGATATGATGCTTTTATAATTATCTACAGCGTTTTTATTACTTACTATTTATTAATGTAATTTATGAGTTTAGCTTTAATTATGTGATGCAGTTAAAATATAGTTGGCTCAGGATAGAGACAAACAGTATATAAAATAACAAATAAGCCTTTTGAACGGAAACGTGATCATAGATGCGAATCATGTACAAGGATCAATCAATTACACGACGGCCATGTCAATGTTTTTATATAAAAAAAAATCACCTTCACGCTGTACCCCGCATACAGCAGGGTAGGCAGATGGGATCTAGTGTTACGAAACTCCACTCCCCACATTCCTTTGAATTCTCGAGACGTGTTTAGTTGCGAAACTGAACGCCACACACCAGAGCAAAGGAATGAAAATATTAAATATTTAATTTTCTCGAGTCAGAATCGAACCCACAACATACAGGCACACGCTTGTGCCCCAGCGCCCCTTATATACATATATATACAAAGCAATGTGCATTTCTATATATATATATATATATACATATATATATATATATATATATATATATATATATATATATATATATATATATATATATATATATATATATATATATATATATATTATAATTAGTATGTAATTGGTTTTGCTTCAATTGCATTAATTTAAATACACATATATATATGTCGACAGAATAAATCAAAAGCTCTACAGCTGGGTAATCACTCGCCCCTCACTATCGCCCGCTCCTCCCTTCAGTCACTCTCGCCGGTCGGAGGCGTGCGGACATTTTACTCGTTGCCGCTAGAACGCCATTAAGCAATTTCTACTTCCTTGTTTATCCGCATTGCTTAGTAATTTGGAAAAACTGCTGTTAACCTTCTAGGAAAGGTAAGAGATTATTTTCTATAACAAAAGGAGGGCTATGGTTAAAGCGCTCTACAATTTTCAAGGACGTTTTATTCACTGTCTGCTCTACATTATGTACTATGTGGTACTTTGTACATATATGCGTTAAAACCGGCTTCCTAGTTATAGCAAATATGAATGAGAGTATGTCGAGTATTTTTCACAATTGATTTTTGTTCAGATACCAGTTTAATTAGTGCAGTGTTTTCTATGTAGTATATGACTTATAGGCCATAGATATACACATTATACTTACATAATTATGTAAATTTGTATGTTTGTATATTTATATATATGCTATTTTTACTTTTATGTCCATTTTATATATAGTCGTTTATACAATTTAACTCGTGCTTCAATATTTTGTGGAACTGAATTGGCTACAAAAGAATAGATTGTATCAATTTTAGTGAGCTTTGCGATTACCATATTATGCTTCCACCCTGAGAATATACCATAATATCATACAATTCTCATTTCTTTTGACTCAAATGATAATATAGATATGTACAAGTAAATATCCTTTTAATATGATATGCGGTTATCGTATAGTGGGTAAAAATCTGCAAGTGTATGTAAAATTGTACATAGCGCTTTTCACTATAACTTTATTTCCTCCAATATTAAGAAAAAACAGTAGAAATGAATTAATCTAAAAAGTTGCATCGATATTATAATTAAATTGAAATTATATTATCTTAGACATCTCTCCGATTAAATAATTTCCATTGATGGATTACGTCGTACCACCGACACGCCCACCCGCGATCATCGAACCCCGTTGAAACCAGGTCATGTTCTCTGTTTACATTCATCTTCTATTTTGTTAAATAATATAAGCTCAAATAATCAAATGTTATATTACTTTTGTTGTAATAATGGAGCAATACCTGAAACTATTTTGGGCGGATCCGGGGTAAAATAAAATGTTAAAACATAAAGTAAGTTCTCGTAGAAAGGTATATCCTTATATCTACGCGTAAAGCATTATAGGTGTGAAATCTATTATTATTATGTTTACGATGTATGAATTTTTTTTAGATTGTGAATATTTATACACTCACAATATCTCAAGAATTTTCGTAACTCGAAAAATATGTCCAAGTGAATGTAATCAACATAATCCGTGATATTTCATCAGTCAGGTCGCGTAGCTACTGGCTTTCTCAACAACATATATTTTATTGTATTATCGACATAAAACTAGTGTACACTATGAATAATTGTTATTTAAGTTTTTAGTTTTAGTAATCAGAAATGCAGTAGCTGTTATCTGTGCAAGAATTGTTATCAGTTTCTTCATACAACCCCTCTAGGAGATTTTTATGCTGTGTACGTGACCTTCCTCTCGTATTATATCGACTGTTGTTTCGAAGGTCACCTGAGATCTCACATTTCATTTCTTGCTCTCTCTTGTAATTTTATATAGGTATTTGTTCATAAATAACATTAGTATTATTCTTTACTAGTAAACCTTTAAAATTTAATATTTTAAAAATAATGCCAAAATTATAAACAACTAGCGGCTCACTTGCGGCTTCGCCCGCATACCACCTATAACAATTTTATTATGCTGCATTTGCCAACAGATTGATTGATACGTTCAATCATGAACACTACGTGGCTGATTGGACATCATCGGCGGCAAGGGCGCCCCCGCGGAACTCGAGCCTAGGCTTGCGGCCGTAAACAGAGCGTTGAATTATTTTATAATTTTACATTTTTTCGAAAAGTATACGTCCAAATTACATACTATAAAAGCCGAAGATTGTCTTCATTAAATTTCCTTGATGATAAAATAATTTTGGCTTGTAAGTTTTAATATACATGTCAAATAAAAATCCACAAAATTAATTTTTATTATTATTTTTTTTAATTTCAACTATTTTTTGTCACAAAATTATTGCGTTATTGTCACTTATTTATAAGAGATATATATACGGTGACTATATGATGACTTTATAATTAACTATTTTTGCAGCGCACGTGGTTAAAGCAATTCACTGGCGTTCCTTATTATTGTTATTTCGTTATTTAAGGCTAACTAAGACTTACAATGTAATGCTATATAACCAATAGCACTCCTGAAGAATGCAGCTTTCATACAAAAAAAAATCGAATTAGAGATCTTAGCGTTTAGACAAATAAACAAACTCTTCTGGTTTATAGTACAGTATACATCATTTTCTTTAGATAGACATTTTTAAATTCGTTATATCTTTTGTCGAATGGAATGTCCGATTTCAGTAATTTAAAAAGTATTTTACAGGTATTTATCTTATATAAACTTCAATAAAATAGTATTTAATGGGATAAGGATTAATATAGAGATATCAATAATATGGTTTGATTATTGTTGGCACTTTTATTAACTTTTAAAATATAAAAAAGTTTGTATATTGGTATATTTATAGTATATGGAAATATGATATCGCGGACTTTTTTAAAAGTATTGACGCGTTTTATAATACTGTAGAACATGGTTTTGTTCTATCTTCAATAATTTCCGCAGCGCATACGATGACAGATATTTTATGATATTTTTTTTTCACATCTTGGATACATTATCGCATTTTTATTAGGAATCCTCTCTTTTAAATTTTATATAGCCTATATTGGTCAGTATGTATGCAGCTTTCTAATGGTGAAAGAAATTTTAATATCGGTTTAGTAGTTTTTCTGTGAACAATATGTAAGCATACATACAAAAATAAAAATGTTTTCTCTTTATAATAATAATAAAGATAAATAGAAGCGTCTGAGCTATCTAGTATCTAAAGATTTTTTTTGTATTTTAATATGTTAATTGCACATATGATTCAATATGTAAATATTATAGAGGCCAGTTGTGGTGCAGGGGCACAAGTGAGTGACTGTAAACGCGACTAATTGTGGTCCAATCTCCACTTGAGGAAATTAAATATTTATTTGAATTTAAATTTCTTCGCTCTGGTTAATGTGGTTCAGCCAAAGCGCGGCTTTGACTTCCAACACTCTATACGCAATGCCTCCAAGTATTTGGTGGAAAATGGGGAATGGAATGTCTTAACACTAGGTTCGTGAAGCTGATTTATACAAATATTCTTGTCCCCTTCACAACAAAAAAAAAACCTAAAAACATTCAAATGGTTAAACCATTAATATTTTCCAAACAACCTAATTGAGCCAGAAAAATGATACCATCCCATATCAAAAATAATATCTACCTAACAAACAATATAAAACCTTTCACATTATTTTAAAAAAATATATATTACAATTTTTAAACTCTGAGATTGGGCTTTGGAATATAATGTAAATAATTCTCTCCATTGTTGCGAATGTTATGCTTGAATAATTTAATTACGGCAGCTCTCACGTTTCACGTAGTCGGTTGCATGCAACCAACCCACGTATAAAAACAGCGCCCAGTACTAGTGCCGTAGCGAACAAAGAAAAATATGCTGCAGCACGTATTCATTACTTCAATAGCAAAATGTATGTTAAACTAAACTCGTTTCAAGCGTAATCGTTAGAAATGGCTTTTCGTTATCAAATTTCAAGTAAATTCGGGATAGATGTTTAAGGTTCTATTTTTATAGATCTTTTTAAAGGTTCTAACCTTTAAAAAAAATTATATATTTATAGCATATATTATGAAGCTGAAAGGAAAAACTCGATCCCTTGTAATATATTTTATATTATATTGGTATGATACCATAATAATAATTATTATAGATAAAAAAATCTTTACATATAACTTTGGATGTGGCATTATATGAACTTGCTTTATGTGTGGTATTCCCTAGATGTATGTAGCCAACTAGGTATATGCTATACATTATGTTTTATTAATTGCAAACATATAAACGTTGACCATGTTACAATAATATTTGCAAAAAAAACATAGTATTTATATTTCATACATGAATGCTACGAGCTATGGTAGTGCTACGTCAGATCTCTATAAAATTCTTTTCTTTTTCTTAAAGACACTGAAAGATTTGTGTGTTTAAGTAAAGTATTTTTAATGATAATTATAATATATGTGTAAGAACAGATTATTAAATTCGTGCGATAAGAAATATTATTTTCTGCTCAAATATTTCTATTGCATGTGTCCTACCCTCAAAAAATCTTCCATAGAATCTTTTAGTTACATTTTTTCTTGAAAAAATAGCTATATATAATTATATAGCTTCTGTAACCTAGATTTGTCTACGGTATTCTTTAATGCCATTAATAGATTAAGCCTAACAAGTTAGACTTTAAGTAAATAGTTGCCTTATGTTGAGACTTCATAGCAAATGAGATTTATTTCTTTTGCACTTAGTAAAATAATAAATAATTTTAAAATCGAAAATCGACCCTTTTCTAAATCACATTCCTCATGTAATATATTATAATCGTACAATAAGTTTGTACTTATAATAAAAGCGTAACGGATCGGTATCTGTACATGGAAGATATATGAGAAAAAATGTTATTGAAGACAGAAAAATGTTATTAAGGTATAGAAATAGAACAAAAAACAATGATTTTTTTAAATTTGTTTGTTTGTCTGTGCGTTTGTTCACAATAATATCAGAATCTGTTTTCTTAATTCACTATTGGATTCTAACAAGCTTCGCTTAACATATACAATTTGTATTATTACAATCATTTTATAAAAAAAGTTGTATCAACTTAAAATATGTTGGTCGAGCAAACTGCTACTTGCTTAAGGAGTTATTTATATACAACTGTTTTATAGAGTTAGCTAAATCTTTAGTTTTCGATACTTTGTTGTTTGATACTGTTTGTAAAATTATTATTTGTATAATAATAAAAAAAATGATTGAATAATGATAAAAAACACAGAAGATTTAAGATTCTTCAATGTAAGTTTACCTCAAGTTTATAGAATATTAAGAAAATTTTGAAAGATTATTTATATTGTTTTCTTTTTTTATTATATTTGTTACACTCAATTCGATACTTTCCGGTTATTAAAAAAACAATGCGTGGTAGATGGTACAAGTAAATGTTCATTTAACATTTTATCCGACACGGAATATCTCTATATATAATAAGACAGTAAAAATATTTTGTCTGTACATTTAGTAATTTTGACTGAAATGGATAGAAGGATACTTAAAAAGACTAATAGAAAGCAAAAAGATTTTTTTTGAATTTCTTGTCTGTCTGTCTGTCTGTCTGTCTGTCTGTCTGTCTGTCTGTCTGTCTGTCGACATATTGTTGTCCGCATTTTTCTCTGAAACTACTGAACCGATTTACTTGAAAATTTCACCAATTGCTTTGTTTTAACTCAATTTAGGTTCTAAAGTTTGGTTCATCAAAATCGGTTCAATAAAAAAAAAGTTATCGTCATTTGAATGAACTCAAGGCATTAGCTTGCCAGCGAATGTTATATAGAAATCGCGCTGGTATGACCCTGGCTAAAGAATGACATTCGAAACGTCTTGATTATATGACTGTTGATAAAAATATATATTTTTGAAGCACTATTATACAATATTTTTTACAATAAAGTAAACAAGGCCAGTCGTGGCGCAGCGGCAAGAAGTGTGAATGTAAAACCAGCTGGTTGTGGGTTCGATCCCCACTCGAGGAGATGAAATATTAACTTAAATTTATATTTCCATTTCTTCGTTCTGGTGGCGAGGTTAAGCGCGGCGTTGAGTTCTGCCACTCAACAAGCAATGCCTCCAGAATTCGGCAAAAAGTGGGGAACGGAGTGTCTTAACACTAGGTTCCCTCTGCCTACCCTGCTATGTGCGGGATACAGCGTGAAGCTGATTTATTTATTTTAAGTAAACAAAATTGAATTGTTAGTAGAGATTACCTTCATAAATCGTAACAGTAAAGTTTAAATCGTAATTAATTCAACACAGAGATAAAGAACGATTTGATCTTCAAAGAAATATCAAGTAAATACATAGATTTTTTGGTTCGTTCGTTCGTTTGAAATAAATCTATATAAAAATGCCTAAAAACATCCTTTCTACGTGTACTCTGTAATAACTACATATTTACCAATTATTCATTTATCTAATAATATGCAAACAGGAGTTAATATGCAAACATTACAGTTATTTTACAAAGAATATTATGAACCCTTAACCAAATTAAAAATTTTACATTTAAGACTGTTTCTGAAGCAGTACAATTATTAAGTGACATCAGCACATTTAACAGAGCTTTAAAAAACATAACATAGGTAAAAAGAACGTAAAATATATATATATATATATATATATATATATATATATATATATATATATATATATATGTATATATATAATAAATAATTAGCTTTATGTATATTTTATGAATATCAAATATCGACATTGGTCATATTTTTTAGTACGAAACAATCAAAAATTCTTACAGAAGTTACGATAATGTCGTAAAAAAATCATAATAGAATATTACAGATTAAAGTAACAAAAAATCATATTAGAAGTCATTATAGTTGTCTTTATATTATATATGTTGTTGTATGTTGTCTTTATATTTGTTTGTCATTCTATTATAGAGTGTGAGGCCAGTCGTGGCGCAGCGGCACGAGGTGTGACTGCAAAACCGACTGGTTGTGGGTTCGATCCCCACTCGAGGAGATGAAATATTTACTTAAATTTATATTTCCATTTCTTCGCTCTGATGTCGAGGTTAAGCGCGGCGTTGAGTTCTGCCACTCAACACGCAATGCCTCCAGAATTCAGCAGAAAGTGAGGAACGGAGTGTCTTAACACTAGGTTCCCTCTGCCTACCCTGCTGTGTGCGGGATACAGCGTGAAGCTGATTTATTTATTTATTTTATTTTATTATAGTTGTCAATCAATTCTGCTTAAATCAATAATCATGTATTTTAAGCGGGCGAAGCCGTGGGCGGGCCGCTAGTAGACAATAAATTAGGTAAATTCAAATATATGATTACTACGCCTCGATTTCTGAAATAAAATATCTACCTTACGCCTTATAGATGGGCAAATTGTATTTAACATTATAGTTTATTACTTTCAGTATTCTATGAAGTATGCATATTTGTATATTTTTGTTACAGATCCGGCAGCACCATCCCCACCGTGGAAAGTGTTTAGTGTTCTGTGTTAAATAAAAGATCAAAATGATAGACGATAGTTGAGCTTAAACGTTACATTTAAATTTTCATCGCCAAAATGTTTACAGAAGAGAAAATAATGATATCAAATAAGCACTAGTGAGCGCTACCGCTCCAATACCTCCTCCAAACCATCAATGTTAAATTACAGACTCGTCTCTACGCATTTTTTGAAGCAACCGTAACTTTTTCCAAGACGTTACGTACGTACTTAGAGACAGTAGTGCCGTACCAATATGTGCCGTGATCGAGATATGTCGGTGCAATGTAGTGACATCATCAAATAAACACTTAGAGAAAACGCGTCGAGACATCTAGTGTAGTTTTCCGGCAAGACGGCGCGCGAATTCGCCCCACCGTTTCGTTTTGTTTCTTATATTTTGTTTTACATCAAAGGATAAGCAATAGCCCAGTTTCATTGGTTGTCGATCACCAAGGGTCTCGGCCGGCTTCGGGACCCGGCGTTACACTGGCCAGTCAGAGCCAGCACAGCATTTCTAGGATCTTGGAGTCTATCGTAGGCGCTGCGAGATATTGCATTGTAAGTATTCTTCTTTCTCCGTTTATATAATATTTAGTAAAATGACGTGAGACTCCACGGAGCCTGTTGCCGATCTACATGTAATTGTTTAATGTAATGCTCGACATCGTTTCTTATAACTCATTTGGAACACTGCCAACTAACTAATAAGCAAAGGTGACTTCACTAAGAATATATGATGTTTTATTGGAGTGCTTCAGTGTCGGATATAATTTAATTTCAGAACCACGTAACGGCCGATCGCTTTTGGAATTTGGGAAATTTAATTTCGAGTTAGAATTTAAAATCTGAAGCGAACATGGTTCTGTTGGAAATTAATCAGGTACTTGTAAAGACAAAGGCTGTGGGGTTTTCATTATTAGAATTTAACATTACTTAGTTACCTTAAACAATATATTATATACTAACTAAAGTTTTTTTTAATTATATAATTAATATATATAAATAGCTTTATATACGCTTCGCTAAGAGGAGAGGTTACTGAAAAAGTAGTCATTTTCTGTAAAAAATACGGTGTTCTAGATATTTCAGTAGCCTTGCTTACTGTGTAGGTCCTTTTGTACAATATGTGAGAACGCTTGGAAAAAACATATAGATTGGTCACACTTAGAACTATTGGCTTTGAAACTCTTTAAAGTACACTCGTACAATTTACTAGCGCTACACGACCATACCACATCAGACGATCACACGACATTGTATCATCCGCAAGAGGCTTAGAACCAGCACACTCTACTTACCCACAGCATACTAATACATACACGTGCTAGGGCTACGGGCACGACTCTGAGTGCTCGAGTGAGGGCCGGGTTGTAATATCTGGGCTCGCGTGGCGTGCGCAGTGCTGTGAGAGCGAGAGGGCAGACATGGCGGCGCCGGAGTGCGAGCGAGAGGCCCGCAAGCGCCGCGAGCGCCGCGACTCTGGCTGCGCGCACGAGCGCAAGGAGCGGAGGCCGCACAGCGAGGAGAGGACGCCGCCGCCTCCGCCGCCTCCGCCTCTGCACGACTACAACAGGCTCGAGGTGAGACACTCTTCTAGAGTCTATGTAGAGCAATTTGAAATATATAAACACTTTTTTTATTACATTAGTAGATATTTTAGTATTTGTTACTCAATCAACATAAAACTTCCAAAAGTAAATGACATATTATAAGATACATCATTTTTCAAACATATTAATAAATTTTTAGTGTAGGTACTGAATTTTGAAGTCCACGCAACAACAAAAAAAAGACGCAGGTTCCGAGGCTAGTATTACTTATAAACAAACATTATTCTCAAAATTGTAGCTAAATATATATTATCATAAAGCCATTATTTACATTATTTTATTTTTTTGTTTCAGTCTGAACGTCGAGCAGAAAGATTATCTCGAGCAAGACGTCCACAGTACGGCGGCAAGAGACGCAGAGCTACCGCGCGCCTTCCTCGCCAGCCTAAAGAGAACGACAGGCACACTGATGAAACTAGAAGCGGCACTCCACCGCATTTTGAGTATGTCGTGCAACAGAAACCTGAAAGTAAGCACTTGTTTTATATATTTTTTGTTTTTTTATAGACATTTTAGTTTTTTTTCTCCACTCTGGTAGATAAAGCGCACATTGAGTTTAGCCTCAATACGAAATGTCTCAACTGGATGGAAAGTAGGACACTATCCCCCTAATTTGCGGGAAAAAGCGTGAAGCTGTAATAGGTGTTCATTTTTTAAGCTTTTTCTTTTCGAATGCCCCATGAAAACGAGTCCGTCGCAAATGAGAATTAAAAATTAATTTAAAATAACTATTTCTATATCCAGTATGTGAAGAAACTGAGCGATCGTTCACCGTTGTTAGCGCCAGCATTCGTCATGAGGAGGCAGAACATGCGCGTCGCGACGAAAGAAGTGAACCACCACGCCGCACTCAAACCAGCCCCGACCGACGTATTGAGAAACTTAGCAAAAAGGTTAAAAATCACATTATATTTAAAACTATTTATATATATATATATATATATATATATATATATATATATATATATATATATATATATATAAATAAAACGGAATGTGTTGACACTCGGTCCTCTCGGCCGTCGGTCTATATATATATATATATATATATATATCTTGGTATCGTTGACTCAGTTTTTTTTTGTTTCTGTGCTCTAAGGAACTTTATCCTTGGATATTAGATATTGATTTCCGCTTGTTTATTTATTATATACCAACCTCCATAAACAAGCTCCTGAAAAAAGAAGGTTTTTGAGAAAAAAAAGATTTCTTTTATACACAGACAACAGAATGATACTATAATAGGTCCGTTTGTTTCTTTTGAGATCGGAATTTATATTTTAGATAGAAAAGGTATTAAGAGCGTGTAAAAAAAGCTTTTCGCTCTCCACAAAGCAGTGTAGGCCGAGAGGACCGAGTGTCAACACATTCCGTTTTATTTATATATATATATATATATATATATATATATATATATATATATATATATATATATATATATATATATATATATATATATATCTTTTCGCAACCTCCATTGTCGAATAAAACGGAGTCTTTTCCCTATTATTCCCCAATTGAGGATTCGATTTCGAACGATTCAAATAAATAATCATACCCTCCAGTGGATCGAATTCATTCAGCTGCATTTTTGGTCGAAACTATTAAAATGTTTCAATATACATTTTATTAAAACGATGCGATAAGCGTCTGTGGGTTTTAAGTTACTAATCTATGTCGGAATTACAACCATGACAATATTCGTATATGATCGATCGGTGAAAGGGTATTGTGGGGTCATTTGAATGTACAAATATAGGCTTGTCACGAGCTCATATCAAACCATGTAAATATGGCTGTAAGTGCTAGTAGTTAATAATTATATGTATAGAACATAGTTGTCGTCATTAAGAATAATAGAAAATCAAGTTAGAAAAACTTTAAGCTATTCACTGTTGCAACCAGAAAGTTAGTAGTTGTATTTTCTTTCAGTAATCGAGAGATACTAAAAGAATTGAGATTTGAGAGTTATAAGTGACATTTTATCATAAACTCTGAATATACTCTTTTTTAATATTTTTTTTCTGCTCTATCACATGTAATCTTCTTTCTTATGGGGTCGCAAAATACTAGTACTAGCTATTAAATTAATGAATATTCCTGTAGATTGATGTAGTAGTATTTAATAATAATTAATATTATATATTTAATATAGTATATAAATTATATATTTATTTACAGTAGAGAGTACATAGTTGAGGCCAGTCGTGGCGCAGTGGCACAAAGTGTGACTGTAAAATCGAGTGGTTGTGGGTTCGATCCCCATTCGAGGACATGATATATTTACTTAAATATAAATTTCCATTTCTTCGCTCTGGTGTCTAGGCTAAGCGCAGCATTGAGTTCTGGCACTCAACACGCAATGCCACCCGAATTCGGCAGAAAGTGTCTTAACACTAGATTCCGTCTGCCTGCTGTGTGCGGGATATAGCGTGAAGCTGAATTTTTATTTACAGTAAGCCATCAAAGCCATGTACTTAATTGTATAACATAAACAATCACATAGTAATTTAATTTAATCGGTAATCTAATACTTGTAGAGAGTACAATTGATCGGGTACTTGTGGTTGCAAGCTGATTATGCAACCTACGTAACACGAGGGTAATTCGATACTTTTGCTTACATAAGTAGTATTTGAGTTTTGCTTACATGAGTATATCTAGAGTACATAGGTGGGTATATTCTTTTTTAGCTTCACGTTGTATCCTGCATATAGCTGGGCAGGCCATGACAACATAGTGTTTGGACACTCTGTTCCCATTAAGACACTTCTGTTGTTCAATTTCCGCGGAATTCTAGAGATATTGCGTGTTGAGTGGCGGAACTCAATGTTGTGCTTTGCCCTGTTACGTTAACGTTAATGAAAATACTAAATATTTCGCCGGTCCCTATTAACATTGTCGGATGTGATACTCGGCCACTTTACTGGAGAAAATCAAAGTTTAAAATATATATATTTTTTTTATATATACGGTTGTGTAATAAGTTAGAGTAAGGGTGTAGATTTTCATTACCCACCGTACATACCCGTACCGTACATAATTTTTTTTATCATTTTGAACTTTGAGGGGTCTCCTTTAGGGTGACCAATTTTCACATCCGACAATGTTAATATAGACAGGCGATTTCATCAGATGCTAATGGTATTCAAGAAATCTCGATATTTTCTATTCAACAAAATAGAAATTACATGTTCCCAATCGTTTATGTTTGTTCCTAAGTGCGATTAATACATACAAATATTACAGAACCCATGCTGTTTACAGTAAATTAGATGTAACAAAATATAGAAATAACTCTGCAACAATAAAACAAAGCCAACTATGTCTTATTAATAATTAATTTTCTCTATTTCCAGATAAACGTACTCAAAAAGAACATTGCTAAATACGAAACCGATTTCGTGGCTCAAAACGGGCATGCCATTACTCAAGGCGATCGTATGACGGACGTCCAGCTGGTCCGCATGTATGAAACTGTACGACAGCTGCAAGCCGAGAAGCGTTGTATCAAAGCGGATCCCGTCGAATATGCTTTGAAAGTCCAAGCGGAAAAGGTGCAGAAGGAACGAGATGATAAACTAGATGCGGCCTTGAAGAGCGACAAACCTATGACTGAACTGGTACGGGATATAGAGGAGGTGAGCGTAATAATTAAACTTTCTTTTTTTGTCAGCTTCACGTATTCACAATATCGTGGGGAATGGAATGTCTTAGCACCAGGTTCCCTCTGCCTCCCCTGATTTGTGCGGGACACAGCGTGAAGCTGATTTAATTTATTGTAAATATTTTAATATTCATTAAAATCTTTCGCATATGCAAGAGACAATTTTCGAATATATACAAGTAAAAGTAATTGTGAAGTTTTTAGATATTTAACTGGTTATCGTAATTAAGATTATATTCTAGAAAAAACAATCCTCAAAAAAAATTCTATAAAATTAATTTAACAATTTATAAAATTCCAAGTGGGTAGAAGGCTGTCGACAAGCAGCTGGCAGAGCTATCGTGCAGGAATCGAACTGGACAGCATCCCAGTTAGCTGCAGAGAAGTCATGTGTGCAAAGAGCTCTCCTACGCTTAGAAGCAGCACGTGGAAGACCTCCAGCACATTCGGAGGAGCGTGGTGCTGCAAGACATTTGTATGAAAGATATAGAGCTGTCAAACGAGCTTTGGCCAGCTTTAGACCGGATGCTGTAAGTGTATAGTTCTGGTTTTATATTATTTTCAGAATATCTTTTTTCACGTTGATACTTTTGTCATAATATGATGATTAAGTTTAGTCTATTGTAAAAAAAAACGTTAAATGTAATTTCCAAGCTTTTACAGACAATTTACAAACTTTTACGAATACGAAAGGATTTTTGGACACGAAGGCTAAAGCTTGCGTGTCCCAAAAAATAACAAATAAAAATAACTAAGAGTCGTCAATCATTTATGACACATTTAAGTTTCCGAAGTAACTCTCACTGCAGGTACAACGGGTTATATCGAAATTATAAACGTGATTTAATATAGCATATGGCGTATAGCGTAATATACAGTTAACCGTCCAAAACAAAAATATTATTTCAATTCAAACAGTAGCCCCTGAAATTAGCGCATTCATCCATAGAAATTAAATATAGATAGTAGTACATATAATAGATACTCTATAGAGATATTTAACTTTTATGTAAGTTACAATTTATAATAAAGGTATGAGGGTAGGGTTCTTATCAAAGGCCAGTCGTGGCGCAATGGCATAAAGCGTGACTGTAAAATCGACTGGTTGTGAGTTCGATCCCCACTTGAGGAAATTAATTATCTCTGGTATCGACGCAAAGCGCGGCGTTAAGTTCCGCCACTCAAAACGCAATGCTTCCAGAACTCGGTGAAAGGTGGGGAAAGGACTGTCTTCACACTACCTAGTGTGAAGACACTCCTTCCATCTGCCTACCCTGCTGTGTTTAATACGTATAAGACTATTTTATACCCATACATACATGACTTCGTTCACCACTTTTTATCTAAACAGTAATCACATATTGACATTATATAAAAAAATTTCTTGCATATATTTAAGATTATGATTATGATATTGAGGCCAATCGTAGCGCAGTGGCACGAGGTGTGACTGTAAAACCGACTGGTTGTGGGTTCGATCCCCACTCGAGGAGATGAAATATTTACTTAAATTTATATTTCTATTTCTTCGCTCTGGTGTCGAGGTTAAGCGCGGCGTTGAGTTCTGCCACTCAACACGCAATGCCTCCAATATTCGGCAGAAAGTGGGGAACAGAGTGTCTTTACACTTGGTTCCCTCTGCCTACCCTGCTGTGTGCGGGATACAGCGTGAAGCTGATTTATTTTATTTTTATTTAAGATTATTGGCGGCACCAACGGCGAGCTAGCTACTATCCATGAACACGAGGCGATGCTGTTTAACACCAGCGTGGACAGCTCCAGCGACTCGCAAGAGAAACCTTCAGATTCTTCTCAGGTTGGATATGTTATAAGTTTAATTTTTGGAGTTTTTTATATGAAACTATATCTAACATATGTAGTTTTGATACTATGTGCCCCGTTGAGGTATTGACTATTGAGTTGAGTTTTACGATATATCCCACACATATCAAGGTAGACGCAGAGGGAACCTGGAAACCTACTGTTAAGAACTTTTGTCTTTTGCCTCGTTGCCAGAGCGAGGAAATAAAAAAATATTAAATATTTCACTCCCCAAAATAGGAATCGAACCCACGACCGTCGCGTTTACAGTCACACGTTAGTGCTCCTGTGCCACGATAGTAAATATATGCTTTATATTTCTTTAAAGTATAATTTGTTTCTTATTCGTGATACATAATTTACAGGAAACCATAGATACTCCTCTCCAATCGCCGCCAACTCGCGAGGGCGTGGAGGAGATGCCGTCTTCCACCTCGTCTGCCAAATCTGCCACAACTAGCGAAGAAGCTCCCAACGAGGGCTTGCATTGTATGGGACTTGAAGATCTCACTAGAGCCCTTACAGAAGCTAAAATGCTTAAATATGTATGTTGTATTCACTTTTTCTTGATAGATTCTGAATCTCACAGAGTAGATCGAGGGAAGTTAGTGTTAATGTATACTTTTTCTCCCAATATTCGGGACATTGATATTGAGGCCAGACGCCAGCCAGATTGTGGATTCGATTCCCACTCGGGGAAATTAAATTTTTAATATTGTCATTTCTTCGCTCTGGTGTCGAGGCAGAAGGGAGCGGAGTGTCTTAACACTAGGCTCCCTCTGCCTACCCTGCTACATGTGGGATACAGTGTAAAGTTGGAGCGCGTAGATAGGAGCGAGATAATAAAAATAATTAAAATAATCATTCCCTCGATTTTGAATTCAAGGTACAACCTACATCCTTACAACGAGGTGTTGTCCCACCGCTCCACGATGGCCTCGTTACTTATAATAACTATATGATTGTATATTAATATGTGGGTATTTTGATAAATATATTACGTATAAAAAAAATATGTGATGAGACTCGAACCTCCTACTGGCTACTTGGAAACCGCCCGAGCACTCTGACCACTAAGCCATACAAATTTATAGTTTATATCAGAATACGTTTTTTTTGTCTTAGTGGTTAGAGGCCTTGGTATATAGAGGCGCAGATTCAAGATTCAAAGATAAACGTTTTATTTAGTTAAAAGTGTTTTACGTTTCCTAAAATATTTTCAAAACTAAAAAAAATCTTATCAGGTTTTACGCCGAAGCATCAAGGAGTATGAAGTTAACTTTGAAATGCAGAACAGTAGAAAAGTCCAAAGAGACGACAAGATAGGACACGAAGAGGAGTATCAACGGTACAAGACCATCAAAGCCAGGATAAAACTACTCAACGCATTAATAAATAAACAAAAACATATTTAAATTAACTATTTACAGTACATCTTCACTAAGGCACTCCGTTTAATTTTCGAAACTGTATGTGCTGAGTTAAAAAACTCAACGCCCTCTTTGGCTTATAACCAGAGCGAAGAAATGCATTTCTCCAAATGGGAATCAAACCCACAACCGTCATATTTACAGACACACTGTGCCGCTGTGCCACGACGACCTATAATTATACGATATATACTTAATTTACTTATTAATATTCTTCATGCATATGATGTAACATTATTTTATATTACATATAAATACATAGATAGCCCTGTTGTATGTTATCTTTCGAAAATTTAGATAAAATAAGCGGTACAAAATTTATATAAAATAAAAATCTGCAAGAAATATTTTAATACAGTAATATCAAATAGTTTAATTTGTAAAATTGTAGATTATAATGTTTTTTATTGTAACTGTCGAAATTTTTCTTGCAATATCGACGCACCCATAATCCAGATTATATAATATTAATATTGTTTGTACTATGGCAAAATATGATTACGTTTAATTAAAAAATACAACGAAATTATAATTCAAGAAATTAGGATCAAAATTTGAAAAACATTACTTTTTTGTCTTTTTAATGTTTTGTATGTTAAGTACGCTAAGTAAGACATATAACAGACAAATTTAAATGGATAAAAAATATATTAAAAAAGTACTTAAAAATATTTTTTTGCCTAAAATTAAAAAAAAAAAACATATATTCTTATTTGTACTGTAAATAGTAATAATTATTAATATAAATTATTACGTCTGTAGTCTGTAATCTAAAGATTTTTTTTTTTAATTATTTTTCTGGGGTGGGCACAAACTACCTGTCCCCCCACATCCCCACCATCCCCCCACTTACTACGCCAATGCGCACTGCATGTTGTAATGTAATATAAAAAAACAGTAGATTTTATATAATACGAGCGCGATCACGAAAAACTGATTGATTTAATTGTTTAATTGATGAGGACTTCTTTTCTTGGGTTGTAGGTTCAAGGTATAAAAAAAAAGGGGAAAAATTATAATAGAAGATTAGTTTTCCCTTTTACAACAAAGGGTATGAAGATAATTTAAAAAAGTTGCTGGCTAAACAACGTTACTGTAAACTATGTGTTGCATAAAAGTGGTGGCATCTGGTCAAGAAACTTTGTTAAATGTGTAGACATAATATTATATTTCTGCATGTTTACTTTCATCATTTAATAATATTAAATATTATATAATATAGAAAATAAAAAAAAAACCTTATTATACGGAATTTGACGTAAGATAAAGCCCACGTAGGGTTTAAATGATTTTAACTGACCAAAGTATATACATTCTTGGATGTTTGTATGGCAAGTGTACTCTACTTAGATCTTCACAATGAATCGGATTGCTTAAGCGTTTTTTTTCATGTTTTAAATTTAGCTCTTTAATTGTTTTTTTTGTGTTATTTAAAAAAAATATTAAGTAGTTTTCTTAAAGATCTTATAAATATTATAAATATATTAAGATGATCATAATATTTTATTACCTATCTAATGTATAGATTAATAACATCATATAATTAAAGTTTAACTTAAATATAAGGATAATATAAAGATGTGACATTCATTAAATACTTTTAAAATGTAAAGTAAATATATTTACACTTTTGGAGACTATGTCTGGTTGTAATACATTATTGAATGTACTGATACTCTTAAGGGTCAGTGTACTCTGAATAATAAAATCTTAGAATAACATTAGAGGCTGTCATCAAGGTAAAAGCGTGTATCGCGACGGTTGTGGGTTCGACTCCCACTCGGATTCATATTTTCATTTCTTCGCTTTGATGCCTAGGCAAACGCGTTGAGTTCCAGCCACTCGACACGCAATGCGTGGAAAAATTCGACGGAAAATGGACTGTCTTAACTGCTATATGCGGGATAATGCGTGAAGCAGAACTAAAATATGATTGTAAGAAGTGTACACTAACCCTTAATGTTTATATTTCATATACAATATATCATATACGGTATAGAACATTATCACGGGTAGTACGGCCGGTCTTCAGGAGTAACATCGCCTACGTCTAACAATAAGATCCAGTCCATACATCGCGTACCTTCTAAGCTAATAAGACTATGTTATATATCATTTACTATTTTATTTCACGTTAAATGTTTTTTCGTTGGGTTATATAATAAATAATATCGATGCCCATATTTTTTCTCTATAAGAGAAATGAAATTTTAAATATGCCTAGTCATAAGAATTACCTGTGATTTTATAAATTATCGTATTGGATCTTGTACGACAAGACTTTGTTTTTAATCGATGTTGTAGTGTTTTTTTTTGTAATATATTTTTAGTTTATTATATCAATTAATTTTATAGTAAACGAAATTTTCATGGAATAGCATTCTAATGTATTTGAATTCGCCGGCTGTAAATAAAAATGTTCTTTTCTTGCGTTCGCATTAAGAACAAGTTTTAGATCTGTTGAATTTGTCACTGATGAAATGTGAATGAATTATATAAGGAATATTATAATATAATAATAATATATCAGTTACTCTCCATTTTATGTGTCGAGTTGTTGCCTGACTATAAAGTTGAAATACTTATGTTATATATATGAGAACTTTTAAATAAAATATGACTTGATCTATTTTGTAGGAAGCAATACAAATAGAATTAATATAACTTGAAAATGTGATGAAAATGCAATTTAGGACTTGGACTAATCTCATCATCAAAAAACCGATTTTTCGCACCGCCCGCTAGTCACTTACGATACTATGTTATTATATACTACAGTTTAGGCTTAGTTGCTTAGAAATGTCCTTTCAATATTACATACATACGTTATAGAAGAATAATCTATCATTTATTTTTTCACTCTTGAACGTAATATTTGTAAATTAGCAAGTTAGAACAAAGCGGGTGGCGGACTTGGACTCGGTCCATGTATTACTATAAGAGACAATTTTTTGAAGAATGATTGTTGCATTTCATCAATTGTATTATATTTAAAATGTACCTTAATATATACTGCAGTACCTATACTTAGTTAAAAAACAGTATGTAGCGCTCCATCAATTTTATTAATGGATGTTCAAAATAAAACTATACAATAAATTTGTTATCTTTTAATTTCCTTCTTCTTCTGAATAGTATAAATTATTGGTTAAAAATAAAAAGCACAAGGTTTTGTTCAAATTTGGTTCAAATTAAGCAATATTTTAATTTTTAATTAATAATAATAATAATTTATAAACGTCCAATTTGCACTTTAACACTACCAATTATTCTTAATATTAAAAAAGTATATAAAGTGTTTATGCAAGTTCAACGTGTTATTTTTATGTTACACTGAAATATATTGAGAAAATACCTACTTTTGTGATATTATTTAAATTTTTTTTTTGCAAAAATTGGTATATACCTTAAAATCAAATACTATTAAAATTAACTAATAAAATGTTTTAAACATAACATAGCCTCTCATAAAACAAAAAAAAAAAATACTCAGCGCTCCGGTGGCGATGACGGTGTTGATATGTTTAAGGTCGCTTTAAGATAGTCCGGGGGCAGCATAAACGCTATACGGCCGTAGCCATCCATGAAAAATAATTCCTCTCTATGAGCATGTGCCCGCACATGCTTCTTTGTCACTGTTTTTGGAGATACAGGCAGAACGAGATCCACTACTTCTTCATCATATTCTTCTAGTGCGATGTTCACCATACTCTTAGGACGACAATCCACCGACGTCAGAAGCAACAGAACCACTGTCAAACGCCACATTATTTTATTCACTTTACATTAAATTGTTACTATTTAATTAATATTTGAGTACCGTTATGTCTGTGTGATTGCGCTCTCTTAGAGTTTCTAAGCTTATCAGTTTCGACGTGATCTGTTGAGATGTCTGAGAAATTCCAGCCAATACAACGTGGATATTTATAAATGTAATATGCTTTATGATCGCGATTGGTAGAAATTAATATATTATGTGTTATCAGCTTGTAATTGGTACTACGACGTTATATTATCAAAATTATCCTTATTAGGGGAGATGAGCCCAGACACAAAAGACAACAAGCTAACTTTTATTTTAATTCTTTTAGTTCCCCACTTATTGGACTAGGTCTCAAACTAAAAAATAAAATATTAGTAAAAATTATCAAAACCTAATTCATAAGAATATTGCCAGTAGAACGCGAAGCAAAGCAACTATTTTGGCGTATTTTCGTGCCTGTATTTAAGAACCTCTGTATAGGGTTTAGAGGTTTTAAGTTATCGTCTGCTAGTAAGCTATAAGTATACACCAGAACTTCCAAATTTTTTGAAATATATGATGATGGTTTGCCATCATCATATATTTCCGAAGTTATATTTATATTTCACTATTTCGACACTGATTCACTCACGTACTTACTGACACGTACGGGTTTGATGTCCACATAGGGGGAAAACTGTAGGAACTCAAATGTACGAACATTGAAGATCTGGAGTACCTGGTGAAACTGATGAGAAACTTTCAGAGCCCAGCCAAGCTATTATATGTACATATCGACATACTACCTCTGCAAATATTAGTAACGTTCCTTACTCTGACTTTTATATTAATATAGACAAAATTTTATATGACCTTAACACACTTTAATTTACTTAAAGAATATTCAACGAACGGTCTTAACAAAGCTAACTAAGTTAATAAATCATAATAAAAAAGTGAGAAATTAACAATTACAAAAAAAAAAAACAAAAAACCATAATACATAAAGATAAAAAGAAAGGTCAATAGCTAAAAATTAAATAAAATCAGCTTCACGCTGTATTCCGCACACAGCAGCCCGCAGTACACCGAAGATAGAGGGAACCTAGTGTTAAGACACTCTGTTCCTTTTCACCGAATTCTGGAGTGTTGACTTGTTGATTGGATTAACTTAATGCTGCGCTTTCCCTCGACACGAGAGCGAAAAAAATTAAAAAAATATTTAATTTCCTCAAGTGGGGGGTTGAACCCACAGCTAGTCATATTTTGTGCCTCTGCGCCACGACTGGCCTCAATAGTTCATTAAGATTATCAATTTATCTTAAATATAATATCTTATTCTTCAAACAAGTAAATCATAACAAGGACTCCTAAAAAATTAAAATCAATCCCGACTACAAAAAAGTTTATTGTTTTTTTATAAATATTATTTTTATGATGTATTTCGGTTTTTATTATTATCCTTAAAAAGCAGAAAAGAAAAAAATAATTTAATAACTTAACTGGTTGGTACTTGGTGGCTGTAAGAGTTCGCCTTCGTCTTTCGCTTCGCCATCGCCTTTGTCTCATGCGACGGTGAAATAAATATATATTTTTTCTCCACGCTATCCGGCATATGACAAGGTAGGCAGAGGGAACCTGGGAACCAAGTGTTAAGACATTCTGTTCCCCATTAAGAATTTTTCCAAAGAGATAATCGAATCTATTTTAAATAGATATCATCACATGTACACTATAACTGAGCCGTGACGGTGCTTATTGATTATTTAAATATATTTTTATGTTATTTAGGTATTATTTACTGTCTGTTTTCACGAGAATTTCTACTTAAGTGCTTACACTGATAACCCCGATGATCGGAGACATTACTCTGGGGGTCAGGTCGCTCTACAATATAGCCACTGTAATTCGCCACTTGAAGTACTCTATTATGTAAGCATACGTTACACATCCATATGAAATTGTAAATTTTTTAAGTATGATTTTTTTTTCTTCACTCCATATCTCGCATGTATCAGGGTAGGCACAGCGTGTTAAGTGGCGGAACTCAACGCCGCGCTTAGTCTCAACACTACAGCGAATAAATAAAAATATTTAATATTTCATTTCTTTGAACCCACATATTGTGGCATTTACATTCACATCCTTATGCTCCTGCTCCAAGATTGTCCTAGATTGTTTTAACGCCACTCAACACGCAATGCCTCCAGAATTCATTAGAAAATGGGGAACGGAGTGTTTTAACACTAGGTTTGCTCTGTCTACTCTGCTGTGTGACTTTGATACAACGTGACCTTAATTAATTATTTTTTAATTGAACAAATACAGATTATTAAACATCTCTTTACAATAAGTACAACATAGATATATTATATTCTTAGCTAGTTAGCATTTACTTGAATTGACTGTAGTGACATTTTTCATAGAGAAATGTCGATCGTTTTAAGAATAATCACATGTTGTGAGTCAGCAGCGTGTTAATATTATATATAACGACTTAGTCCATGTAGAGCTTCAGTTGACATACGACTTCAAGGCACAAAAGACGTGGTTTCTAAGAAATTGTATAAAATACGACAAAATGATTTGGAAATCAATTATAATCGCGTTCCTTGCGGTTGGTAAGTGTAAAATGTGTATTTTTTTACTATTTAGGTTTTAATTAAATTTTAAATTAACAAATAATATGTAGATGCCTGCATTTATTTTATATTGTGTAAATTAAAAATAATTACATATTTATTTTTATAATTAAACTTTATAATGAAGTTAAAGTATTCTTTGTTACATATTTGTACACAATATATATTGACATTATTATAACAAATTAAAGTAACAGTTTTTAAAAATATTTTAAATTATAAAAGTTGAACGCTACATTTCTCGAGCGAATTTGATCACATTTAGGGTTTAACGCCCTTCAAAAGATCAGCTTTATAATATAACGTAAAAGGTAGGACATTACTTAATTTATAATGGTTCTATCAGGCTTTTACTGTAGTTTAGTTAAGTACAAATGTATCTACTTATTACGTACCAAAATACCAAATCATTCTTTATGTAAGTTGATGTACTGCAGTCTATTTATAGATCACTTTCATTCATTATTTTCTGTAAATTTAGAAACATTGCGCGTTTCTTGTTGGAACCTCAACAACATTACAGTTTCATTGTAAAGAATAAGAATTAATTTGATATTTTAAAAATATTCAGGAACCTTTAGAGTTAGAGGCCAGTCTTGGAGAAGGGGCACAAGTATAAATATAATATAAATGTAGCGTAAATAGGGTGAAACTTAAAAAAAAAATCAAAATGATTAAAGTTAAAGTATAGTTTAGAACATATAATTTTAAACTGTTATAAAGATATTTTTGCCTCGAATTTGAATTGACGATCATACTGTCCAGTCACACACATACTACTGCGAAACGATAACATCAACAAGATAACTAGATACTAATCTCCTCATCTCTCTTCGTCTTATTGTCTAATTTAGCGACTAGCGGCTGGCTATGAGTAATTCACCTACGTAGATCAAATATATGGTTAAAGTCTTTCAAATTCAATATATTCTATATGAAAATAGACATTTACAAGTACTTTTGAATCTTCGAATTATCGATTATCATAAAGCTACCACCGGCTTGCAAGAATTCTGCGTAAATCGCGTAAAAAATAAGATAATTAATTGAATTAACATAACGTATATGTATTTCTTTTGCCGTTCTAAGACTATCCCGGTGCAATCGGATACTTTCTTTACGCGCGATGGTACTGGATTCAATTTCAGATCGAAATCTTTTGTCTATTATATATATATATTTTATTACCACTTAAACAGAATGTGCTACACACAGTGTCTCTTCGAATGGGCTATTAAAAATCAAACAATATTTAATTTAGTCTATCGTTGTTTATTTATATTTAATCTTCTAGTGATGTAGTCAAATCACAACTCTCAAGCATCTGTCACTAGTAATCAACATATAACACCCTGAAGGGTGAATTATTTAATATTGTGATAGCGACAACACTTTGCTACGTCCGAATCCACTTAATAAATCTATATTGGTATAACGGCTCCATCTTAGCTTGTTCGGTGCATGGTCCAGTCCCCTCTTCCTGTGCAACACTCCAGACGATTTACCAATTTACCTCGACGAAACACTTAATACCGATCCAAATGGGTTAAACAGGCTATTTTACAATTGTTTCCTGGACCCTTTCTATTGTTAACTTCGGCTACGGTCGTTTAAATTTATCTTTATACTATAGCTTAATTATATGAAATCTCTATATATAATAAGACAGTAAAAATATTTTGTCTGTACATTTAGTAATTTTGACTGAAATGGATAGAGGGACACTTAAAAAGAATAATAGAAAGCAAAAAGATTTTTTTTGAATTTCTTGTCTGTCTGTCTGTCGACATATTTTTGTCCACATTTTTCTCTGAAAGTACTGAACCGATTTACTTGAAAATTTCACCAATTGCTTTGTTTTAACTCAACTTAACTACTAAAGTTAAGTTCATCAAAATCGGTTCATTAAAAAAAAAGTTATCGTCATTTGAATGAACTCAAGGCATTAGTTTGCCTGCGAATATTATATAGCAATTGCGCTGGTAAGATTCCTGGCTAAAGAATGACATTCGAAACGTCTTGATTATAATATGACTGTTGATAAAAATATATATTTTGAAGCAATATTATACAATATTTTATACAATAAAGTAAACAAAATTGAATTGTTAGTGGAGATTACCTTCATAAATCATAACAGTTAAGTTGAAATCGTAATTAATTCAACAGAGAGATAAAGAACGATTTGATCTTCAAAGAGATATCAAGCAAATACATAGATTTTTTGGTTCGTTCGTTCGTTTGAAATAAATCTATATAAAAATGCCTAAAAACATCCTTTCTACGTGTACTCTGTAATAAATACAATAAATATTTACCAATTGTACATTTAGCTAATAATATGTGTAACTAATTTAAAAACTGTACAGGAGTGAATATGCAAACATTATAGTTATTTTACAAAGAATATTATGAATCCTTATCAATAATTTTACATTTAAGGCTGTTTGTTCTGAAGCAGTACATTAAATTATTAAGTGACATCAGCACATTTAACAGAGCTTTAAAAAACATAACATAGGTAAAAAGAACGTAATGTTATAAAAATATATACATATAATAAATAATTAGCTTAATGTATATTTTATAAATATCAACTATCAACATTGGTCATATTTTTTAGTTCGAAACAATCAAAAATTCTTATAAAAGTTACGATAATGTCGTAAAAAAATCATAATAGAATATTACAGATAAAGAATAAAAAAGTCATATTAGAAGTCATTAGAGTTGTCAATCAATTCTGCTTATTAAATCAATAATAATGTATTTTAAGCGGGCGAAGCCGTGGGCGGGCCGCTGGTCTTTATATATGTATATTTATTTTTAATACTGTATAGTCTCATCCATATATGTTCAGTAGTTTTTGCGTGACACTGGAACAAACCTCCATCCTCATAAACTTTTACATTTGAAATATTAGTAAGATGCGATATAAAATATATTTTATTGTTTTATGTTCTTATATATGAATAATATATCCCAATGTCGCTAAAATTATAAAAATGTAGTTTTTCAAAATTATTTCCGCCGATAAAAGGAAATAAGTAAATATAAGATTAAAGTAAATATAAAATGATAAGAACATAAAAAAAACCGATACATTTTCGCAACCTTTCTATCTTTTCCTATGATTTCTAAGTTTAACACGAGCGCCTTAATTAAGCCAGCAAATGCATATCTGTATTAGCAAATGCCATTACAGATATATATTAACTAACAAATAATATTTATTGATCACACAAACGATTGTTTGTTTTAGATAATCACTATAAAGGTTAAAAGGTTGTTAGTGTCTTATGTTTACGAAGATAAATATTGTTGTTATTAAAACTAGCTGATAAACCATTTCGATATATCCAATTTAGCCTTTGAACTGTTATTCATTATGTAGTTATATCATGTATACCTAATACCTATATTTAAAATCAATATTTAATATTTTCAACAAGTAAAAAATATAGTAACTAATATTTATTTTGAGATAAGATAATTTTTTAGAGCAATATTTTGCGAAACTATAAATAACTTTTATTGCTATGTTATGCGTATAATACCTTGGAAATCTATTGTAGTCAATGGTAGGGGCATAGGCACAGGGGGCCGGGTGTATGTGCCCGCCCCATATTAATTTAGTGCCCACAGTGTAAAAGTGTGTGTGTGTACAGTGTAAAAATTTTATTAATAAAAAAAATAACTCTGAAAAGCTTTGAAAAATTACAACTAAAGTTAGAGCCCCTTAGAAAATATCTCTAGATGTGCCCCCGCCTGAACGATAAGCGATTGTAAAATAAAGGAGCGATTCACCAATGAATCCCGGTACAATTGAGTAAATATATATGAGTATTTGAAACATATCGTATTTATTCAAATTTTCTGTTTGTACAATTAGGTGTCCTCGCCGAGTACAAGATCAGTGAAGACCAACGCCAACAATTCAAGGACATGCTTAAACAATTGTGTAAGAAAAATGGCGCAGAAGACAAAGTAGATGCTGTGGAAGTAAGTTTTTGCATAATAATTCAGTTTTTCCTAATAATTTAATTATTTTTTCTAGTATGTAAAACAACACGCGTACGTCTAAACAGATGGTGTTTAATTGAATGATCGTAATAAATAAGCAAAACGTAATTTGAAAAAGCTGCAGGTAAATATGATTAATATCCCTTAGTTGAAGCTTAACAGAATTTTAGTTTATATGAAAAAAAAAAATATTTTTTTACAATAAAAGCCTCATGTTAAAATCGTACGGTATACGGGGAACTTTCGCTATCTACGCAGGATCTGTAGCAGGGCTACGCGGAAAAATCGTAAACTGAAAACAAAAACATCGCGCTTGTACTAGTATTTGCTATTAGAACGAAACTTTAAATATTTTTTTAATAAATAGATTGTAAAGTTTTTGGGAAAAAGTAGAAATGGACCTTTATGATAATAATTCTTATATTATACACATTGCATTATCACACGTTTATTTTCAGGGACAAATCAGATCTTTTTTCGACTGCGTAAAGGGCTTGTTTGACGCTGACACTATCAAGAAGGAAATCGAAGATGCCAAGCCCAATGGTGCTCTTGATGAAGTATTCAAAAAGTAAGTGAAACTTTCGTTATAGTTAGCCCTTAGCAAGTATACAAACGTAAACCGTAAGGCACTAGATCTTAATCATCCATTCCAAAACTATTTTTTTTTATTTATCGAGTCGTTTTGTTTTTGTTATTTTTATTTTAGTGCTATTATTTGACCCTTATGTTTTTAAAAATATATCCGATATATCTCAGAGCCTCTGCGTCAGAGGTTAACTACTAAAAACCTAGTAGTTACAAAGGTTTGAATACTTTTCTCCAGGTATTGTGCTAAATCACCACAACTGAAGAGCTGCCTGCACAGTCTCACAGCCGGCGTTGCCCCCTGCGTGGACCCCAGCGTCCGGGAGCGCATCGGCGCCGCCAACAACGCCACCGACCAGTTCATTGACTTCGTGTGCTACAAGGACGGTGACAGAATCGCTTGTAAGTAGGTAACCCACCCCTACCCAATGTGTGCCATTCCATACTTTATTTATATAAGTATGGTAATTTAATATCTCTCATAAACTAAAATGTTTATAGCTGAACAACTTAAATTCAAATTTTAGAATTATTATTTTTTTAAATTTTCATTTCCTTGCTTTGGCGCCGTTGAGTTTCGCCTCCTCCCCCAACACGCAATGCCTCGAAACATTCGGCAGAAAGTGGGCAACGAAATGTCTTATCATTATTCCCTCTGCTTGCCTGTTTTGTGCGAGATACAGCGTGAAGCTGTTTTATTTATTAAAATTTATTTTATGCTTCTTAAACATAACTACCTACATGCAAACTCGTAATCAACTTACAAGTACCTACCTGATTGGCTGTAGAATAATAAAGTATAGGTTAATTTCATTGTTTCAGTGTTCATTGCGGAAGGCGGCCCTGAATGTTTCAAAGAGAAGGCCAGCTCTATCAACGAGTGCGCCACAAAGATGAAGGAAAGCGTTGGTGGTTTGGACGAGGCCAAAAAATTGACTTTAAATGTAAGTATTGTTTAAATGGAGTTCTCAATTCTTATCACATAAAAATCTTTAAATTTAGACTTAAATAAAATCCAATAAAGCCTCCGTTCCCTACTTTTCGCCCAAACTTTAGATATTGCGTGGTCAATGAAGTAACTCAACATCCTTCGTTGTCATACTGAAGCCGAGAAATCAACATAATTTATAAGAGATCACGCCTAGAAGTGAACAAACCTACAGCTATCGCATGAGTAAGGTTGTGGGAAGGTCGACGAGTGTGCTGACTACCCAGATTTGATTTTAGGATTTGTTTTTATATTTATTTTTTTCTCAAGTGAACAATACGCAAAAGTTCAGAAAGGTTATCTTCAGGGTCGCCACTAATTGTCGACGGCATGCACTTTGCAAATTACTATTGAAATTTAAAACATTTTTTTTTAAATTGCAGGACCAATGCGCTAAATTTGACGAGCTTTCCGCTTGCATAGTGAAGGCGTTGGAGGAGTGTAGCACACCTACCCCAGGGAATATGGTGGAGTCGCTATTCCGATTTGTGCGCAAAACTACCCCCTGCCAGGTAAAATATAAAAGTTTTAATTTTCCCCGACATCAATAACTAAATCTGGCACAAAATAGCTTTTGTACCGGGGAAATTATGTAGGTTTTTGAGATTTAAGTAATGTTTATGATTAAATATTTTTTTTTGACAGAAATATATCTAACTAGTGGGCGCGCGCAGATTCGCCCGCTTATTTGCACCCTTAGGGATGAATTCTAAAGAAACCACGAAACACATTTTCAATAAAAAATTTTTAACAGTTTGAATTTAAATATTTATAAAAATCGGTGGCGATTTAAAGACTTTTCCATATAAACATTCAACCCCTTATTTGAAACCTTAGGAGGTGAATTCTAAAAACCATGAAATACGTGTTCAATGAAATATTTGAGACTCTGAATTTCAAATTTTATAAAAATCGGTGCCGATATAAAAAAAATCCATACAAACTTTCAACCCCTATTAAAATTTTTCAAAATCCCTTCTTAGTGGATATCTAGATTACGAAAATAAACATCTGTTCAAATTTCACGTTTCTACGCACAGCGGTTATGGCTGTGCGTGCGTCTTACCTCAGTCAGTCAGGGACATGTCCTTTTATATATATATATAGATAGATAATAATAACTTAATTGAGTTTCACAAAAAAAATACATAGACATATACTTTTTAAAACAAACACGGGCTTAACAAATTTAAAGAAATATTAAAAGATTTCCTCTGTATCCGGACTAGTTGCCCGTATTCCGTCATACAGCGCCAATCTCTTCAAGAAAATAGCTATACCTATTAACTTTGCCGTCGTAACAAGAAACTTATTTCATATTATAATAAGCTATTTTGTAAGTAGGTATAGCTTACAGTATGGTATTAGTTACGGCCTTTCTTCTTATAAAGGCAGAATAAAACTCATTGGCCGGCCATATGTGGCATTTGATAAATGCTGCCACCGCGCTGGCTAGCCGCTGTCATATCATTGTTGTACCATGATGGTCCAAGACGATACTCTTAGCTGTCTCATGGAGCGCCCTGGCGCCCCCTGAGACGGCGGCGCCTGTGTGCATTGCTCACCCTGCACTATAGGTTAAGCCGCCCCTGCTGTTGAAGATAATAATTACACAACAATTAGGCTCTAGTGGGACGTGACCTCTCTTTGTGTATTTTGAGACTGCCTGAGTAAGTGCGAGAGGATGTGTAATTTGATTTTTATTTATTTACTTTGTGCATGTTTATATTTTGTGTGTTTGTAATATTGATTTAATTAGTTAATTCATTCAATTTACCGTGAAAAAGTAAGAAAACAAAAAATATAAAAAAATAGCATTACATTTAAGTATTTGTCTATACAAAGCGGGTTTTCTATTTCTGCATAAGAGAGTTTCGTAAGAGTTTGTTATATCTAATCTACTCTAGCTTCACCCCGTGTCCCTAGGGAGGTAGTCAGAGAGAGCGGATCGCTACGATACCCTTTTGTTAAAGGATAAATATTTACAATTTTATTTGCCTTGTTATAAATGTAAGAGTCAATGTAAGGAAAAAAATCTAAAAAATGAGGTTCTTAAGCTAGCTAGGTATATCACACACAATATACATATTGACCTAAACTGTGAGCTTACTCAGTGTTCTAATTAGTAAAAAATTAAATGTTTCCAATTTTCTTTCCTTTAATGTATATTGATTTCTTTTTCATTGCAGAACTAAACAGCGCAAATGGAGTGTACAAGCGAAGACTGTGAAGAACTGTCATTTAGTGCCATTTAAAGATCATATATCATTATTAAACCATTAAAAAATATAATTAGAAGTTTTATTAACATACTCTTCGTAACTTTAGGAAAATTACTATGAAAAAAAAAAATATTCTGCACATTATTGGGAGCATTTATAAATGTAATCGAACCCAAAACATTTTTTTTGTCTGTTTGTGCGTATGTGCACGCTAATCTCTGAAACGGCGTAACCAATGGATTTCCTTAACATTATAGTTTATTTCAGTTGGTTTAAATAGAATTATATTAATATAAAAAAAAAATATTGAACAAAATAACTGTTTTATTGAATTGGTTTTAATGTAGTTAGGATATAAATATTGTCTGTAATATGATAATGTTCTTAGAATGTTCAAGCTCAAGTAGACAAAGTTGCGGACGCTATCATTTGTATAGAGCACTTATTGTTTTAATACAATACTTTTAAGATTTTAAATAATTAAATGATATTAAAGGGCCTTTTACGGGAACAGCATAGGGTAAAATATTTCTAGCCCATATCTACTAAAGAAATTAATCAAGATACCTCAACAGTTTAAGACGTAGATTTTATTCACGAAGTTTATCCATACCTGTATTTCGTGTGGCGCACGACGCATAGATACCAATAACGTAAACATATACTACTACAAAAATACTAAACTTCGAACTTTGCTGCCAATACCTACGACTCGATTTCGGAATGCAGCGTATGCGGCGGTTTCCCTTTGATAGGTTTATGGCTGCGTGCGTCGTTCTTGACAAATGGCGTTTTATTTTACAACGATTATTTTATTATTTATTTTGTTTAAAAAAAATCATTTCCATTTTTGGAAAAAAAAAACATTCATTGTAATTACGCTTTTATAGAGTAGTTAAAACTGTGGTTTCATTTAAAGTGGTACTGACAAAAACACTGTATATTCAACATTTTATTTTATTTTACTCACTTGTCGTTTTATGAGGCCGGTCGTGGCGCAGCGGCACGAGGTGTGACTGCAAAACCGATTGGTTGTGGGTTCGATTCCCACTCGAGGAGATGAAATATTTACTTAAATTTATATTTCCATTTCTTCGCTCTGGTGTCGAGGTTAAGCACGGCGTTGAGTCCTGCCACTCGCAATGCCTCCAGAATTCGGCAGAAAGTGGGGAACGGAGTGTCTTAACACTAGGTTCCCTCTGCCTACCCTGCTGTGTGCGGGATACAGCATGAAGCTAATTTAATAAAAATTTTTTTACTTGTTTTACTGTTCCATGCTGTGTTTGCCTATAATATCTTTATTTTAGAGTTCAGTGTATAATTTTCAGTAAACTTGATTTAACTTGACTTAATTGTAATTTTAACATTTTGTCTTTTAAGAAAAAATGTTAAATTTGCAATTTTAACATTTTTTTTTTACTTTCCGTAAGAAACTTACTGCATGAACGATTTACGTAAATGCATTTTCCAAAAATAAAAAAAAAACATTAAGGATTTAGAAATAAAACACATTATAACTTTTAACTCCCATTTTATAAAGCAACATTCAATACAACGACCGACATACTGCTAAACAACTACACCCACGCTACGGTACTCGCTAAGTATAATATCATAGAAAAATAGCAAAATATCACTTCGTACATTAAAATTATTATATTAACATATTAAAAAGAAGTGTCAAGGAATGTTAAATTAGATAATAATTCGTATTTAATACATAATAACGTAAACTTAGCGATGTTTACTAGGCCGGTAGTATTATATGTATTAAATAAATATAATAAAATAGTTTGGCAAGTTTCAATTTATTCAAAAAAGTTACAGTTTCATTAAAAAAACCAGTTGAAATTATTTTCTATGTCCTCTATATTAGATTGTTTTATTTTTTCATTTACAGAGAGCTTACTTTGTCAATTTAAAAATATTTAAAACATAAAACCAAAAAATGGCCTAAGTTAATAAAGTTTTAAAATACCTGTTTAGAAAATAATATATGGATTTTAATTTATTTAATTGCCAAACTATTTTATACTACGGATGCTATTTAGTCAAATCACAGAATTACATATAACATTATCATATGCATATTTAGATTTGTAATCTATACTGTAATGTTTTTTTTATTTTATATAATGTTCAATACTTAACTAGCACTAGTAGTTCAGTTAAAGTAATAGTCAAAACTCAACTAACCCTAATATCAATCGGAAGTAATCTAAAACTGCTACTTACATAAAAATTAATGTCTTTCATATACTTTTAAAGCCTAACTGAGATATTAATAATATAATTGTAATGTCTATCTGTTATATTTCACAACCCACTCAGGTATGATTTAATCATAATTAATAGGGACCGGCCTAAAATAAAGTTTTTTAATATTATTAATTCACAAAGTACAAGAAAACATTTACTTGTTTTAGAAGAAATAAAAGTTTATATAAGATTTGATTAAAAAGTACAAAAATTTAATATGATAAAGAAAGGTATAATTTTAAAAACAATGATAATAATATAGAACAAACATTAAAATTTGTGAAGGAAAAAAAGGAATAAGTGGTAAATCTATATAAAATACAATAAAAAAAATCGATTTAGCATCACACACACGTATATCGAATAGCTTTTATTAAAAATATCAATGCAATACTTATCTAATTCGGATGGAAGCGAAAATTTGGCGAATTTGGCATAAGAGTATTTGAATCATATTGAAGCAAATACAGTATTTTTTTTTCTAAACTGAACTTATTTTATGCATCAATAAGTGGCTATTTTATTTTCTAATAATATATACTACAAACAACTTATAATTTCTCGATTATGGTGCAATATTGTTTTGTTGAAAAATTATAGAAATTAGAACGAAAACGATTTTTCTTTTATTTTCCAAACATTGTTCTGATTTGAGATTGCTTTACTTGCTTCTATACGATTCATGTATTTATATGTATGTATAAGGAAAAATTATATATTGATATTGTTATAGATATGTACTACTATGAATTTGACTCGGTCGTTCATGGAAATTTGACAATCGAATAAACAATTTTTTAATTATAGCCCTTTTGCTTACATTCCGTGAACAGTTTAAATTAAAGTTTTTATATATGAAAGCATAACTGTGTGATAACATTTAATGAAACCAGTATGGTGACATTAAAATATTATCCATATGTCGTAAATATATATTTAAAAAAAATACTGATCTTTAAAATTAAAACTTCACAGAATGTTTGATGAAAACATATTATATTGAAAAACTTCAACATTTAACTTTAAAAGTTGTATAACTTTAAAAGTAACTATTGACAATATTAATATTTTTTTCTAAACGCCGAGCCAAATATATGTAAAGCTGGTAAACGCTTAAGCTTTCTAATACAATAACATCTTGTATCTTGCTAAATAATTTAAATATGTATTTCATTTTCATTAGTTTCGACTGAAACAAAAATAGCTACAAAAATAGAAATATACTTATCTACTTATATCTTTACAATAGCATTTTTTTATAGATATTGAAGAATTTTGCTGAACTCCACGTTTATTAAATGATTCAAAATAAAAGATTGGTAATAAAAAATAGAAAAATATAAAATATAATAAGCAAAGATACGAATACATAATCTAAATATAGTACTAATGTATATCAACATTTGATTATTTCTTTTTTTTAAATAATTTGAAATTTCATTCTTGATTTAAGGTTTAAGAACATAATTTAAATAAAATAGACAAAAATTCTAGATAATAAATTATAAAGAAGTAATTACATTAACATATATTTCAACTAACAAGACAATATCATACAATTTGTTACTTTTGAACTAACTTATAATCAACATACATATGTATGTATATGTAATGGAAGTTCTGGCAAAATTGTTCAATGACCTTTGGCAAAGAGTAATGAAACAGAAGTACCAGAGCGTCACAAAGTACGTAGAGTTAGACGAAAAGAGCGAGCGCAAATAAACCCATTAATAGGGATTGAGTTAAAGTGTTGGCCGAATTTGGTAGTTCCTTCTTTGATTTTGGGTCCTGAAATTAGAAAAATAAAAATATTATGTATATATATTTATTATTACCAGAACGGAGAAATATTCATTCCCGGTGGTCGTCGTGTTTACAGACAGACACACGGCAGCCTCAAATGATTGAAATGAAAATTAAGATATAATTTATTTTGTTTAAGTGCCATTTTGGTGCGCCAATTCTTATGAAAAATCAGCATTATTTTGAGTAATTATATATAGATAAATAGAGTATTTGGTAATTCTACAGTTACAACATGCATATAAAGTGTCCTACAAGCGATTAAGAAATAAATTAAAACTGATTAATATAAACTGTACGTCATAATGTAGCCTTCAAGAATAATAAATGTCTTTGGATAAGTCATACAGCATTAAATGAATACGTGGTAGAAATATGGACGAATATAATTTTTTTAAGTCCTAAATAATAAACTTCTGATGTTAGTGGAGGTCTAGTCGGTTCATTTCCTTGAATTATATGAAAAAATATAATTATTTGAAATTAAATATACCACTAGAACTATGTATAAAACTATGTATAAAAAAATAACGACATGCGATTCTATAGCGAAATAGTAAAAACAAATACTATCGACAATGCTTTAATCACGTTCATAATATTTATGATATTTCTTTTAATTTCTATTTTATTAATGTTATTATTAAATAGGTACTAAGAAAAAACAATAAAAAGGCAATTATATTTATTAAAAATGTAATTACCTTCATTATCATTAATTTATAAATTGTGGGTTGTTTTATAAATTTACTTTGTTTATTTCTATATACTATGCAAAAAAAACTGAAACTACTAAAGCAAGCGCCTAAACTTACTGAGTGGCTCCTCATATTGTCTTCTTCTACTTCCTAATAAAAATATTTATATTATTATTATTACAAACACTTGTCTATTCATTGTATTATAATAATTCAATTAATATTTTTATCGACCAACGAAAAAGAACTTCTTTATTCTATATACCTATACATTTTAAGCAAAACATTATTCTAACAATTTGTTATAAAATAATTAAATTTATATTTATTCTATCATATAGCCGACTACCTACCGCGTCAAAGGGACTAATGTAGAAACATAGTTTCGGGACTACTGTTTTAATAAGAAAAACCGATGATCAAAAAATAAATAAAATTCATAAGACGTAATTAATGTACTTTTTTAGCTTTGTTACGCATACAGCAGAGGAGGCAGAGAGAACCTGGTGTTAAAATCAAGACTTTGCGTTTTCCGATCGAATTCGAAACACTCAACGCTGCCCTGTCTCAAAACATTTGAATAAAAATAATTCAATGCGAATCGAACCCACAACCATCGAGTTTGCAATCGAACACTGTCCCCTAATATAATAACATATTATTATTACAACAATTTGATCAACTTACAGGCAATTCCTTGCACGGTGTAGACTTCCTGGCGTATTTGAATAGAGACTCTACGATGTTGGCAGAAGTGGGCGCTGAGCATGTTTCTAAAGCTCCAACTATGCACGTTTGTAGGTCGGCGAATTGTTTGCACTCTTTATCCTGTAAATTTAATGAAAAAAAAGGTTACTTCTTATTTTTTTAGAAAACGTATAAAAAATTAATGTAGCGGGATTTAAACCCTCTTAAAACCCGTTCAAGCGCCCTGATCACTAAGCCGTACGTTCTCGTCAAGCTACGTCGAAATTCATATAGGCTTGTTTCTTATTTCCTTTTTTGTTTTAACACTTAAATAAACAAAGGTCGTAATAAGCCGCAGCTTTAATTGAAAAATTGTTAAAATAGTATAAATATTTAGTTTTTCACACTTTTATGATATGCAATCTGAATGTGTCAATTATATAACAAGAGGTGCCTTTGGTCAATATCTACGGGTTTTTAACCCAAAAAGTAAAGTAAAAAATATAAAAAAAAAATAGTCTATGCTACGTAACGTTTTTTTTTGTATTTTAAAGTACATGTACGCTTACACCTATCCAACTGACATTATATAATAGAAAATATATTACACAATAACATTAGCGTGTATATAATATTTATTTTATAAACCTTAAACAAGTTATATGTGCATCACTTACTAATTGTATTAAATTCTGCTTCAATAATAACCGGTTTTGTTCCTTGCGAAGTTGATACGTAACTCTTAAGTCAATTAACGCAAAATGTAAATTATTAGTTAGACATTGGATTCTGAAGGTTGAAGAAGAAAAAAAAGCCTTGAAGAGTTGGATGTACCTGAGCAAGACGTTTGTGACATTATTGTTTTTTTATTAAACAATAATCACAATACCTGATTCTACTTGAAATATTCACTACATTCGGTATTATGTTATTGATTTTTTTTTACAAACAGAAATATATATTAGTTAAAAACAGAAGATTTATTTTAACCAGACCTAGTGTTAAGACACTTTGTTTCTCGCCTTTCGCCGAATTCTCACCGAATAACAATATAAAATGATAGATTCCCTCGAGTAGGAATCGAGTCCACAACCGTCGAGTGTACAATCCATACGCTGTATCTCGATGACGGCCTTTAAAATGATTATTAATATATTAAAAATATATACAAATGCACACTCACTCCGAACTTAATTTCAGGGATGCTATCTATTGAGAGCTTTTGTGTATCCACATTCATCTCCGAGCCAAAGGTGCTGTTTAAACAATTTTCAATTTCCACCGTCTTCTCCTTAAAACATTCCGGTCCATTCTCCGATATAAATACTAATGGAAAAAGATAAATTATTATAAAATAGCACATGTTTTTTAAAGTTAAAAAAAAACGTAAAGTTTTGTGAAATACAATATAATGGGAAGATATATGTGTAAAATTAAATGATATTTTTAATGATTTTTTTACTAAATTTATTTCTATGAAAAAATATAAAGAGTTATTAAATTAAACAAATTTGAATTGATTCTGTTTAAAACTAATTAAAACGTAATAATAGCAAAGTCCAGTGCTAAAAAACTCCAATCGTAGCTATCTGCTTAATATCAAGATATTGCACGTTGAGTGGCAGAATTTAGCACCGTGCTTTGTCTTAACAGACTTCCTGGCATCAAAATTTTAAAACAGATTTTCTCAAGTCACGTGGGATCGAAAGCACAGTCATCACATACGTAATCAAAAAATATCGACTGCGTCACGATTGTTTTATGATAACGATATCAAGGTTTATTTTTTGTTGACAACTGTAGAGGGAAGTTTTTTCAGCTTCACGCTGTATTCCGAATATAGCAGGGTAGGCAGAGAAACCCTAGTGTTGAGACACTCCATTCAATATCTTACGCCGAAATTTCGAAACATTGGATATTGAGTGGCGGAATTCAACACCGCTCTTTGGCCTTGGTACCAGAGCGAAAAAATGATAATATTAATATATAATAATTCATTACCCAAAGTGGGGATTGAACCCACAACTGTCGTGTTACAGTCACACGACGGCCTCGACGACTATGAATGTTCGAGTTAATGACTGTCACTGCGCAATGATCGGAACAATAAGGTAGCTTCGAATCGTGTAATATGTATGTACATACATTAGTTAATTGACTACATTCAAATTTCAGCTTAGTATTGAATATTTATTATAATTGAAAATGTATTTCAAATTAATACTTTTGATTGCTTTATGCCCATTGGAATATAATATCTTTAAATTTTAATAAAAACATTTTTTACGCTCTTTTTCAAGATTGTAGTCGTAGTTGATCGCAATTTAACTTTTCTAATAAATGATGTCTAATTCATTATCCATTATCTATTCCAAGAATACAATTAGTTTATTATTTTGTGTGCACCAAAAATCATTTTTGAAGATACCTCTTAGATACGTGAGTATCTACATGTAAGATATCGATTCACAATAAAGATATATTTAGTCGACCTCGTTCGACCCTCGCATGAATGGGACACATAAAGACAAAATAAAGGCAGAATTTATATAACGCGGTACAAGGTAAGCTCATTGTGCTCTATTTCTCGAGTAATTTCCAACTATTTCCACAAAATGCGGTACTCACGTTTATATTCATACATTTTCTCTACGTATTCTCTAGCTATAATTTTGTTAACTTCAACTGTTTCTTTTATCATGAATATGTCGGAATACGCTGCTATATAATATGATTTAATTTGATTTAGATTTTCTTATGCTGCTATTAGAATAAAATAGGGACTAACAAAAGCTTGTTAAAGAAACAAGCTTTTGTTATTTTATTAAAAAAGTAAAACAAACTATTTTAACATTCTATAATCTCCTCCTTCTATAGGTTCCTAACAAATTGTATTTTTTTAAATCAAATCGGTAGGTACGTCCTAGGGTCCTAGCTCCTGTGATAAGTTATTAAGTAAGATAGATAATTCGAATACACTCATAATACATTGATTTCTTTCGCAACAAGACAAATTATCTCTGGATAGTAGCGATGAAAATTCTGTATAATATACAAATTTTACAATTAAATATTCTGAAAAAACTATTAGCTTAGATTATTCAAAAGATTATAAATACTAAAAACTCACGGGCAATTCTATCACCCTCCTTAAAACATATGAAGTCAGCCATTTGTTCGGTTATGTTATAAACAGTTTTAAGATTCTTTTGTTCTTCTATGGAGAAGCAAGTCTTAACAGTTTCTGTCAAGTTACGGAAACACGACTTGAATGATGGCGTTTTGTCACAATATCTGAAATAGAAATTATTTTTAATATCTTTAAGCTGTATTCCCCACTTAAGAAAAAAAATACTTATATTACTTAACGTAGCGCGATTTGAACCCGCGCCTCTTGGATACCGTCCAAATCACGCTACGTTCAAATACATTTCATACGTTTCCTTATTAAATATTCTATAATTATATCAGCTTATGACATATTACTTTTTGAGGCTTTAATTTACAAATAATAATTATTATTAAATTTTCCGATCACATATTTTCCGGACAATCTCAATTGTGATTATAGATCCTTGATAATATTCTGTTTCTTCTTTCCACCCATTTTACACATTGTGCGTGATGGGCCGCGACCGGAAATATTATAAAGTTTTAAATATAAATATAAGAAGTTGTTCGTCTATAATTTATTTTTAGGTTTTTTTTATTACATCTGAAGATTATCTTTAGTAGAGTACTTTAATCGATGTGATATTAAATTAATCATTTATATTAGACATATTATGTAGAAAACATTCACTTCTCCTAGCACACACTTTTCGCCCGAATTCTAGACATTGAGTTAGGGCGAGGAAAAGAAAGTAATACATTGCCCAAACGGAGATCGAACCCATAATCGTTGCTCTTACATTCAGACGCTGCCCCATTGCGCAGAATGGCCTACGAAAGTAAAGTAAAGTAATAAATAACGTAAACTTTATAAGAATTAACTAAATATAGTTGTCTCACTTCTTAAAGACTTCATCCACACGGCCGTTGGGCTTAGCATCTTCTATTTCTTCTTGTAACTTTGTAGGATCCACCAGCTCTTTCAAACATTCCATAAAGCCTAATAATGCTTTCTGAAACAATAATTAAAAATTTAAATGATACTTACAGGTACGTTTTATATTAAAATACTTTAACGCCTCCTGATCCTGGAAACCGACCAGGATCAGGAGGCGCGGGTTCGAGTCCCGCTGCGTTCAAATTTTTATACGTTTTCTAAATAAGTATTTTTCTTTCCTAAGTGTGGAATAACACTTTAAAAATGTTTAAAAATACGTTTTATATTAACAATGGAATATTTTTTTTATTATTACTTTATATTTCAACAAACTATACATAAATTACTTGCATAATTGTTATTTTTAATTAATTCGAAATATGTAAATAGAGTTATAGATCTATACTAATATATTAAAGAGGAAGAGTTTGTTTGTTTGTTTAAACGTTAAGATCTCTGGAACTACTGCTCAGATTTACTTTTTGTTTGTTTTGTATGAAATCTATATTCTTCGATAGTGCTATAGGCTATAAATAATATTACGGTTTAATTCTTAGTTAGCTTTAAATAATAAAAAAACAATAATCACGAACGCCATCGTATTAGTTTAGCCGCGTGTGCTGCAGAAATAATTAAATATATGTAAGTATATTGTACTACAAAAAAAACTATTTTGTTAGCTCTAAAATAAAGTCCGCGTTACCCTATATTTATCTCTTATAAATAAGTTACGATAACACATTTTGTGACAAAAAATAATTGAAAATTGCAAGGTGATAGATTCTTAACGTTTTTTATTTGATAAAGATATTGAAACTTATAAGCGAAGCTATTCCATCATCAAGGAAATTTTATGAAGGTAATTCTTGGCTTTTATAGCATGTAAATTGGACATATACTTTTCGACAAAATATAAAGTTAACATAATTCAACGCTCTGTTTACGGCCGCACGCAAAGGCTTGAGTGCCGCGGGGAGCGCCCTTGCCGTCGATTTCATCCTCGCAAACAGCCACGTGATGATAAAAATAATAAATATTTATGAAAAATTATTGAATGTTGAAATTATATAATAAATCTTACGGCAAATGCAGCATAATAAAATAATATATTGGTCTCAACTCAATTGTAACTGTCAACAACGCAAAGTTGCGTTGTTAACACTCAACACTCAATGCCTCTAGAATGTCTAAGCACTAGGTTCCTTCTACTTATAGTTACAAAAAAAATGTAATTTCGAGAAATCTCCTCTTCAGGCTGCTCTACATTCCCGAAAGTCAGCGTCAGCCTCTAAGTAACAATAATTTCACTAATATAGAAAATATGGAATCTATTCAATTTCATGATTTTGCAAGCATATTAAGGTATCATGTTTCTTCAGTAATGAGTCATTGTACTCTACTTTCCGCTAATATTGCATGTATTGCGTTTTTAGAAGTGAAAACGAATGCCGTATTTTATCTAACCAGAGCGGGGTGAGACCTTCGTGATAAATTCAAATTTATATTATTGTTATCGGTTTACGTGAATTAAAATACATAGTGCGCATACGCATGTACCTATCTCTTATTATTATTAAAAAACTAAATACGTATATCTTTTTTTTTGTTTGTTAAAAAATAAACTTTCTAGATGGGTGTACACAGTTAATCTATGATATATTCTAATCTATTGATTTCAATGGTGAAATATTTAGGACAAAATAATCTTAAATAAAATACTCAAGGTAACTAGCCTACTAACTTGACATGTAAGTGGAAAATTCGTATTTCGTAAATATGAAATAAAATTATTTTTAATGAAAAACCGATGGATTTAAATGTTTTCGCAAGTCTTATAATGTGCAAAATATTTTTAAACATTAAAAATCAAACCTTAGTTATGTAATGTTGGGGAAAATTGTTTAGTAAAAAAAATAGATAAAAGAAAATATCTATTTTTTTACCGGGTCTTTTTTCCTAGGGTTTAGAAACGACTATAATTTTTGTTACAATACATGAGCTGAATAGATTTAAATCGATTAAAAAAGGGTCAGTTAAAAACATATCATAGACACAAGGGATGAAAATGAAAAATAATGATTTCCGTAATGAATATATTTTAAAGTAATATTATTGTAATACATGAACGCCATATTGATTCCATCGCCAGTAGTGGCGTTCTGTGGCACAAGCGTGTAACTGTAAACGTGACAAGTGGTCGGTTCCGTTGCCACTGAGAGAAATTATATATTTAATATTTTCATATTTGCTCTGGTAACGCGTCCAGAATTCAGCAAAAAGTTTGAAAAGTGAGAAGTGTCTTAATTAAATTAAAAGGTACCAAATGTAGGACCTAAAAAAATACATTTTCGTTTCTTAAATGGCCTAAATTCTTTCCAACAATACATTTTAATCTATAACAAAAATTGATTTAATATTTTATCGCGATAATTAAAAGTTGATAACATTTGCCCTTCACATATATTATTAGTAGATACGTTTTTAAAACGTTATTTAAGCATAATAATTACTTTTTAAATTTTATATTATTTTAATAACTTTAAAAAACTAAGAAATATTAGATATATACGAATAAATAATTAAACTGAAGTGAGGTTTACAAAATTTAACGAAATTATTGTTTTGTCATATAACTGTGAAAGCAAAAGGCATCAAAGAATTTCCTGGTGTAAAAACAAACCTTTGATGATTACCTTTTAATATTTAATGTTAAAACTAAAACTGTAAAACGTATGCCACAGTATGAAAAAATATACTATCTATATCAATAACTACCTTCAAAATATATTTAAAAGTTGCAAAACAGGAAATATTAAAACATTAAAATAAAAACATAAATTGCAAGCTTTACAATGTCATCATACATATATTTTCTTTAAAAAAATCGATATATAGCTATAACAAGTATATATGAAAATAATCACCCCTTATTAATGGTAGTCAACAACATTTGAAATAGAACACACCTCACCTCAGGAAGGTACCAAATTACTTGGATACTTGACAGCACTAAGCTAACATACATTAACTAATTAATTGGCTTACTCATATTGTGGAGACTAGACATCTACATACTACAGTATTTAATGAGAAAAATAATTAATTTGAGGCCAGTCGTGGCGCAGCGGCACGAGGTGTGACTGTAAAACCGACTGGTAAGAGTTCGATCCCCACTCGAGGAGATGAAATATTTACTTAAATTTATATTTCCATATCTTCGTTCTGGTGTCAAGGTTAAGCGCGGCGTTGAGTTCTGCCACTCAACACGCAATGCCTCCAATTCGGCAGAAAGTGGGGAACGGAGTGTCTTAATAACACTAGGTTCCCTTTGCCTACCTTGCTATGCGGGATACAGCGTGAAGCTGATTTTTTTTTTAATAATTAATTGTGAGAGTGTTAAAAGTGAGAGAATTATTGTAGACTAGCACTCTATGCTTAAAGTTAAAAATAAAAAGACTCTTGTCAAGCTTACCGAAATTTTTCATGGTGGATATTTGGACATAGTAAAAATAGTATAAGAAAGATGGTTAAATCCATATCCTTATGTAAAATTAAAATCCTTTGCTCACCACAAAGACATGATTATGATTACCTGTTTTAAAAAATGTATCATCTTGATAAAATAGTTTGTAATTCTTTTTAGTTACATTTTATGTAGGACGATGCATTATGCATCCCACATTTTACAATACAATTTATTTACAACAATACGTACTTTATATTTATGCATCTTGAACTATTTATAGAATGTAGAACGTATAACACATAATTTTGTAAATAAGAAAGATATCAAGAATAAGCTTTTGCCCAGTTATTTGCGTATTTATTACAAATGAGCAAAAAATCTTCGCAAAACTAACAAAATTATAACCTGTGACTGGACGAAAAGAAAAGAACTGAACGGCCTAATAAAATATATATTTGCTTACGGACGCAGTAAATGCAAGACAATTAAAAAAGGATAAATTATTTAAATAAGCCCTAAAACTTCTTTAACTTTTGGATATAATTCCAAAATATGAATAATATTCCGTTTACCTACACGGTAAACATATATTTATGTTCCATTGGGATAATATGCTAAGGTCGTGCAAAGCCAGTTCTGATGAGAGAGCATTTGGACCGGAGCCAACGCCACCCCACTAGGTTTATCTGAGAAGCGTAGGTATATACGTTGTTCATTTTGCAGACCTTTGTACTCTTTAATACTCAATATTTTATTGTTTAATTTTTACATATTTTGAAACAATAACTATTGTTGTAGTTGACTGAGTTATTTCTATACCGAAAAAAACATGTATTTTGTTTTTTTTTTCATAATATCTCAATATATTTTTACGATTAAAAACATAGTGAAATTTGGTTATCTGAAGTAGTAGTGGAATACAGCATTTCTTGGGGGTATTCAATAAACGATCTTATTCATACTTAAGGCATACCATTACATTCCGGCAAATGGAAATTTATTAGGGCCAGTTTCACAACTGGCTGATAAGTACCGGACAGCCGTATCTGCCAGACAAGCTATAATTTTTAGTTTCACAGGCAACAGCAATATCTAGTAGATACACATTTGACTAATGCATATCATTTTTACATACTTATTTATAATTTAAAAATGTAAGAAATCATATGAATTGTTACCTACTATTATCGTTCATTAATGAGAAAATATTTTGTATGTCTATAAGATAGTATTCATTATTAGATTACTATCTGAAACTTTATTCGTTACCTGTGAAACTGGCCCTTAGTGTCTAAAATATTAGCACTGGCATTAATTGTTAAATACAAGATACTTTATATTTCTACTAATATTGTGTGAAATTTTGTATGTTTGGCTATTTGTTACCCGATCACGCTAACACGACCTTCAATGAACGGATTTGGGAAGTCCATCTTTATAGCATATAGACACGATACATGTTAAACGATATGATTAAATACAGTATTTCTTTTTAAATGTGATATCAAATAATAGTACTTGTTGAATAAATATAAATAAATATCTTTATAAAATGTAGCATAAGTATTTCTTCAAGTAAGTATCGAAGCAAAACAAATTACGACATTAATGTGGCAAAACATAGTGTCATCGACCTCTGGTCTGCTATGTATCACAACTCGCAAGCTAAACTTCTGTAGGTATTAGCAGTTCTCCATCGCATATATTATAAGTTTTAGGTAAAAGTATGAGGCTATCATGGCGCAGTTGGACAGCTTCTGATAGTAACGCGATGTTTGTGGGTTCAACCTCCTAGGCGTTCAGTTTCATTGGCAATCAAAAGCGCGCAAAAGATTGTCATAAGGTTATCCCTGATAATGATGGACGGAATAAAATGTGTGGAAAGACAATAATAAATATTTAAAAAAATACTGCCAAGAATACTAATATAAGCGGAAGAGTTTGTTTATGCAAACGCTAAGATCTCTTGATCTACTGGTCCGACTTACTTTTTTTTTGTTTTGTATGAAAGCTCCATTTTTCAGGAGTGAACATTACGGTGTAAGTTATATTTAGCTCTAAATAACGAAATAACGCTAATAATGAACGCCGTCGAATTGCTATGAGCGCGTGCGCTGCAAAAATAGCTAAGATATTTAGCTAAAAAATATTCCACTGCAAAACCGACTGGTTGTGGGTTCGATCCCCACTCGAGGAGATGAAATATTTACTTAAATTTATATTTCCATTTCTTCGCTCTGGTATCGAGGTTAAGCGCGGCGTTGAGTTCTGCCACTCAACACGCAATGCCTCCAGAATTCGGCAGAAAGTGGGGAACGGAGTGTCTTAACACTAGGTTCCCTCTGCCTACCCTGCTGTGTGCGGGGCAGCGTGAAGCTAATTTAATTTAATTTTTTTAATTTAAAAAATATTCTATTTTATTAGATCTAAAAAAAAAGACAGCGACGCCATATATCTTACCTTATAAATAAGTCGCCATAAGGTATTATTTAGCAGAAAATAATTTAAAATTGCAAGGTGTTAGTTATTTTTCATTTGTCTTGAAATTGAAACTTACAAGCGAAACTTATTCCGTCATCAAGGAAGTTTTATGAAGATAAACATCGGCTTTTATAGTATGTACCTAATTTGGACGTACATTTTTGGAGAATATTTAAAATTAAAGTAATTCAACGCTCTGTTTACGGTTGCAAGCATAGACCACGAACCGGAGGGCGTTCGCTGGTCCTGCCGATGACATCCACTCGATAATATTTTCTCAGAATTATAATAAAAAGTTATTTATGATGGAATGTATCTGTTGGCAAATGCAGCCTAATAAAATTCTTATAGGTGGCATGCGGGCGAAGCCGCGAGTGGACGGCTAGTATTTTATAATTATATTAATCTTTACCCAATAATACTAAGTGTAATTATTATTATTTAATATTAATAATTTAAAAACATAGCCAAAGCTAATTTGAATACATGGCCAAAAGTACCCAATTTAAGCATGAAACCGAATTTACCATTGTCTGCTATCGTTACAGTTAGCTTATATGACAGATCTATTATTATTATTTTTGTATTTATTGCAATAAAGAAAAGGCAGTATGGAGCAGTATGCCAGGAAGTTAACGGTAAATTATTAGATAGTAGTGAAACATGGACCAACATTTTTATATTCTTAGTACTGTTAGTTTTAACGAGTGTTCCGTAGATACACGACATACAATAACGATAACAAAACAAGGCAATATACTTATTTAGTACGTAGAGGGATTTGAACTCGCGCCTCTTGGAAACCCTCCAACACTAAGTCCAACCTTGGACTTCGGTTTCCAAGAGGCGCGGGTTCAAATCCGCTACGTTCAAATTGTTATACGTTTTCTAAATAAATATTTTTCTTTTCAAGTGTGAAATAACACTTTTAAATACATTAAAAACAAGATAATATCGTTTACATTTATTCTACCTGTAATGGAAGACTCACTTAATAATTTCCAACTTAAATACCACTATACTAATATACTTAATCCAAAAAAAAAACAAACCTATATATAGAAATCATACTTGTACTTTGGTACCGCCGTTCTTTGCGAAATCACAATTCATTTCGTAATACAAGGCTGATAAAACCGATTAAGCTTTATCAAAATCGAGTCATGTACCTAATAAATAATTTGACGAGATAACTTATATTTTAATAATAAAATTATGCGTCAGTTAAGCTATTTAAGCAATTATGACGATTTCAAAATTACATACAGACTAACGATTTAAAGGAGTATATGAATCTGTCAGTGTCTCAGCTTCACGATGTATCCTGCACAAAGCAGGGTAAGCAGAGAGAACTTAGTGGTAAAACACTCCGTTCCCCACTTTCCGCCAAATTGTGGAGGCTTTGCGTGTTGCAAAATATTAAATATTTAATTTCGTCAAAATATTCAAATTAATAAGTTTGTTGAGTAAATTACATTTTTACACGTTGGAATTTCACTTTATTAGAGAAGGTAAGAGGCAGTGGTTACTTATATAAGACGTCGCTAACGTAAGCATTTGTAAATTATGCAAGTTAATAGCAAAAACCCATAACGCGCATCCATCAACTTAAATATCGTCATTTGAGCTTGTTTGTAATAGATATTTCGAAAGCCTTCTGCAGTTCATAATATCTAAATGGTATTGAATATAAGAAGTATAAATATTTTTAAGGTAAAATTATTATAACATTTTAAATGTACGCGAGAAGTAAAGCAAAACTCCAAAAATTCTCCAATATTGTAGCGACATCTTTTTAAGATTAAATTAACTAATTAGTATTTTTAACTGAAAATTATATAACAAGCTAAAATGTTGCCAAAAATGAGGAAGCCTCCCAAAGGTCAACATATCACAGTATATTGTACTTCAGCGTAAGATGTGTATATTTGAAATTATAGTCTTATACTCGTACGTATCTCACAATCTTACATTGAACTTGACAAACACCTGACCTAAAGACACTGCGTCGTAGAAAAAAGTTTAACCTTCAAAGTTTTTTACGTTAACTCTACGAAAACTAGTGAGGCCAGTGGTGGCGCAGGGGCATAAAATGCGACTGTAAAAAATCAACTGGTTGTGGGTTCGATCGAGGAAGTTAAATATTTATTTACAATTTATATTTTTATTTCTTCGCTCTGGCGTCGAGGCAAAGCGCGGCGCTGAATTCCGCCACTCAACACGCAATGCCTTTAGAACTCAGCGGAAAATGGGGAACGGAGTGTCTTAACACCAGGTTCCCTCTGCCTACCCTGCTGTGTGCGTGAAGCTGATTTTTAAACAACTGTGCCGCCAACATATGTGTAGATGTGTATAGTGTGGTATAATGATTCGTTGTACTCGCGGGAGGTGTGGGTTCGTTTCCACTCGGTGAAATGTTTGTATTAATATTATTAACATTTACACGGTCGAGTAAGATAATTTGCTCATCCGTTAAATGCCTTTATAAATTCTTGGATAATGGCGGACACAATGTCTTAATCAAGGAGAAGGCGTAAAACTAAAAAACGTACGTACACGAGTACATACATATATTACCTACTATATTTGTACGGCGTACGTGTTTGACAGGTTAAAATTTCTAATCTTATATTTGATCTTCGAATTTAGTCGTAGATTTTGGTGTTAGTTTGCTTAGAAAATATTAGTATTAAAAATTTTAAGATTTTAAGGCCAGTCGTGGCGCGACGGTTGTGGGTTCGATTCCCATTCAGTGGAAAGAAGTATCTATTAAATATTTTCAAATCCTCGCTCAAAACTCGGCAAAACGCGGCGTAGAGTACCGCCACTCAACACCTCCCAAATTCGGCGGAAAATGGGGAACGGAGTGTCTCAACACCAACTTCGCAGGTTCTCTCTGTCTACTCTTCTACATATACGTGGGATACACAGCGTGAAGCTAAATAAAAAATAATAACCTTAACTTTGAGTATTCTATTAGATGATACAAAATTAATGTGAGTAGTTCTATTCACAGCAGGCGGAGTTATATTGTAACAGACACGAGTTTTCCGCTGCCCGGGAAGACGAGAGAACAAAGAATCTTATGAATCACAATGACTTTACGAGGAAACAGCATTGAAAATTTATTTTTTGTCATGGCCTTAAAAGAAATAAGTTAATACGGTAAGTGGTAGGTGTTATTACTACCGTAATGTACTTCCTCTGACAAAATATAATTTGGTAATGGATCTCTTTTTGCTAAAAAAATGTCCATATCATAATTGATTTATTTATACGTAAAAACACTAATTTACGTAAAAACTATCACAAGTTATGAGCCGTCGAAAAATAATTGGGAAATTTCTAATTACACTCAATAGTTATAGTTTAAAACGAAACGAATAATGATTAAAAATATTATTAATTTATTACCAGCGTAATAAATTAATAATATTATTCTTTTAAGATAAAACTCTTTATTGAAATCTGTTAATATAATACTTATATAGAAATAAAGAAAGTTTTTTTTATCAATTTCACGCGGTTTCCCGAATGTCACAGGGTCAGAGGGAGCCTAATGTCAGAAGACACTTTGTTGTCCACTTTCCGCCAATTTCTGGAGGCATTGTATGTTAAGTGACGGAACTCAACGCCGCGCTTTTGCCTCGAAAGTAGAGCGAAGAATTGAAAATAATAAATATTTCATGCCCTCGAGTGGTTATTTTTTTCAGTTTCCTAATACAGCTATATAAGCAAAGGGAACTTTGTGTTGTAAACACTGTTCCTACTTTCCGCTGCCCGCCGTTGAATGGCGGAACTCAACACCGGGCTTTGCAAATAGAAAGTGCAATACACAATAGCAAAAAATATTAGTAGTTTCTCTATAGGTAGTATTCTTCTAGGAATACACACGAAAAAATAAAATTGCACAATGTCAAACTATAAAAAAATTATAAATCTTGTATAATGTTGATTTCAACATTAAACAGAATTTAAATAAATATGTACCTATTTAAAAAAACCGAAGTTTGCATGTCGTCCTTACTCTTTAATATATCGAGTTGCTGTTTCCTGACCAAAATCAAGATATAATTACACGCTAACATTGCATGCATATAACACATGTGTTCAAAAGTTTGGGAGTTCATTAAAACCGGTCCGATGACCCGTTTCCCAGCATTTGCCATTTTTATTAAAAAGGGCAAGTTCCACATATAATTTTGGGACAAATACCTGTTTTGGTATTTCAATAATTTATTAAGTAAATTGAAATATGCAAAAAATAACGTAGGTATAGATTTTAAAATAAATGATGTCGGATAAAAGTAACGTTTATTTTTCGAGGTAATTAATCCAAGTAGTAGACCTTGTAAGCAAAATGTACAATATTATATAATTTTATTTTATACAATAATATAAATTTATATTTTTTCTTTTTTTTTTAAGCTTCACATTTTATTTTGCACGTAGCAGGGTAGGCAAACGGAGTCTAGTGTTAAGACACTCCCCTCTTTCCGCTGAATTCTGGAAGTATTGGGTGTTGAATGGCGGAACTCAGCGCCGCGCTTTGCCTCGACACCAGAGCGAAGAAATGAAATATAAATTTAAATGAATATTTCATTGCCTCAAGTAGGGATCGAATCCACAACTAGTCGCATTTACACTTTGCCTCTGCGCCACGATTGGCAAACAACGGAAGCTTAATATTTCTTTGTAATTTCGAGTAACCTATAATTTACTGGCCATTTTACTATTAAAACTATGAAAACCGGCAAGGCAAGGCAAACCTACATTTTATAACTTCTTAATTTTCCATGCAATTTGGAGACATTACATGTGTAATATCGAAATTCAACGCCACATTTTATCTTACCAAAGATGAAAATAAAATAAATAAGTATTGAATCCACCACCATCACATTTTTTTTGCTCACGGTCCTACTAAACTAATTACTACTACATTTGTGGTGCTTCTCCATTACATAAACCTTCTACAACTTTATAATTTCAGAAACTTATCATTTCGGATAGCATATTCAGGTATAATTTATCAGTTCTCTAGAAGTAAGCTATATCTTGAAAGTCTTGGAACTTGTGGGAATCCCCGACTTTCAATATTGCAGACATAAGCCATTGCTCACACAGTCACAACAATTTTTTCCCACTACACATAATCATTAAGTTAACAATAACAGTTTCAAAGCTTCTCTTCTAAGAAAGTTGTAGTGTGCATAAACTTTAATTGCTTTTAAGAGTGTTGATTTAGATTATATTGTAATTTATTAGTAACCTTATTATTGTAAACATATATATAATAACAAGTTTAGTATATCTTTTTATATATTACACATTTTTTACTTTCTTGCACTGGTCTAGCTGGCAATAGAGAAAAACTTATGTCAAAGCAGTCCATTCTCCATTTGCCTCCTTAATTTAAGACATACATGTTCAATGCCACAATTTATCTTTCCATAGTAATGGATTGAAAATAATTTAAACACCTCAAGTGACCCCCGAGTATAGCATTCAATAATAAAAACAAATGCTGCTATTATATTATGGAAATAATTTATATTACGGAAAATGGATAAGCCATTTTTCGTATAACTTATAATGGTGATGATTTATAGCAAAATTTCTTGATTGTAATATCAATAATAAATTAATCAAAAGATTAATAGATAAACATGTACAAGGAAAACTTGTTTTCATTGTAAATTAAATAAGAATATAAATAACTACGAAATAATATAAATGTTTGATGAAATATATATTTCCAAATCTGGTATTATTTTAAATATTAAATACTGTTAAGAAATACCTTTGACTTAGGGTCAATGCTAAGATTATATTATTTAACTCAAGCATACATAATATATACATAATAAGCATTAAACAAATATGTTTTTTGTATAGTTTTAGTCATAAATCACTCTGACATAGTGATTGGATACTAGCTATTATCAAATAAATAAGAGTTGTTTTATGCAATACTTCATTTTAAGTGCAGGAAGTAACTATAATTGCAGGTACAAAACAATAAATATGACATAATTTAGCTTTTAGCTTTTAGCTTTCCTTGATAAATAGACTACTCAACACAACATTTTTTTTATCAGGATCTGACTGACTGTTGTTGGTGTGATATCTATTGGGGGAAATTAAGTTTTATTTCCTCTCCCTCTGGTAACAGACAGGATGACATTGAGTTCTGCCATTCAACGTACATTAGCTCTAAAATTAGGCATTAAGACAGAAGTAGACTATCTTAACACTCAGTTAACCCTGCCATGTGAGTTGTAAGAAAAAACAAAATGCTTACCTCACTGGATTGATAGGCATCAGGTCCTCCATTATCTTCACATTTCTTCTTAAATACTTTGATAGATTTATTTGTTAGTTCTGTTACTTGTTTTTCATCAACCTTGCCTTGCAATTCAGGAGGCAAATTATTTATGGCGTCCGAGATTGATGGTTCACTTTGGGCCCAAGCCATTCCTAAAATAATTCGAAATATTTGAAATAATTTATTAATTGAGTAAATTTTATATATTTTAGTTTATTAAATACTCATTTTATATAATATGAAATGTGCCCAGGAAAAAAATTGTCCATTATATTTTGTCTTTACGTACATATATACTAATGATATTTACGTATCAACAATAACTATCAAATTGTGTTAATGATATTTTTTTGTTGTGCTTGTATTTATAAAATTATAAAAATAATGCCAGAAATAAAATAAAAATCACGTTTTTTACTTTGATTTAATTGTTAATATTAACTTTATTAAATGAATCTGTTGTTAACGGAAGTAGCACTAGTTTTTTGAACTATGAACCTTTGGTATCTAAATTGAATCAGTAATGGTTACGAAAATCATTGTCGCAGTAGATCCGAAATTTTTAATATATTTAAATTTTAATTCATATGTATATTTAAGCATTACCTAAATAATACATAGTTCAATTTAACACGTTTTAGTTCGACTATATTTTAATTGCACAAAAAATAAACTTACCAATGCATACGACGAATATAAGGTATTTTAGAGCCATGTTGTGGTTTCTACAGGTCGGTTGCTGTAAATATTATACACACAAAATGGAAAAAACCAAAAGTAGCTAAACAAAAACCGGTTTCGTATTACATTAATATACGAAATATTATTGTACACCACGCGTACAACCAATGCAACACTTACGGCAGAACTGAATGATGACTGAGACTGAACAAAAATTTCGATTCCGCTTAGTGAGTAGCGACTGATGACTGTCAGTTCTAACTTCTAATCTGTTACGTTTTCGTTCATTCTGTATTGCCATGTAGATTGCATTATTGTTTATTTGCTTATGGTAATATTGTATGAATTAAATTATATTTTTATTAATAATATTATATAATAGCTAAGTTTTAGCAGAAACCAAATTATTGTATTGTTGATTTTTATGTATCATAAAATTCTAATTCCCGTTTTTTACAATTACCGTACTCTTAATTGAACCTCTTTAAAATGTTGTATATAAGCCATAACATAAAATGGTATTTTAATAGATTTATACATTGACATTTGATCTAAATTTTGAGTATACATGTAAATTTTATTTTTAAATGTTATTTAATAAGTTTAATATTTTTTTCAAATAATAACTTAAAATTAAGAAGGACAAATCTGTAAAAAAATAAAAATATGAAACTTTGGTGTGTAAAATACAATCAAATACATTATAGTGTATTTGATAATAATTTGTTTTTAATTTGGTTAGTTAATAAACATGGCTAAGAAAAAAAGAGATCGAAAAGTACAAAAGAACCTGCAAATAACCGATGCTACTTTTGCACCACCGCCATATGAAAGAGTGTCACTTAAATCAAACACTGAATATTTTAAAAAACATAAGTCTAAAAATATTTGTACCGATTCAAATCTTTGCCAATGCCATGAAAGTGGTCAGCCAAAAACTTGGCAGTCCATAGCTAATATGTATGGTGATCAAGACACTACTAAGGTTTGGAATAACAAAGAGCAAATACCTGTAACGGTATTTAACCGCTCACGGTGGAACAAAAAAGATAAAAATATATATGCAAAAAAATCCAAAGGTATCAATTATAAGCGAAATGACAAACGTAAAAATGCTTTAAATAGTGATAACGTTATCAAGGACGAACATCCCATTATTGACATTAAATTAAAAAAAAATGAGAAATCAAAAAAGAAAAAAGCTTTGACTCACCCTGATGCAACCGGTGACTCTTGTGTTGGAGGACCTTGTAGAACAAGTTTAGCTTTAAACTACATTCCACAAAATAAAGGAGAGAAACAAGTTACTAAAAAGAAAAATGAAGTGAATAGAACAAATATTAATGTACATAAAAAAGTTATCATGGAAGGCCAAGGTGATCGAACTATTCCCAGTGCTACAGAAAAGAAAGAGAGCAAATCTCATCCATCTAATTTCATAAGTAAATTAAAAAACCTGGCGAGTATACACAAAGTCAATAGTAAAGTACTAAATGAACCTATTAAAAGAGAACCAATGTTTGAAATGAAAGTTGATTCAAAAGAAATGCGCGTTTTGAACCCAAAAGAAGTACAAATGAATGTAAAAAAATTTGGGCTACTTGAAGAAAAACAATGCATTTGTCCTTCTCGTTTGTCAGCTTCAAAAAATGTATGCAATAGAGGGATCTGTGAACGAGCGCTAATACAGAGGAATGGTAGATTTAAATGTAGATGTGATCAAAAGCATTCGATTGAATGCGAAGAAACTACATGTGATTCTAAAAATAAGTCAATTAAAAAGAATAGAGGAAAGTCTTCGAAGTACGAGACCCAAAATAATCCGTTGTTTGAAGTAATGATAGATTCTGACATGACAGTTTTAAATTCACATGAAATTAAAAATATATTGGATGACGCTAACAATAAAATATGCCCTACTGGTATTTGTAATGTTGCTGCGAAAAAACACATAAATTTAAATTGCAAATGTTTAAATAAAAAGATAATTCCTAATATCAAGGAATGTACGCTTCAAACTTGCCACCCTCATAAAAGATGTAAACTATTTTACTTGTGCTCCCGTATATTTAGCAAGTCGGAAAATTTATCACATTATTATCAAGAGGCACCACAGCTAAGAAGACGTGAATATATCAGTTCAGATCACGAAACAAGAAGAATAAAAAAATCGTATAATACGAAATTATCGCGTGTGCCTAAGGAAATTAAAGGTTGTGCCTTTATTAAAATCTGATTGATTATGTATTTGTTCTGCATATTTTTGCATAATTATATGAATTCATTTTACTACTACTATGTAAAATACTAATGTAATCTATAACTTATTTCGTAAAATTCTTGATAATTGATAGTTACTAGTACCCGTGGCGGACTGAACAACAACCGCGATGAAACTCAATGTTGGTGGGTTTGATGTCGACTCGAGAAATTAATTATTTGTTCGTCTCATGATGATGAGTTCGGTGACTAAGCAAGCAATATTTTGGGAATAAGGCGGAAAGTGAAAACGAACTATCTTATGTTCCCTCTGTCTACTCTTCTACAAGTAGGAGTACCGTAAGACTGCTTACTGCGTAACTTTTTCACTAAATATCTTATGTATTATGATCAAAATAAAGTTCCTAAAACTTGCCATTTTGGGAAATAATAGATCGATTTCGATCGAATCTCATTTTGATAATAAAGTATCATTAAATAATCAAGTTATAACGATTTTCCTAACATTGTTAGGTCATGTAGGGGAAATAAATTCGTCCTTAATATATTTTATAAAAATCCAGAATATATTATGAATAAACACTTATTACTTTATTTTATGTTCATAGAAAAGGAAGATCAAGTAGATTTTTGCAAATGTTATTGCGAATGTGATGAAAAAAATACAAGAAAAGAAAGAAAAAAATCATCAAGATCTAAAAAAGTTAAATCAAAAAGAGTAAAAAAAATAATCAAAAGAAAAAAATCTAAGAAGAAACCAAATCATCACCTATTAAATATGGAACAACGACGACAAAGTTCAACAGTAAGGCAATATATAATGAAATGCTTACGAAGAAGACGAAAGCGATGCGTGAAGCAGATTAAGGAGAAAGAAGAAGAGTTTAAGAAAAATGAAATAAAATTAGAAAAAATGCATCAGAAAGAGATACACATGCAACAACAAGCATTAAAAGAAGGCGCACACAACTGGAACTGTCTAACAAATTTAGTATCCGGCTTCTTAAATTTATTGCTAACATCAATCAAAAACATATTATCAGCAATCTTCTCTATATTTTTTAACCCAATCGGAAGCTATATTTATATCAGAGAGAGAGCTAAAAATCCCCAAGGAACATTGAATAGACTTGGCCAATGGATAAGCAGGACGTGGTCAAACAAAACATCGAAAATATCTCAAACAGTGAAGGACTCAAACGCTATGAGTGTAATTGCTGATCATATTGAAGGTTTACCAGTGTACGAAACTCTATTTGCCAACAAAGGCAAAACTCAAAAAGAGAGAGCAGCATACGAGAGACAAAAGCGTCTTAGACAGAAAAGAATAAGAAAAAGACATGAAGAAGCTCTGTACGGATGCCGACATATGATTTTGACTACAATGAGGAAGACTCCGTGTCTTTGGTTTTATCACATCTTTCCAGACATGTATCCACATTGTCTTAATTTATTAAGCTTTATGAAAAACATTTTTCATTTAATTATATATCTAATTGCTCTTCTATGTTGGACGCCGTGTATCGTTTCTTTTGAATTGTGTCGGTCCTTTTTGTGTTGTTTATTGTGCACCAATTAGATTTTGTAAGTAATAGTGTTGTCGTTGTAAAGTAAATTATAAACGTTTTGTTTCATAATTATCTTTAATTTCTCTATAATTTAAGCTAATTTGCAAATAGGTCTAATTAGACCTATCGAACAACATTACGCATTTTGTATGTAATAAATTTATTAGATACAAAATGCGTAATGTTGTTCGATTTTTTATTTATATTTATTTATTTATTTAGCTTCATTCATCTCTACAGTAAGTAGGTGTTTATATTATGATACTGTTTATTTGTTATTTACTGTAAAGCCCCTCTACGGTAAAAAGCCTCCTCCATATTTCTCCATATTGGTTTATTTTGAGCTTTTTTTATTTATATACTTATGTTAAATACCGATTCCTCCAGAATTCGGCGGAAAGTGGGGTAATGGAGTTTCTTAACATTAGGTTTCTTAACATTCCTTCTGTCTATACTGCTGTGTGCGAGATATATCGTGAAACTGTTGAATACTGATATACAATCTTGGTATGGTTGATATGGATACTACATATACCCGTAAAATTTACCATTATAAACATGTAAAATTTACATTATATACTTAGAAATCTCAATAATATATACTACTTGACAATAGTGTAAAACGCACAACATATTGGAAATTGAACGAATTGCAGCTTATTTATTTTTAAGTACGACATTGTACCGTATTAGTTGTATGTTTCAATTGAGAACAGAAGAATTTTTAATGAAATAAAAGTAAAAATATATGACAATGTTGTAAAAAATTATATTGTAATAAGTAATTTTTTATAAGCAAAAACATAATTTACAAATTTCAAAAGTAACAAAGAATGGACACCAAATTAGAAACGTGCAGGCCATACACATCATTTGCATACACTGTGTAAACTGTAATCGACAGAATTGAAAGCAATCAGGATAAACTGGCCGTTTTCTTAGCATATGTTCAAAGAATTGGTTGCAGTCATAGTCAGGACGTCTTCTTCTTTTATATTTATTTTCACGACACTTACGGTACATTATGTATTTACTTTTAATTTTATTGCACAAACATTTTAGATATGTAATCATGCATTTGCATCTTTTATTTCGCTTGCATTTTCCACATTTATGAGATGTACATGAATGTTTTTTCCTACAGTGTAAAAACTTCTTTTTCTTTGCTATACATCTTGATTTATATAAGTTTGATTTGTTATGTAGATGATCACACAAATATATTTTACATTTCCATAGTTTAAATGGTATATTTATATAAGTTTTATCAGGACGATAACAAGATCGGTGTCGTCGTGCTGTTATTGTATCACAAATTCGTGGATAAAGTGCGTGACGCTGGAGTACGTGTCTATCATTACTTGGATGAGATTTATTGTGGTGACAAATATGCGAATTATGATTTTGAAATTGTGTAGAGCAACTTATTTCTGCATTTCTTATAGGTTGTTCTAGTTGTAGATTTCTTAAATACTGACAAATTGGCTTAGTGTGATTTCTGATATATTTTTGGCAGTATATTTTAGGTTTCCTTTTAATTAAAATGTCATCGTACTTGCAGCATGTAACAATATCTGAACACACAACTTTACAAGGTTCTCTTCGTCTTTTCCTTTTTAAAACAAAATTATTTTCATTATAAATAGGAAGTCTGTTTTGTGGTGTCCCTAATTTTTGATCTGAATATGATTTTTTTTCATTTGTTTTGTCATATTTCATACAACAATTTTCATGTGCATTGCTATATGAACAATTTTCTATTGGTAAAACTGTTTCTAAAGGACATTGGCAAGGGTCATGTAACTCAGGGAAGGCACTATTGCTTTTTCTTGCACAAAATAATTTTCTATTATCACAATATTTGGTCTGGATATGATTATTACATTTGGCTATATCATCATTTAAAAGTAGGTTTATTGGTTGTTGGTTGGAATAAGATTGTTTAATAGAATTCTTAATCTTTACATTACAGTTTTTACTACTGCTTTTTTTATTTATGTGTTCACAAGATTGGTAAGATTCTTTATCAAGATTTTTAACATTATTTAAAGAGTTTAATAGGGTCTTACTACACACGTTTGATTTCTGAAAATATGGTTTTTCGTGTGTTATTTTCCAATTGTGACAAAATTGTACACCCACCTCATTTGTATGCTTCATAACTTTGAGATGTTTACGTGGCTCAGTATATCTATCATGAACTGTTAAAACGTTATGTTTCACAGGAACAGTATTGACACTTTTTCGTCCATTCAATGTAATTCTCTTTTTTTTAAGTGATTTTTGACTCAAACAAGAATTAATCGATGCAGTAGTTATTTTATTTCCTTCTGGAAAGGTGATTACTGGTACTCGCAAGCACATTAGATTGTGAACATGGCGCTGAGACCGACACGATGTGGAAGAGATTTGATTATGAGAACATTGTCCCACAGGGTATAGTGTGTTTCCTTTGATAACTTTAGAATGCATATTGCCTCATAATAAACTCGACCATCGCCATTAAAAGTATTTTGCTGTATAAATTTTATGAAGCAAATAGTTTTGAATATTTTTGTGATTAGATTATTAGATTTTTTTTAATAATATTCTAATAACCATTACGGTAAATTAAATAACTGAAACTCATCAAAATTTTTATGTAAAACTTTTGAATCTTAGCGTCAAATTTTAAAATAAATTTTAGTAATCTTTACCAAAGTTATTCATTATATTTTAGAAATAATTTATAAGTAACACAACAGCTTAGTAACAAATAAAACTTAAAATGTCAATATAATTGTCATTTAAATTATTTGTTCGAACTCATTAATAGGATAAGGCCAATCTCATACGGTACGTTGTTGTATTACTTTTGTTGTATTATTATTTGTACCTACAATTTTTGTAATTCCAGTGATTGTTAATATTATTAATTTCTTAAATTTCAAAACTAATAATTAATAAGCTCTTAATACATTAAAAAGCATTTTCATTGGGTTACTAAATCTTTTGATACATAGGAAAATAGTATTCAAATAATTTATTATCCATTATTTTTTTATATATTTTTTTACACTTTAGTCCCGAGTCAACCCACTCTAACACAATCGGGGACTTGTTTTTACCGGTAATAAATATTAACAAACTGCCCGATATCAAGAGGCCGGTTGATAGTTATATGAATTCGAAGGAATTTGTTATAAGAATTCCATGAGATCCAAAGAATACATTGTGCCAAGCAATAAGTCCATTTAGTGGACAATGAGTGTTTGTGTGAAATACCACAGCTTCGTGGGAAACCAACCACCAGAGTGGGGACATTTGAATAAAAGCCGACCAACCTGCGGAATAACTCTGTCTCGAAGATCCAATTACAGCCGCAAACGCCCAATATATAGGCAGGATTTAGTCCTCAGTCTCGCGATACACACTCCGCCGCCGTCAGAGGTGACGAGGCCAGTCATATCTCACAGCACGTCCGCGCCTTGGCGCGACAAGGCCCAACGGTCGAAATCCTCCACGATTAGCATACGCACGGCATTACTCTGCGATCGCTAACTCTTCACAAGCGTCCATCAAAGCTCATACTTTTTCTTCAGGGGCTAGCTACTCTCGCCCCTCTCCGCCCGGTGACGCTGTCAAGACCAGTCCAAGTTAACAACAAAGTCCTTTTGAAAAAAAATAAACGGAATAAGGCATTCCACTACCAGCGCACTTATAGTTAAGAACTAGTTTTTGTAAAAATTGTATTTTATTCAATTTTTTTTTTTTAAATAAAACAGTTTGAGATACTTTTACTCACGTATGTATTCTGTTAATTAAATTTTGATAAGCAATAAAATATGTATAGGTACATAAAAAGTAAAATAACATCAACTCTAATAGTTATTTCTATAACATTTATTAAACTTATATTTTTTTTATGTTTACAACGCATGATTGCTAATGATATTATATAATTTTGTCTAAAATTTTTTGCTTCATAAGTGTCGTATTTCGACTATTAAAGGATGGGTGTGTAATTTTCGGAGAAATACTACTTAATATTCCAGATTTTGTAAAGTAAGCAGATTCTTTGTTTTTCCTTAATTCTTCTTCATTCATAACTTTATCAATAAAATTCTCGAAATCAAAGTTTATTTTTCCTGCTTCGTACTTAAACTGATCATCCTGTGTCTCCTTTAATATATCAATTGTTCTTTTATTTCCTTTAACTATCACACCGCCAGTGTGATTTTTGATTTCCATATGAAACATTTTGAACATTTTTTTTAAATTGTTAAACAAATTACAAGTTGCTAATCCAGTTTTTTCTAAAACGTCGTCAAATGAAAACACAAAAAATAATACTACAATAATTATTATTACAACTACGAGAAGTGCAAAAGTACAACCACAGTTTTGACCTCTAGGATAGCATCCGGTATCGAAAATATGAGAATGGCAACATTTATTTACACAACAAAAAGCCATGCACATTGGAAGTATTGCAATGCACTGTAGACACATTGAAACATAATTATGAATTGTTTGAATTATCATACGTATAAGGTCTTCTGTAGCTAGTAATATAGTAATAATGATTCTTGATGCAGTTTGTAGAGTGCATACTATTGGCACGTACAAAGTGTAACACATATTTTCTTGTTTTAAGCTTTTTTTTAATTTTTTAAATTAAATTACATTATAAATATAAATTTAACGTTTTATTTTTATACATTTACATACATTTTTCCTTTTTTATTTAAATTTTAATAAACAAAATTATAAAGTTTGTTTTGATTTCATTTTAAATGCCAAAATGACCGGGCACAGATACTAAACTAATTAGTTTTTTAATTCCACAGAAATTATTACTGACAAAATAATATTTATTTCATACTTAACAATTAACCTAGGTAACTTTGACAGATACGAGCGATATTTTACACTGTTATAAAATTTAAAGCTTTTTTATTAGTGCCCTCATAATACTTTTTACCCATAGACATTCACATAAACCTTTTAAAGTACGTCAATATAAAAGAAAATCTCAATTTTGTAGTCTGCGAAGTTACCCCCATCAAATTTTGACACACAAAGAACTATTCATACAAAAGTAGTCTTATCGCAATCATTAATTAAGAAAAAAAAGTAGTCATAATTCTTGTTAATCTAGTTAACATTGGTTCATGTTTTATTAAATAATAAATGTAACTGATATAATAAAAAAATCATTCCCCGGTTTATTTTTATATTACAAAAAAATGGAGAATCAGTCTAGATCATTTCGTATTTGTATACTATATATATTTAATCAGCATAAACAATACTTAAAATCACGTTTAATACAAAACTTTTAGGCAAATTAAAAAGAAAATAAGCCAAAATAATTAAAACAAAAAAAATGTAAGAACTTGAGTATTAAATGTCAGTTTGCTGAGTATAGTATATACAGAAAAATTATCGAAACTAGTTCCGAGGTCTCGCTGTCAATGTTACCCGAAGAATCAGTTACCCAGATTGACTGTACTCTACATATTTTAAGACTAACTGAGTGTATCAGTTTTAGTACATCCCTATTCCTATCCTTCTATGAGTTAGGTTCCCTATTGTTGCTTTGTTTATAGAACATTCTGATTCTAAGTTATTTTATTTTTACTTATACTTGTAAGTAGTTATACTACGTAGGTTTTTAACACTCTCACGGTGGAGCAGGCTTATATCGACGCACTTTATGTCTGTGATTGTATGTCCCTCTCGCTGGCGCGGCACGTTTATCTCAGGTGCTTATGAGTCTAAATTATAAATCAGCTTCACGCTGTATCTTGCACACAGCAGGGTAGGCAGAGATAACCTAGTGTTAAGACACTATATTCCCCACTTTCTGCCGAATTCTGGAGGCATTGAGTGTTGAGTGGCAGAACTCAACGAAAATTATAATCTTGATCATAAGTTGAATCAAAATATCACAGCAGGTTATTTTCGGCCTACGGTAAAAACCATTCGTTCAGTGCGGCAGTTGGTCTTTTTCAGCCCGCAGCGCTGAAAAAAAAACGAAAGCAAGTACTAAAGTAGTATATATTTTTCATTTATTTTACACTAATTGTTTTATATATCAACGGAGAAGGGATATTCATATTGATTATTTTGTCTGTTTAATCACTACTAAAAATACTGTCTGTTTGGCAGTTCCAGGGATGAATCGGACCTAAGGATATTGGATTCAAAGTCATTCTGGCAATACAAAAAATGCGTTTGTCGTTATGTTATCATAAAGATATTAAGTAGATATTTTAGATATTATTGTTAGATATTTTAATCCCTATTCTTTTAACCCTCACACTGGTCGGTCAAAAGAGACCTGCCACGCTTTGGCGGAAATATCGTTAGGGGCGCATTTTAACCCGCTACCGCACCAGATGAAGGTTTAAAGTAGTCCTTTGCCTCAGCAAAGGTATTAAAGTTCCTGTAGAAGCGGCGCTACGTTATAGAGTTTAGAAATTGGCCTCGATTTATTAAAATATATTGAAATTATGTTTCAAAGTATTATACATTTAATTGACAAACTACTTTGTAACGTTGCTTTCACTAAAGTGCCGTTGCTTTGCCTTTCATGCTATCGCTGTTGATGTGGGTTCATATCTGCTGTAGAAAATGTGGTAATCATTTCACAACTTTTATTTTACATAAAAACTAAAATTATCAGGTTACAAGAATCCAATTACGGCCAACTATAAAATAAATTATATATTTTCTCAAAAATAGTAAATATGACATTTAAAATATAAAAACAAAACCATTTTAATTATTGCTATAAAACATAAGAAGGTAGGTTCATAAACTTTTTATTTCCACGCAAAAGCTCCATGAAACCTCCCTCTCTCGTGGGAATGCTATATTCTGTCATTGATTCCTCTGTAGACTCAGTATCTATTGAGTACGATGCTTCTTGTACAGTATCATAAAAGCTTACATCAGACCCTAATGTACTCGATTCTTCTGTTGTGTTCACAGTATCAAAATCAGTTAAATCTAGGCCTAATGATAACGTTTCATTCAACATGATATCAGATAATAAAATTGTCGTGGAAATATCTGTATCATTAAATGTGGTAATTTCGTCAGGATAATCTGTATCGTTTCTCGAACATTCGGTTATATCGCCAGGTGTGGGTACAAATCGGTGAACGACTGGTCTAGCTTTCGTATAGCCTAGGCTGTAGAAAATTTTATCAAGTACGCCTGTGGCTCGGAATATGAAGAAGAGGATAACTATGGCTAACGCTGACATTATGCAGTCGCAAGCCCCACCTCGATTAACCGGACATCCGCCACCTCCTCCACACATGAAACATTTCAACCTTGCAGTAAGAAGGAACACTACGCAAATAGGTATCAAAGATATCATTTGCAGCAAGAAAGATATAAAATTATATAAAGTCTGAAGAATCATTCTTATAAGGTTTTCTATCATAAGAATAATTGTCATAAACACTCGAACTAACATTTGTATACCGCATATTGCGGTTTGAAGCACAGCGTGGACCGTTCGACACATTTTGGAACCTGAAACTGTAGAATATTCTTATAAATAACTTATACAAGTTAACAAATTACAATTTATCAATCCATTCATACCTCTTTTTAATAAATATCATATAGTTAATTTATTTGAATAGAAAATTTATGGAAAGACCACTATTTATGAAATGTCAATGTAAAGTAGTGTCAAAAATAATGTGTCATTTAATGTTTTTAAATTTCCATAAAAAATATCTTACATCATAAACATATGTTTTTAATTATTACTGCTTTTTTATTTTTTTTACTTGTAGCTTCACGCTGTGAAGCTTTACTTGTAGCACTAGTCTATAATCACAAAACTTTTAGCTTAAGAAAGTACTATAAAGATACAATCGCTAACTTAAAAATGTATTTTATTCTAACGAACTGCTCGCGGCTTCACCCGTTTGTGTAGAACAAACGCAGCGAGCAGGTCGTTAGAATAAAATACATTTTTAAAATCTTTTAAAAGGTACAATTATTTATTTTCTAATCTGAATTATTTTCGCGATTTTTTTCAGCTTCACGTTGTGTCCCGCACATAGCAGGGTAAGGATATTTTAGTTTGTAAGAAAGATTTGCCACATTTAATCATTGCTGCGGTTTGATATCAAAAAGCTCCGTCTTGGAATCTTTTAAAATAACTGCGAAAAGACTCAAGTCTCAACTCAAAAAATAACAAAAAACAACAGCAGTCAAGTTAAAATATTTATTAACTAATAATAATGAATACACACAATAATTTAGTCAAACATTTGTTAGAATATCAAACATGGTGCTATATATCCATCTCTCTTCCTCATGTTGTGTGCGAGTGAGACAAACATACAAGCGAGTTACAGCTTGTACGCCTGACGCATCATGAGGTCGAAGTAACAATCGTTGTCGATGGAGACGCTTATGCCGCTATAATAATTCATAAACTCTTCTAGTGTTATCTGAAAAAAATAAACAAAATTAAACAAGTAAAAATAAAAGGATTCGTAATCGCGTAAACGCGGCGGTTGTGAGTTCGATTCGTACTCGTAGAAATGAATTGATATCATTTCGTCGCTCTGGCTATAAGACAAAGTGCAGCGTTGAGTACCGCCACTCGATATGCAATGCCTCCAGAATTCGGCGAAAAGTGAGGAGCGGAATTGTATGAATTGGATTGAAATGTTTTTACACTACTACTAAGTGAACAGGTTAGGTTAACTATTGTGTTAACCTAACCTGTTCAATCTGCTTGGTCAAACAAATCAATAAAACAACTAAAACAATAACAACAACAAATGTACAAACCTTCCCATCAACAGAGCCTTCAGTTTCAAAATTTGCGAGGAACTTGTTTAGGATTGCATCTGCTGACTCTTCGCCACTCATGTACCTAAAAATTATAATGGAAGGAATAATCAATCTTGAACATACGATACAGGTACAGAGACTATCTCTAAAATTAGATGGAGCTTGAAGAAGGTATTGTATTTATCACTGTTCTATATATGTAAGGAATATAGCATGAAAGTTAAATATATTTGTTTTTTTTTAAATAAAGATAATATTTAATTTAAAATATTATGTATATTCTTACCGAGGATGTGCAGTGGCAGAGTAAACCCCGCGAATATCATCGATAGTGATCACTCCATCGCCAGATTTGTCCAACTTCTTGAACGCTTGCTCCACTATGGCACGACGAGATTCAGACATCGGTGGCTGAAACGAATTAATTCATAGATAAGTATAAAAATAATTGATAATTAAAAGTATTAAAATAATTGATCCAAAAAACGAATAATTTTTGACAAAAAAACAATTTCTTGAATTTCAACCGCATCCCATCACCATTAGCCTATCCTCATCCATTGCTGGACATTGGCTTCTCCAACGGCAAAAGAAAGAAGAAATATGTTTCTTTCTTCAGTAAATCATAAGCCGTAGATCTGAGTTGGCTTGATTTCAAGTCGACATCAAATCAGCATTCCTGAGATAAACGCTCTTGACAGACAGATGGACAACTAAATGATCTTATAAGGGTTCCTTTTTTCTTTAAAAGGTATGGAACCCTAATAATCATTGTAATCGGTGGGCGGGATACTGAGTTATTCGTCCATTTATTTAATGCAAATATAAGACGTATATGATTTTTTCGCGGATACCATTGTCAGATATGGTCCAAAGGGAAAGGAAACCACAAGGTAAACATTATCTTTCAAGCAAAAAAAGAATCGTCAAAATCGCTTCACCCAATCAAAAGACATAAAAATTATACATTTATAACAAGCATATAAAAATTTCGACCTAGCTTGATGAGAACGTATGGCTTAGTAGTCAGAGCGCCTGGTAGGTTTTGCAGAAGGCTCGGGTTCGAGTACTGCTACGTTCACTGAGATAAAAAAACAAACAGAATACAGTCGAATTGATAACCTCCTTTTCTTACAGAAGAAGAAGATAGAAAAGAGCTGATAATCTAAGGATATAATCGTAAGGATTTATTATTCATCGAAGAAGATATATATACCGTTACACAGGTTTCGATACACAGTGTCCGTGGTCAGTTACCTCGGGCTCTTAGAATGTGTCGTATACAATTTTTAGTAATTTCTATTTGACCACGGGGGCGAAGCCGCAGGTAAATCTAGCTTAGATATAAAAAAAATATTCCTACTAACGAAACTGAAACAAGAGTGACCTCTAATTGTAATATTATATAATTCTAAATAGTCTCACCCTGATCTGAATAAGGAACTCGTTAAGGCTGATAGAACCGCTTTTGTCTGTATCGAACTTGTTAAACAGCTCTTCAGCTTCCTGAAACAATATGAATAATGAATATATTATGTTAACAAATGTGTACAAATATATAAATAATTCGACTTTCGACATTAAATTACATAAAACTCAGGGTTCAGAGGTATATTAGCCCTTGTGTCGTGGCGCAGCAAAACAATATCCGACTGCAAAAGTGACAGTAAGTTCGATTCCTACTTGGAGTAAAGAATTATTTCTTGGCTTTGCCAACAAAACAAAACGCGTTGACTTCTGCTACCCAAAACACAATGTCTCTGAAGCTGGGCGGGAAACGTCCTTGCTTCCCTATGCCTACCCTGTTATATACAGGATACGGTATTATATACTGAATTTCTAAAATATAATTATAATATATTCCAATGATTCAAGTTTCGAGGGTAAATAAAAAATAATATAAGTTCATGTCTTGTTTACAATTTTAATTTGATAAAATGATAGATAGCTATATAGCTAAAGAGAAAGAAAGTAAAGTAGATTCTACCATTTTTTAAAAATAATTAATAAAAAGTATTTATTTTATTGCATTAGACCTTTTACTCACATCTTTGCTCACTTCCAATCCTGTTTCTTTGATACCGTTGATAAACTCTTCTTTATTTAGCTGCTTGCTGCCGTCGTCGTCCATACGACGGAAAACTCTAGAAGCAAAAATTACAATATTATATTTATTTAAATATTCTCAAGATAATAAAAATATATTCAGTTTTCTTTTACATTCTTTAATTGTAAAAGACTGCTATACATGCTTAAATTATAAAAGATGAAGTATAATGTAACATTGGTATGTAAAAAAACAACAATTTAGATTCAACAATTTTGTTCTATTTTATATTATAAAAAAATATGCTTGTGAAAATTATGTTGTAATTAGATTCCAAATAAACACACTCGTTCAAATTAGTAGATACAATAGCTTAAAAAACTAATTTAGATTATATAATTATTAATAATAAATTATATTTGTCGTATAGTATCCAAAAAAGATTAGAAGAAATAGCAAAGGAACTAAGTTTTAACTATACGTTTACCCAAACATCGCATGATTACTCATATTAACTTAATCTCTTTTTACGTATATGTAGAACTTTCGAAACGTGACGTAATTAGCGTTCAAAATAACAAAAGAATATCTCCACGGGCCTAACATCAAAGAACCCTTCACAATGACACTACTCTTAGAGCGAAAAGCGCTGAATAGTGTAGTATTCTTGCTTGACCCAATTAAATATACACAACAGTTAGTATATAGTTGAGAGCAGTCGTGGCGCAGGGGCACAAGCGTGCGACTATCAACACAGACTGTTTGTTCGATTTCCACTTGAGGAAATAAAATATTTAAAATGTTCATTGCGTCGCTCTGGTGGCATATGGCGAGCGAGGCATTGAGTTCCGTCACTGAACACACTATACGTCTGATTTCGGTGGAAAGTGGGTAACAGAAGTGTCTTAACACTGGGTTCCCAGGTTCCAGCCTGTTACCCAGCCTGTACAGCCTGTTTGTTTTACTTCACACCGACTTTAAAATTATAAAACCTTTTTTTAATTCTTATTATTTAACAAAATCAAAGTACGTTTAACATTATGTAAAATTATTTTTTACTTTTTAGTTCGTTGTTTGAAGTCGGTTTTTCTTTTTATTAAAAATTAATTAATTTATTTATGAATATGTATGTATGTTACTTATTATATGCTTGGTAAACAAAAACAAGGTCCACAGAACTTTAATTATGAGTGCTAATTAAAAACAAACTATTAGTATAAACGATATAACGCGATAAATTTAATTGAATAAACACTTGCAAAGCGATTAAAAATCAGTTAGTGTTTAAAAAATAATGACGAAAATTAATATATCATTATTATACAAAAGAAAACTATACAAAAAAAAAATAACACAATAAATAATTGGATTACTTATACGCTAAATTATTAAGGGAACTAACTATGACTATCGTAGCACAGCGGCATAACCGTGACTTAGACTGAGAAGCGATGATTGTGGGGTTTGAATAACTCTAAAGGAACCATTATTTTTAAATAATTTACGGCAGGAAGCAAAACCGAGTGTAAACTTTGATATACAACACTTCATCGTGCGAAACAATTTTATTATTCAAGTAACTAAACTAAGACTTATCGTGGTGCAGTGGCACAAGCGTATGACTGTTATCGCGACAGGTTATGGATTCGATTTCGAACATTTCCTCACTCAAGTAGCGAGGCAAAGCGCTCCGTTGAGTTGCACCACCCAACACGCAATGTATTCCGAAGGTGGGAATGTAAGTGTCTTAATGGGAACTGGTGTCTTAACACTAGGTTCCCTCTGCCTACCCCGTTATGTGCTGATTACAGCCTGAAGCTAAATAAACTAACCTTCCAATGCCGACAATCCCTGAAGCACCACGGGACAGACATAAGAGGCGAAGTCTCTCTAACGGGTCGGTGGTATTTGCGAGGGCCCGGGTGCTCTTCTGAATGAGCTCTTCATCTACACGCGAAGACGCTGACTGGGGACGGTGCAGAGCTACTGTGGAAATGATAATTAAAATTAGGTTAACTTTGCACATGTTTCTCATTACTGCCTTTAAATGTACGAGTATATTTCATAGCAGTCAACCTGAGGAATCTAAAGCACAGTAATTTACATATTAAGAACAAAATTAAAATTAAAAATATTGTTTTTATAATAAATTACAAAAAAAATGGACAAATACATCGAAATGTATAAAGAAAATCCTAATAAAAATATCTTTTATAAATCTTTTATATTACATCTCTCTGAATTTGAATATACGCCACCATTTAAATAAAACTGTTTTCCCAGCAAAATTTATGTACATTGCTGCACTATAAGAATCAGTACAAAGAATCGTTATTACCTGTTTAATAATATAAACATACAGCGAGGGAACGCCGGGGGTACCTACGTACATATTTTATAGCACGAGTAAACACACAGGCGTTCCTTGCCTAGCCTACACTTGCACTTAAAAGTAAATTATTACTTACACATAAAATTAAAAAACAAAACAAGTCACGTTATCTTATAAGAACCATTGTACAAACATATTTTAGTCCGCTACAAAGAAAAAAGACTGCTGTGTTGTGACTGTAAACGATACAGATTGTGGGTTCGATTCCCAGAGAGTTCGAGGAATACTCATCCAACACGCAATAACTTCAGAATTTGGTGGAAAGTGGGGAGCACAGGGTCTTAACACTGGACTCCCTTTGCCTACCCTGCTACATGCGGGTTACAGCGTGAACTTGGAGAAAAAAAAATACATATTATTCGCTTTATTTTCACAAACAGAAAGTAAATAATTTACCTACTAAATTTCGTGGCTCTTCCGTTTAGTATATTAAATATAAATAACACCCACGCTACTTTTAACTTAACTAGACCATAAACTAATATTAATTATAAATATGTATGTAGATGTAAATGTGTGAAGTCATGAAGTTGAGTCATGAAAATGTTTGTAGACTATAAAGTTCTGTAGCTTTGTAATTATTATGTTACGAAAAAAATAATACGATTATTAAAAAGTATATAATTTCATTTTATATGTAAGATCTAATTTAAACTAGATTCGTACCTAAAACCATCGTATGTGTAATACATTTTAACTGAATCTCATGACAGTATATGAATGAAACATAAATATATGAAGAATATAAGCTATTCTTCTGAAGTTGCACAATGATAAAATATCTATAAGTTAGTCGTATAATCAGCGCCAGCTGACACAAGGCACCCTATCTTGTAATACTTTAGTACTAAGAAACATTTCTTTATTTGGGTTTCATTAACAAAATGAAAGGCATAACAAAAAAATATCCTTTCGATATTAAAAAATAATTATTTATAATTAAATGATTCCTCGTGAGTACCTCACATATTGACTGATCAATGTGCGGCAACTACCAATTTATCAATTACTTAATTATGTTTACCTACCTACATAATATTAAAATTAACCTTAACTTTATATAATAAACAATATAGCAACAAAATGCTAATCAAAATCCATTCTTAAAGACGGAATAGAAACAAAATATGGATAAAATGTGACTAAAATGATTATAAACTGTAATAAACTACTACTACTAACTTACAATTAGAAGTTGTCTTCGACTTTCGATACATTTTTGATATATTTGCAGGTTATACACTGTTTAGGAAGATGGAAACCATTTTAAGGAACAAAAGAAACACGTTAGCATCGCAGAGCGCGCTACGGACGACTGGCGTCTGTCATACACGCGGAATGGCCGGCCGTCGTTTCGTAGGACTTAACCAGTAACTTCGTAGCAGTCACTGACCCATTGTAGTTAGTTTTCATAATTAAAGGAAAATTAATGGAAATTTAACTTTGTAAAAGAAACATAAATTATCCTTATTGAGATAAGTTTAAATTACTTTCGAGATTTTTCTCGTAGTCTCTTCCTTTCTCGTATCTCTTTCATTTCATACTTTGTCTAAATAGTTTCACTATATAAAATGCTCCACTCTTTTGACAAATTTTGAAAATATAGCGCGTTGTATTGCAAAAAAAATAATACAGCGTTTTATTTTAAGTATATATTATTTTGGTATAATTACTATAAAGAACATTTGAGACTAACGTTAAATAGGTAACTCATTGTTAAACTCTCTCAGCTTTATACTTTTATTGTTAAACAATATCACATATTATACCATTTGTAGGTCAAGTACATCGGTTTATTAAATTGAACTACAAGGACAAGAAAACAACACAATCAATTAGCAGTACAAGGTCCATTGAACACACGCAGAATAATACAATTTTGTACTCATTTAAACATTTTTTTTCACACTGTATTTCGCCAGAAGACACTGCTCTCTACTTTCCGCGTTTTGCCTCAACACCAGGACGAAGGAATGAAAACACAAAATATTTTATTTCCTCGAGTGGGAATTGAACCCACAATCTGTCGCGTTTACATTCACACGCTTAGTGCCCCTGCAATATGACTGGCCTCGTAACAATTTTTTATACTAAACCTAAATTGAAATTTGGGACATAAATAGTCTTTAATGTAAAAGTTCTGATTCCTATTAATGAAATAACTCAACAATTTATCGATACAAGGCATTTATTTTTCATTGAATCGAATTGTGAAGACACATAATAGAAATTACACATAATAGTTATAGGAGTGAACAAAATCTAATTAAGAAAAGAAATATAAGAAACAGCTAACTAACACTAAGCCTGTGCATATAAAACGAAAAATAACAAACTTTTTAATTATAAATTAATTTAGTTCGTGTAATAATTATACTCTGTAAATCCCAGGATATTATTTGGTTTTATAAAGGATATAAGAATTGTTTTGTAGTCGCGTGTGGAAAGTTAGCTCGAATGTAATCATCAACATGCAAGGGTAATACGATAGCGTCAACACTAACTATTAACAATTGATATAGGGACCAATATTATTAAGTAATATACTACTTAAGGAATACTGTAACGAGAAATGGAAATATAGGTCGTAAAATTCCTCGTGTGAACCTAACAGATGGACCTTAATTGGTAGAAACACGAAACCAGACTGGTTTTCTAGGTCAATTACTAACCTATAAAATCGATAAATCTTTCTCAATATAAAATATATAATGTTATATTATTAGAAAATATATTATAAACAATTGGTTAAAATTAAATGTTTACTGAAATCAACAAAAAAATAATAACTAAAAATGTTTCAACTACATTTAATATAGAGATAATATATTTAAAATTGCAACTTAGACTCAAAATTTTCTTTTTATCATACCACTGTGATTTTGTTATACAAATGAATTGTAATATGAACTTACATATAAAATCATCGTATAGGATGATAAGATTCCATGGAGAAACGTCTCAAAGTTAATTAAAAAATATACTATATATCTCAGCTGTTTATACAAAGATTATATAATCATCAGCTTCACGCTGTATCCCGCATACAGCAGGGTAGGCCGAGGGAACCTAGTGTTGTCTTAACACTCAGTTCCCCACTTTTTGCCGAATTCTGGAGCCATTGCTTGTTGAGTGGCAGAACTCAACGCCGCGCTTTGCCTCGACACCAGAGCGAAGAAAATGGAAATCTAAATTTATGTAAATATTTCATCTCCTCGAGTGGGGATCGAACCCACAACCAGTCGGTTTTACAATCGTACTTTGTGCCCCTGCGCCACGACTGGCCTCATGTTTAAGAATATCAAAGCGATTTTGGTATTCTTAATTATATATAGTTAAGAATATCTAAATCGCTACTATACTATTCTACATACACATTTGTTACTTACTATTAGTACATTTGTATTAGTACAATTACCATATAAACTTAATACATATAATTTAACATATGCACAATAAGCAGAGAGTTATATAACAACTTAGTGTGAAGTCACTCCATTCTCCGCTTTCCGCCCGGAAACGGGAACCAATAGGCAATACGTGCATACTTACTTTTAATTTAAATTAATAGTTCTACTGTGCAATAGGTCTATATTAGCGTTCACCCGCATTTCACATAAAACGGTATTTTTTAATTTATGCAACACGGACACAGAAGTTAGTATTTGTAGCGCATTTAAAATTACATGGTACCGGAAGTATTGATTTTTAAAGCCAACCTTTATCCTTCAACTCTATCTGTAGTAAGTAATTGGATGTGACATTTTAAGTACAATGTATTTAGATAATTTTCATTTGTGTTAGTTTCAGTATTTCTAATCTTTTAAACTATTTTTTTTCGCCGGAGTTCGACATATTACTTACTGAGTAGTGGAACTCAAGGAAACCCTTTCCTCTATGGGGAATCGAACGCACAATCATCGCGTTTGCAATCAGAGGCTGTCCCACAGATCAATAATTAATAAAAATAATAAAATATTAAGTCATCAGTTGTTTGTTTTATTTTTAATGATGTTTTTACCAGATGTAAACGAATATAGATAAATACTTTAATTGGAGCTAGTAGAAATAACATTCAAATTTAAAGTTATACTTAGCCATATAGTTAGGGATAATCCTCCAACTGAAAAAGATCTCCAACAATTAAAACATACATACATGGTCAGATACTTACGTCCAACGTCCATTATGTTCAAGTTGTTGTCCTTCTTATCGCCTTTGTTGATGTTAGGCGCGTCGCCGTAATTAAAGCAGGCTGCAAACAAAAATATTACGATTTAATATTAATATAGCTTTTATAAATATGACCTAGTTAAATAAATTAAAATTTAAATATATCTTTTATTGATATGCTTTTATTAATTATAGTAAAAAGGATGGTCGAACGAAAATAAATGATTGAATTGTAAACAGAAATTAACTTATGCATTAACCAATTTGAAAAAGCCTTATAAAAATATCAATTTTCAATATTCTCTCATGATACCTCTGCAATAAAATAAATAAATCAGTTTCATCCCGCACACAGCGCGGTACGCAGAGGTAACCTAATGTTAAGAAACACCGTTCACTACTTTTCACCGAGTTCTGGAGTCATTGCATGTTGAGTGGCGGAACTCAACGTCGCGCTTTGCTTCGACGACAGAGCGAAGAAATGAAAATGTAAATGTAAATAAATATTTCATTTCCTCGAGTGGGGATAGAATGCAGAACCAGTTAATTTTACAGTTACACTTTGTGCCCGTCACGATTGTCCTCACTGTAATATTATGTATATTTCAAAAACTGTATTTTTTTATTAATATTTTTAAAATTACAATATGTTCCACGAATGATTTGTTATGTGTTATTTTTAACTGCTATCAAAATATACTTTATACGTATCTTAAATTAAGTCATTGTTGGATATTTTATTTGAAAAATCAAATAGAAAATTATAAAGTTTCCCGTTTTATTACTTAATTACCAAATTCCATAAGTAGGTAAGTAAAGGGCAGTACGCACTCGTTTATGTTGCTAGTTAACCTAATTCTAAATAAACGTCAAGGGAAATTAAAGTTAAACTAATTATGAAAAGTAAAGAAGTAAATATGTTACAACTCTTGGGAATTTTCATGAGCTGTATGTACGCACACTATAATATTTTTTTGTCCTAAAATTATATCTTTAAATATCTTTTATTATCTATATTAAAATATTTTCCGTGTTTATTAACTATGAGAAACTAAGAGCTCGTTCTTTAAGACGCGCGTAGCTTCATGAAGGTTCATGAAGAAACAGGCCTGATAATATACCTGGGGTTATTTGATGAAAACAAAGTTTTATTTTTCGACAAAATTATTGTTCTATCACACAGTTCACGTCATATCACACAAAAGTAAGAAATATTGAACTTGTACTCCGCCGGTAACACAGTTTAGAAACACGACCGTTCGAGAACTATCCTTTTTGGGCAATGGCTCACCACATTTAAGAAACATCCATAATATATTTGGATGAAGTCCAAAATGGACTTATATAAGTCTTTTGCATTACGATCCAAAGAGTTACACAACTCGACTTAGGAGCCAGGAAGATGTATGGCAAAGGAATTCTCCACTTACTATTAGCTACTACACGGCAAGAGTTACTAATGTACCTACTATTAAAAATTATTAAATGAAATATTTTCTTAAAAATGTAGAAGAAAAACGCGGTACCCTGAATATAGTAAGGTAAAGTTTGAACCTTCTCTCCGTTCCAGATTTTCTATAAAATTTTCGAGATATTATGTGATGAGTAACGAATATTACAGCGAAGAAATGAAAACAATTAAATTCCTCTAGAGGGAATCGAACCCACAATCTTCAAGTTTACAGTCACATGCAATTTGATTCTTAATGACTCTATACGAGAAAAAAGAACGACCATATCTATTAAATAATATAAAAGTTATAATAAATAAATATATTTAAAAAATATAGACATATTATTTATTGTAGATACAAAGAACATATTATAAACACTAAAACGAAAAAGCTCACGATATACTTAGTAAGAAATCAATAAAATATGTATACGACCTATAAAACTATAATAATGGCGATTGTTTTGAATTATAAAATAGACTAATATGGCGGGCGATGAGCTATTAGACATCGATTGAGTCGTCATAATAATGTACTCTACACTACAGTACGTATAGAGCAATACCCATTCGTCGTCACAGATTCAAATCTTTAACTGGGCAAGCTGTTAACATTACAAAATACATACAAAATTATAACTATAACGCATTATTAAATTACTAAAGAGCAAAATAATGATTAAGACCAAAGAGGCCAAACTGTGGCCTAGGAAATGACAGATTACAAATATAAGAATTTAGACCGTGAAGACGGTAGCAGAAGTACGATATAATATACCGTATAATAATCCGTCACTCTCCGGGATACGATAAAAATATATTTAAATCTGTAATAACTCAATATTGCAATAAAAAAAATACATCTAAATTAAAAAATAAAAACAAACTGCCCTCAATAAAGATTAGCAATCAAACAGATAGAATCAACCAGTTGGTTAAAGATAAAGGACCCATTGTTTCAATTGATGATCGGAGACACCAGTCACGGTCGACGTGACTCAAACCAAGCCCACGCTATAAACCATATAGGTTGATTGTTCACGCTTGAATAAAATATTCACATGTAAATAAACTATGGGATGTCTATTTCACGAGGATATCGAAATCCCTTTTTTAGATTTATGCTGTATCTTGTATAAAACGGGATAGGCAGAGCGAACCTTGTGTTAAGACACTCCGTCCCTCACTTCCTGCCAAATTTTCGAGACATTACGCGTGAGTGACTGAACTTAACATCGCGCTTTATCTTGAGCGCTTACTAGAGGGCGGTAATTAAATATTAGATAATTCATTTCCCCGACAGGGAATCGCATCCAGAAACGTTGCGTTTACAGCCGGCCATTTATTGGATCATTTAGTTTACTTTTAAAAGCAATACTCTTGGAATCCATTACGAATATAATACGTTTTCATGAGGCTGTGAATGTCATATACGTAACAATGTTACGTAAAATTTTGCAGACACTGCATCCGCGTTGGTCTCAAATAAAATAACTTATTTAATTTTGACCGTAGAAAATCCAGAGTATGAATTCAATAGAGGTCTTATTAATTCATAATTGGCAAAAATAAAATAAAGTGATACAGTAGATATATAAAACAAATACAAGCCAAAAATATATTGCAAATAAAATGTCAAATCTGTCTCTTATTTTTAGTTTTGTCCTCTTCTAGCAGGCCAGGTAAGCCTGTTTAAATGCAGAGATTTTTAGAGTTAACCTTCCCCCAAATGTGAATAAAATTAACCAACTATAAAAAGACAGCTTATTAAAGATACATTTGTCATATAAACGTTTTTTAAACATTAAAATTGGCTTGTCTTTTTAGTCTGAGCAAATAAAGCAACTTTACGCTTTCTCACGACTCAATTTTTAGGATTTTTCGTGTTGAGTGGCGGAACTCAACTCCGCGCTTTGTCTATCAGAGTAGGAAAATGGAAATAATTAAAATATAATCGCCTTTTTAGGTGGGAATCGACCTTATAGTCATGGCGCTTGCAACCAGACGTTGCGCTATTGCACCGCGACGGCCTCAACTCTAAAGATGCCGCCTATTATTCCACAGATCTCCTTTGTGAGAATCGAATCGGATGCACACTATCACGTGCAGTGTTGTTTATGTACACACAATAACAACGGGATTGCAAGAAAGAAGATGAAACATTTGATTAAATAACACGCAAAATGCACAAAAAAAGAATAAAATATTTATATACGTATATTTCCTAATCTTATATACGGAACATATTCGTACACATTAAAAAAAATAATTCATAAAAAATAGGCAACTTAACAATCACTGCGAATATTCAAATAAGTTTTATCATATTTAATTACTTATTTGTTAGAGAAATTTGAAGCACAATTTTAACATACGAAGTTAACAAACCTTGACGGACTTACCGTTTAATATTATTAGTTAATTTCTATAACGTATTTGCAAATACGAAAAGCCGCCTGCCGGTGCCCACTCCTGAGTCATTAATGATGGTTCACAATTGTCAAACACGGAACATCGATCGGTTCACTTAAATTATGTACCCGCTGACGTAGTATTGTTTAGTAAATTACAGTTATTTTAATTTCTATAGAAATTTGATAAAGCGTGAGATAGTGTAATGTGAATAGAATCAAATTATACCTAAACCTAAAGCTTTTAAAATAAATAGAGAATACAAATAAATAAAATAAATTATTTATTTAAATAGTTATTTCCTTTAAAAGACACAGCCTCACTGTATACACTGCAATGCGTTGGTTTTACTGCTAGAGCATTATGATTCACAGTGGCGGGGATAAACCAACCTTGCTCTCTTTTGGAATCGAATAAGATTTCCTCAAGTTTTAATCTAGAAACTTACTTCACGCGTTAGTAATCATCTAAGTATAAGTTAATTAAAATAATTAAAAAGACTATTATAAAAATATACTCTTCCATACATTATGTTAACGGAAAAATACTTTGAAGTTGTGCTCTGTAGCGAGACTTATTAACTTTGAATATCTTGGTTATTTCTAATTATTTATTTACTTTCTGCTAAAGATACTATGAACATGTACCTACATAAATATAATTACGAATAACAACAGCTGTAGGAGTTTACTAAATAAATTAATATAGCATGAGTTTTAATTATAAAAAAGACATTTCATATGAAGCAGACATTTCATATGAAGCAGACATTTCATATGAGTATAAAAAAATCAGCAACGCTGTTTTCCGCTCTCCGTTTATAGCAGGGTAGGCAGAGGGAGCCCAATGTTAAGACACTCCGTTCATCCGTTCACTCAAATTTTTCGAGGCATTGCGTGTGAAGTACCGGAACTCAACGCCAGGTTTTAGTCTTGGTGCAAGCAAAGAAATGAAAATATTAATAAATAATAATTCATTCCCACGAGTGGGGATCGAACCCACTACTGTTGCGTTATAGTCACACCCGAGCCCCACGACGGCCAATCATATGAGTATAAATCATTAAAAAAAACCCTTATGATTAAATATTTATTTTTTTATATTAAAGCAAATGATAAATTTTATAAAACTTACCCCTAATGTAAAAAAATTGTACAATATGTCCTTGAATAGCTAATGACACAGAATGAACATAATTCTATATATCAACTCAGGTTTTATTAGTATTATAATAGCATACCTAATTATAATGAGTCACGAGACAGGCACACTTCTTATATACCTACTCTAATTACTATAGTCTATGTTAAAATTTTAAATAAGTTATATGTGATGAAATATATATTTAAGAAAATAACGAATGAAGACAACGAGAGCTACACATTCCACTAATCCAATATATCAACTTTTGAATAATTCATAATAAATATTTTTTTATTATTTTATTTCTTATTTTCAAACTTACCCGCCATTGAGGCGCTGCTCATCCTGCCTCGAGTAAAATCAATTTTGAAGTTATTCGTAATCTCCGAAATAAGATAATTACTAATGTGGTTTTCAATATTTTACTATTCGAAGTAATGTACAAAAAACTTGACAAATAAATGTCACTTAAACTGTTTTCTTTTTACTTATAATTTGCCTTATTTTATTTGTTGTAAACGGAAAATATTGAAATGAAGGTTTATATAATTCACGTTTGAAAGTAATACAATTTCAGAACGTAAACAGGCTAGTAAATTAAAAAAATGTCATTGGTTAGATTTGAGAGCTGTCACTGTCAATGTCAATAAAATATGTTGATTGCGTTTCAGTGTGTTTCAAAACAAACTGAGCTTGTCTTGCTATAAATTCAATTTGTAATCTTTATTATCTCCTTACATAAACAGGACAATTAAATATTTTTCTCAGGCATAATGGCCCCTGGTAAAAAAGGAGCAACCCGGGGAAAACGGTCTAATCAACATGTTCAAAGAAACTATGCAGAAAGATTAAACGATTTAAGTATACAATCTTCAGAGAGCAGTGATGATGGCACAGATGATTCCGAGGACGAAGGAATCGAAGCCACATTTACAGTAAGCATGTGGGATTTAAACCATTGCGATCCAAAAAAATGTTCCGGTCGTAAATTGTTGCGACATAACCTTATAAACAATTTAAAACTAGGACAAAAATTTCAAGGACTTGTTTTATCTCCTGTAGGAACACAATGTGTTAGCCCAAATGACAAAAATATTATAGAGCAGTACGGATTAGCAGTAATAGACTGTTCATGGGCTAAAATTGATGTAACTCCTTTTGGTAGAATGAAATCTCCGCACCCAAGACTTTTACCATTTCTTGTTGCTGCTAATCCTATTAATTATGGAAAACCATATCAATTAAGTTGTGTTGAAGCTTTAGCAGCAGCAATGTTCATTACAGGGCATAAAAGGGAAGCAACTTTTTATCTATCAAAATTTTCTTGGGGACATTCATTCCTAGAATTAAATTCTGAAGCTTTAGATATGTATGCTAAATGTACAGACAGTAAAAGTGTAATTGAAGCGCAAAATAAATATTTGGAGAATGTTAGTAATGAAACCGATACAAGAAAGATGTGGCCGTCCAGTGATTCTGACACTGAAAGTGAAAAAAGTCAGTAAAAATATTAACACATTTATTATTGCATGAATTGATTATCTTCTTGAAACAGAAAAGAGAAAAATATAATGGAATTATCTGTATTATATTTTTAAATTACTTACAAATATTATTTAAAAAAAAATATTTAAGAACATTTAAATAAAGATAAAACTTTCTTCTAAAAATACTGTACTAAAACTGTACAGTACAGTGTAAATTTAACAAAGAATTACCTCTGCCTGAGGGATACAATGTGAAGCAGAAAAATAAATAACTTAAATAAGTTAGGAGTATTTGATTCTATGGCTATATTTTATTTTTAATCAGAAGATATACAACAATTTTTTCTATGGAAAGATTTTATTAACATACAAATTTATTATTTCAAGTGGTTTTACATCTTCCTATTTGAGATTTTTCAAAAAGTAGTATTAATCAATTTGTGTAATTAACTGTAAAAAAGTAATATATTTATGCATAAGCTTGTGTATCTTCATAAAAAAAATCTAAAACTATTTTATGTATTTTATGTTTCTTTTACAGTAACTCATTGTGTGAAATGTAAATAAATCTTAAAATATATTGTATTTTAATTCTTTTTCATATAACATTTCATTGTGAAAAGTTTCGACCAACATCTTAAGAAGTTATTAGTTTATATAATAGACAGCTTATTATACAGCTTAGCTGTTGGATCAAGAACCAGGTGCGGGAGGCAGTATTATTTGAGACAGCATGTATCAGTAAGTATCCAGAGAAACTCGTAACCATTAACAGACTGGACCCTTATTCTACCATTGGAAGAGTATGCTTTTATATTTTTAAATGTATTTTTAATATTAGTTTATATTAAAAAAACAAAAATATTTCTTTTAGATAATAAAGGTATATTTTTATAAAGAATCAATAAAATCGATTTCTATTATTTACTATTTAATTTTTGGTATCTTGAACCTAATATTAAAACAAATTTAGATATTGAGTGTAAAGTGGGCAACAAACTCACAACCGTCGAGTTTACACTTTACAGTCATACTTGTGCTTCTCCGTCACGCAAATACTTTTACTGCCATCTATAAGCACAATGACTAAATTGCTCATTTGGGTTCTCACGATATGAAAAAATGGCAGCGCTACAGAAGTTCGAACTTCGAACCTATGTTAAGCTCTAAAGGAGTCATTTAGTTTTTCTTGCAAATCATAGATGGCGCTACTATGACTTTGTTTTGAAATGGCTTCACGAATGCAACGTGTTTAACTGCTTCGCTTGCCGCTTCCGTCCGTTATTTTAGTTTCCTATGAATGCTCGAGTGTGGGAGTTGTTTCGTCACTTACGGAGTTTTGTTCTGAACTCGCGATAAACTAATTTATGACTTACTTTTTAAGTGTGGTTACTGTGAAATAATAGTGTTGTGTTTTTTGTGCATGTTCTCTTATTGGAAACTAACTTTACGGATAGAACTTTTAAACTTATAAGGTAAGTTTCGAGACTTAACTTTTGTGCAACCTGTCACGCAGGTGTCTCACTCTCAAGTCACTAACCTCCGAGATGAATAAATATATTCTACTTTCCAGATGCGTTGGAAAAATATAGATTTATTTTTAAAAATAAATTGAAATTTTAAAACAATGAAAAATATTATTAGACATTAATATTAAAATGAAAGCAGTAAAAATATTATTATTTTAAATAAAAAAGACTTAACTACTACTGGCAGGTAAAAATGTCATTGCTTTTTTTAAAGCTTAAATAATAGTTTTCAAATGCTTTATTAACATCATTATACCATTTTTATTTGTAAATTTTTTGTAATTTCGTCAATTTTTGACGATTTAGGTATAAAATGTTTGAGAGCTGACAATGAAAGATATTTTTACTTATTTAAGACCTAATATGTATGTGGATTTGTCTTGTATTGCTGTTATTTGGTAAGAAGCAAGATTATTTTAAACGCTACATTTTTTAAGTACACTAGATTATTAAATCATATTTTATTACATAAATTCGTTAATAAAAATTTAGCTGATGAGGCCAGTCGTGGCGCAACGCACTATTCTATTCAATATTTAAATTTTTTCGCTCTGGTGTCCAGGTGAGTCGCGGCTTTGAGTTCCGCCACTCAACACGCAATGACTCCGAAATGCGGCGGAAAGTGGGGAAGGGATGGTCTTAACACTAGGTTCCCTCTACCTACCCTGCTGTGTGCGGGATACAGCGTGAAGAGGATAACTTTTGTTCTTAACAATGTAACAAAACGTCGCGCGCAGCGGTTATTTATAAATTTTGATAAAAATCATTGTTTGATTGCGATCTCATATGTTTATAAAGCCCTAAAAATTATTTGTATTGTTATACTTCAAATTTTTAACATTTTTATATGTTTTCTAAATAAGTATTTTATATTTCCAAAGAATGGAATACACTTTAAAAATGTTAATACTTGTATTGTTTTTACTCATTGCAATTGTTGTTGTTAGTTACTTCTTTATACTTTACTCTTTGCATTTACGTATAATTAAACTAATATTCATAATTAATTTTTAGGTGTGTATTTCTTTGATATGTCCTATGTTTGTGCAAATCCAAGTGACATGTACAAATAAACTGAAGTAATTTATTGGTGTTATGTATGTTATGTACGTGTATGTTGGCAAAGGTGCACCATGGGTTCTATTACTAAATTAAACAAGGACTCAAACTGTTCATGTTCCTCATGTCTATTCAAAAGTGAATCAGATCGTCAATCAATAAGAAATTTGCTTGCCCTAGGATCTAGAATAGATCGCCTGTACTATGGCAAATATATTCCACTCAGAGAGAAAAAACTACTGAAAAGACTAGTAAGAACTAAAGCGGTGTACGATGACTTAAAGGCCCAAATTGTTTCTGATAGTACACTTAGTATTAAAAGAAAAAGAAAGCTTGTGCCTAGGAATAGATTACCTGCAAAAAATTCGAGCACGTTATTAAAATTAGCGAATATGAGAGATCAAAATGGGGCGTTCAGTTCAAAAAATTTAAGTGAATGCTGTAGTTGCTGTAGTTGTTCTTCTAAAATTAACACTGATGATCAACTTCCAAAAAGATATAAGCGCAAGCACCCTTATATTGGTATGTACAGAACCGATCGCTCCAAGGCGGAGACAAGTGTGTATGGAGGAAAGAAAGGAGTAAGATTTAAGACTAAGCATATACGATCTGATCCTTGTACTTGCACCTTTAAATTAAGTGGTTTGCTAAAGAAGTATTCTAAGACGAAATTTAAAAGACTCCATACGTCTTCGCCACTACCTGTACCATTCGATTTATCAATGACAGAAGAAAATATAAAGCCTAAACGAAGCTTATCGGCGACAGTGTACCAAAACATAAAACATCAGAAAGAACTTGTGACAGACGCTTTCTTGGAAGGTGTTAAAAAGTTAAGTGATTCCAAAACAAAAATACAAGAAAAATTAGAAATCAATGTGAAAAAATCTTTGGAAAAATTGAAGCAAACTATAGAAAAGACAACAACTAATAAAAAACCTCATAATCAAACAGATAATTTAAAAATCAACCCAGAAAAGAATATTCAATTAGTGTGTAAATGTCCTGAAAAAGACTTACTATCACAGATTAAAAAAGATTCTCTTATTAAATTTAAAGAAGATTTAAGGAGGAAACATATAATGAAAGAATGGGAATGTAAACCCGATTGTATCGAACACACATGTAACCCAAAAGAATGCTATGTAAAACTTGGACAGAAGGAAATACGCAAACATAAGCCACAATTGCGTAAAAATATTGATATTCAAAATGGAATGAATAAGCGTACAGAAAGTAAGGCAAAGAAGATTCGAAGTCAACGACTACCAAAAGCAGCTAGTTCTGGTAATTCTATAACCTTAAAGACTAGAACTAAAAAACAAAGGCAAGCAGACAAAAAAAATAAGAGAAATATCCACAATAATCAAGTCAGAGAAAGAAACTCGAGACAGGCAGTTCGTATTGGATCCTCTTTCTCTTTCAATATCGAATTTTATAAAAATATAAATGCACCGAATGAGAAAATTCCTGCACCACAATCAAGAGGGTCTCATTTGAGTAAACAATCTCTTCCAATAAAATATATCAAATATAAACCTAAAAAAATTAATAGTTCAAATAGCAAACGCCATAATCGCAGCTCACAGAGTGCAGTTAACATAAAAAGGGAAAAGAAAAAGAGAACTACTTTAAAGAGATGTTTCTGTACTTTATCATTCAAAGGCAATAAAAGTAGCATCTTTAAAAATAAGGTAATTGAAAACTGTAAATGGAAAAATATATGCAATGTACCAGAATGCAAAGCACAAAGGCTAAAACATACTCAGACTGATGCATATAATGAATATGTCGGTGATAGGCTTTCAGAGTCTAAACATAAGAACGAAATTTATAGAAAAGTAAAAACGTCAAAAAAGAGTCAACAGATTTTGCCAAGAGTATGTGATCCTGGTATTTGCGTACCTGATCAATGCGATCCATTTAATTGCATAAAACTTATGAATATGAGACACACAAAAGTTAAGAAACGCTCAGTCAAATGTCTTTGTTCCGATAAAACTAAGTCGACTTCTAGTTTAACATCAAGGTTCACCCCAACAACAAATTATGTACAATCAGTTATAACATACACAAAAAGTCCTAAAAATGTTAAGAAACAAGTAGTAAAGCCAAAATATAAGCAGCAGCAGAAACCTGTAAAAAAACCTAAAACTCCTCAAAAGCCAATTATTAATGATACTCGCCAAGCCGTCCGTATTGGATCTTCTTTTAGCTTTAATATCGAATTCTATAAGAATAAGAACCCTCTCTCTGAACAATCCACAACTCGTCAGATCTTATCGATGAAACCAATGCATAAAACAAAGGTTAAAAAAAAACAAAATATACAATACAAAATAATGCCAAAAAACCAAGAAATTTCTAGTGATCATCATATAATAAGAGCGGTGAAAAATCGTAAGAAAATTGGTCTTAAAAAATGTTTTTGTACATTAAAATTACAAGGAAATAAGTTTTTAAAAAATAAAAAACGAAAAATGCACTCTACGGCAACTGCAACAGCAGAAAATTCAAACTTTGATATTCTAATGCTGAACAGAGGTACTAAGATGGACCAAAAGAGAATAAGGTTATTGGAGCCTTTCGAGTGTGAACCTTTTGTGTGCGTTCCGGGAGAGTGTGATCCATATTTATGTTTAGAAAGAATAAAAAAACGTCATGTACAACTGAAAGACGCCAGTGCGTTTACTAAACCACAATTGAGAGAAGAAGGTTCGAGTACAACCCACTCGGAAATATCTTCTAAATTTATTCAAGTTCGACCTAAATTAAAATCGAAACATGAAAAGACTTTTGCAAAGGCAAAATTAGAAAAAGGTGAAAGACTAAAGTTTGATGAAAAAATTAGCAACGATTTTGGAGACAAGCAATCAGTAAATATAGGTTCATCCTTTAGTTTTAATATTGAATTTAAAAAAAATAGATTACCTACAACGCTACCTACGTTACAATATTCCCCTAAAAGAAAAGCTTTGAAAAATAAGAATATCAATAATAAAATATGGAATATTTCCACTCATGACACACAAATTGAAAAACCTAGAAGACATCACAAATCTTCCATGATCCGCCCATTAATAAAGAGATGTTTCTGTACATTGAACTTACAGAAAAAAAACAAACAACATTTATTGAATAATTTTTTCCCTAATGCAATAAGGAATAATGTTTATACAGTTAATAGAATCTTAACTGAAAAAACTTGTCATCATTATAGTTATAATAAAAATAATGATGATGCAATGCTTACAAACCATGTCTTTAAAAATAACCATATCATATCAGTTAATAATCTTCACCCATATCAATCAAAAGAGTCATCAAGAGTTATAAAAAAAAATTATAACAAGGGAACAACTAAATCATTGTGTATGTTTCAATCTACGGTCCGTATTTTAGAATCTGTAGAAATTAATTCAAAACAGATCTGCTTAAATAAAACCAGTCCTATCTATAATAATCTGGCTCTAATTCCGAGAAAGTCTTGTGTAACCTACATTCCCAAAAAGTGTCATGATATTCACCATTGTGATAATAGTAAAGACGCAGAAGAAATCTCTATATATTCGCCGGTATCAACTCAAATGCAAAAAAATCATACGTCACAATATTATAAAAAATGTTTTTGTACAATGAATTTACATATAGAAAATAAATATAATCATAATAATTTATACAATACAACATTTAGAAAGAAAAATAATCTAGAAAGTAGTACAATAAAAAAGTATCCCAGGAAATTTATTCATCCATACGAATGTGAACCAGGAATATGCGTACCAGGACAATGTGATCCAAATGAATGTATAAAGCTGATTATGAAAAGAGATAAAGGATACAAGTCGATAGAAAATAATACTGGTAAAATAGTTACTCAATCTGGTTCTAGTAATACTTATCCTTTTATAAGTAAATCAACGAAAACTAGGACAGAATTACTCTTAAGAAAGAATTTATCAGAAAATCGTAAGGAATTGTTTGACCCTAATAATAGTCGTGTCGTTCGTATTGGATCTAATTTTAGTTTTGACATAGAATTTTTTAAGAATGCAAAAATGTTAAGAAATAATAATGATATTTATGAACGTACCTTGATGTCACCATACCCACCTTATAAGAAAACAGGAAAAAATAAAAATAATTTCTCAAAACCATTCAAAAGTTTGGGAACAAAAATGAACGAACAGAATTATCGTAATATGCAATCACAGTCAACACTAACTAATGGGGCACATAAGGGGTCTGCTACTTTGCCTATATTAAATAGATGTTTTTGCACATTAAAACTACATAAAAAAGGAAAGATGTACAAAAAACTTGCTTCAGAAGATGCGAAGCCTACTCTTTTTTATGACCAAAACGCTTTTAAAATAAAAACTGCTAGTAAAAGTCAAAATACAAAAAAAATCAAAGTTCCATATCAGTTACAACCTTACGAATGCGAACCAAATATATGTGATCCAGATAACTGCGATCCATACCAATGCTTGGATATAATGACAAGGAATAAGAGACATAAGCACGTTAAAAATTTTGGTATCGATCCAGTAAATTTGCATAAAAATAAATCTGTATATAGCTTAACTACAAATAATAAATCAAAAGGTTCCCAAAGTGTAAGCCCATATCGCGATACTCCAAAAACTCAACAGAAGTTAAGATTGGGTGGTGTTGACTCAAATTCTATTATTCCATCAAAACAGGCTGTACGTATTGGATCAAATTTTAGTTTTAATATAGAATTTTTTAAGGATTCTTCTCTTGACGATCGAATTTTAAATGGTAATCGTCATGTAAAGTATTTAAAAATTGCGAAACAAGAATCAAGTTTAAAGCCAACTAGTTTGCAAGAAAAATATTTAGAAGGTTTAAAATTTAAAAAAATGAAGCAGAAAAAATCTCAAGTTCAAAATATTGTTAAAAAGACTTCGTCGATGACATCTACTTTTGTAAAACGTTGCTTTTGCACCGCAAAGCTCCAGAGAAGTAATGATAAGAATATCGGACTAAATTATAAAAAACAACCAAATACTTCATTTCTTACAAAATGTTTATGTTGGCTTAAAAGATCCCAAGCTCCGCGCTTAAAACTAAAAAATGAGGGCATAAACAGTATTATTAAACGTTGCTTTTGCACTATGCAATTTTATAATAAGGGCACAAAAAACCATAATTTTAAAACAAGAACAAAAAGCATAATGACTGAAAATAATACATTAACTACAGACCCATTACTGCCTTACGAATGTGAACCTGGTTTATGTATTCCCTATCAATGTGACCCACATAAATGTGATAAAATAATACAAGCTCGAAGAAAAGAAAAGCATATGTATAAGACGGGAAAACAAAGTAAGCTTATTTTACTGCCATATGAATGTGAGCCTTTAACTTGTATCCCAGGAGAATGCAACCCTATTGAGTGTTTAAAAAGAATAAAGAAAAGAGAATATCAAACTAAGAACCTTGGAACGGCTGCTCGTTATCATAAGTATACTACAAGCACAACAACTAAACCAAATACTAAATCAAAAAATAAAATTAACCAAATACAAATTAAAAATAATTTAGTCATGCCTCGCGCAACTGCAAAAGATGTTTTGGCTTCGAGCTTACCTAATAAGCAAGTTGTAAGAATAGGATCGAAATTTAGTTTTGATATACAATTTTACAAAACTACAAATATACCAGATGTAAAAGGCTATACGACAGATAAAAGTATTCGACAGATGAAAGATAAACCAAAAAAAAATTTAAAGATACAGAAACCTCAACAAACTTCTCTTCCTCCTATATCTACTCAGATACATACTAAACATACGAAAAATGAAGCAAAATCAGATCTAAAATCTTTTTATAAGAAATGTTTTTGTATCTTGAAACTTAACAAATTTAAAACCAAACCTAGGCCCATAATAAAAACTCTTAAGACAGTTTATTCAAATACTGATAATAATAATAAACTGAGCAAGCAGCAAAACCTACTACCCTATGAATGTGAACCTGGTGTTTGCATACCTGGAATGTGTGATCCATATGAATGTAAAAAACTAATAAATAAACGTCATTTAAAAGAGTTTAACCAACAGACTGAAAATATATTCCGTTCTAAACGAAGAGGAACTACAACGACGAGAAAAAAATCTGTTAAATTACAAATATCGAAATCAATGAAACAAAAGGAAAAACAAAATGTTAGAAATTTTCAGACTCATAATATCAACAAAAATGTTTGTCGTATAGGGTCAGAATTTAGTTTTAACATAGAATTTACTAAAAATCGTTATCAAAAACCCGACATACACATTAAAAAGGTTTTGGATAGTGAAAAATATATTAATAAAAACAATCGAACCTCAAATACTAAATTAATGCGCAATTATGCATTACAATCCAAAATGCAGCATGACAATCTTAATAAGGAATCAATAAAGTCTCCGTTAAAGAGGTGTTTTTGTACTTTAAGACTTCAAAAATTGCCAGAAAAATCATTTAAATATCGACACTATAAAAATAATTTAATGAAAATAAAACCATCACAAAGGTCCGTTATGTCAAATGTCACGCCTGCTAATTTAAATATATCTCTTTCAAATTCTCCTGACAAATATGATGAACGTAAAAGAAAATCTCGAGATGCTACTTCCCAGGTAGTAAGACAGCGTTCTGATAAAAGTAATGATATGAAAACTGTAAAATATAAAAAAAATATTCAAACAAATTTTATTGATAAGTTTTCAAAACAAGATAAATCAAATAAAAGATTAGTTGAAGCACATCAATTTAAAAAACACATTAATAAACAAGCCTTAAAAATAGGTTCAAATGCCAGTTTTCATATAGATTTTTTTAAGCAAAGATTACCCAAAACGGAATTTATCAATGTCGATCACAAATATGGCATTTCAAAGCAAAAGAGGCACTCCTACAGTAAGCCCCGTTATTCTAGTAGTCAAACTTCTCAAGTGAAAAGAATACAGTCAAGGACAAAAGGTTTGCAAGTCAATAAAATTTTAAAACGATGTTTCTGTACTTTAAAATTACAAGACATGAATTCAATGTCTATGAAGAAAAATATGCCTAAATTAGGAATTCATCACTATCCGCAAGTTCTTGAAGTTAGAAGAGTATCGATTCAGAGACAACCAAAGCAAATTGGACTACAAACAATAGCTCCTATAAGGACAGTTGCAACGCAATCGAAAAGTAAAACAAAAAAGAAAAGAGTTAATAAACAATGTCATTGTTATTTTTGTCCACCTTGTGAACACGATAACAGTAATGAGATGACAACTATTCTTCCTTATACTCCTAAAAAGTTCAACAGATCTAATAGTCAAACGTTGCTTAGTAGACAACAAATAGAAAGTTATCATAACGTTAACAAAAAAGCTATAAACAAAAGATTAACCAGAAAAAAAAGTCTTAAAGGGATCAATATTGTTAAGTATCCAAAGCATGATATAGATAAAAAAAATGGCGGATTCAACATAAAAAGATTTTTTTGTCAATGTGTACATTTATTAAGCCCCAAAAAAGATGATTTTCATTCAATTGAGAACGTAACTGAAGATATTGATTTCTATAATAATAGTACGCGACGCGCTAATAAATCTGAAGAACTAACAATTGAAGATGTTTTAAAATTATGTCAAAACAAGCGTTGCCCTGTAAAAAAAGTTAAAAAAAATAAGCCTAATACAGCAAAGTCAAAAAAATATAAATCATGTTCCCAAACAGCATGCCCTTTTTTAATTGGAAAGCATGCTACATATGACGATGATAAAAAAAAATTAAGCTCATCATTAAGGACTAAAAAAAATACGAATCAAATCAATACTAAAAGTAATAAAGTGCTTACTGTGAAAGATTACAAAAATAAATCTAATATTCATTGTACATGTGATTTATTTCGAGAACAGACTAAAGACGATATAACAAGTAATACTTTGTGTTTATTTTGCCAAAATAAGATGCAAGAAGAGATTAACCGAAATAATTTATCATCACCTAGACTGAATGTACGTTTTTTAGATCCTCTTGTAATATCACAGACTAATTTTTTAGACAGAAAGAAAAGAAATAAAAAACATGTTAAATCAAATAACACTAAATCTCAAGTACAGAAACGTTGCCGTTCTTGTGGTAGATTAATAAACACAGAGGAGATACGAAAAGGAGCGGGTGATTATTCTGAGACTAGAAGAAAACATCGTAAACGTAGTGAATCGTCTTTTGATAAATTAAAACGCATATTTAGAAGTAAAAATTGTCGCAAAGTTTGTGATAACCAAGACACGCACCAACCTGCATTCGAAATGCTGTTGAATTCTAGTAATTATAATATAATAAATAAAGATGACGTTATGGGTAATTTTGCAAGTCTCAGCGTAAATAAAAAACGTAAAGAATCAAAAAGTAAAAAACACAGCGAGTCGTGTCGATGCTGTATATGTGTGTCTGGAAAAAATAAACATATTTCATCAAAGCAAAAATATAATAAACCTCAACCATGTGTTTGTGGAAGCTTAATATGCGCGGAAAAGAATGAAAGTGTATTATCACCTCAAAGTAAAAAAAGTCTTTGGAAACCTTGCGTATGTGCAAGTCCAATTTGCAATCGGGAATCTGCTGCTATGAAAAGAATTTCAGCGGACCCAGATCAAATAACGTGTATTTGCCAAAAAGTGCGAGATGAAGAAACGAAAAAACTCAAAGCAATAAAACAAAAACAGCTATCGAAACGACTAAAAGATCGCCTTAAACAACAGCGTAAAGAAGACGAGATTCGAAAATCCAAACGTAGAAAAATAGACAAGCAAAGAGAGAAACAAATTAATAAAACATCAAGCGATTTAGTTCTATGTGCTGAATCAATTATCGATATTGGTAAATTGGGTATTACGGCTGGTACGGACATATTACGTGGTGTTGTCAGAATTTCGTCCAATCCGAAACAGGCTATTCGTAATCTTAAAGATATGAAGCAAAATCCACAGCTAATTACGCGAAATCTAAAAAACGCTATAGGTGACAGCGGTGTAGCGGGTACCATCAGACGAGTACGTCTTAGATGTATGGCTATGAAAGGAATAAAAAGGCTTAAGCTTGCACTAGAAAGCTTTGCTGTAACCAGATTTTTATTGCACATAGCGGCCAAGGATCCTAAAAAGCGAGTTGTGAAGCCGAAGAGGCAAGTGCGTCACCGTGAACGTCTCGATTATGGATGCAGCCTTTATATGGGCTCACTTAGAAAGAGGCCGTGTTTATGCATTTATGATAAATGCCCCTGGATTTATCCACACTTTTTGTCTTTGATTACTTTATATAAACAATTTAGAGATATAATGTTGTTTTTACTGGCTGTTGTTTTTTGGAGTCCGTGTATTTTATGCACAGAAATATGTAGAGCAATGACGTGTTGCATATTCTGCACAGGATAAATCATGTACAGTGTGAAATAAAGTGCTACCTGTTCTAATGTTTATTTAATCGAATGTTTTGATCGTAGTTTGAAAGGTGTTATATATTTTGTTGTATTAACATAATTTGTTTCTTAGTGGTACATATCCACTGCGGAGTAGGATATAATGAAAATTTGGTTCACTAATAAATCGTAAAAAGATATAATATCTTAAATAATAAGTATATTTCGTACAAATGGCATTTATCATGCAATTGTTCATTGATCATAAAAATGCACCCCTATGGTTCAATGACCGAAGCCACGAAATTTCGAGGGTGGATTATAGTAGAACATTTATTATAGTGACCCTCGAATATAAAAAGTGTTCATATTAGTAAAATATATTATAAAATAAATAAAAAGATATTTATTACAAAATAATAAATAAATACTTTTATAATTTAATAATAGTGACCAGTCGTGCCGCAGGGGCACAAAGTGTGCCTGTAAATCGACTGATTGTGGGTTCGATCCCCGCTCGAGGAGATGAAATATTTTTTTACATTTATATTTTCATTTTTTCGCTCTGATGTCGAGGGGAAAGCGCGGCGTTGAGTTGCTCCACTCAATACGCAATGCCTCCAGAAATTGGCGGAAAGTGGAGAACGGAGTGTCTAAACACTAGGTTCCCTCTGCCTATCTTGCTGTGTGCGGGATACAGCGTGAAGCTGAAAAAAAAAATTTTTATAGTACCATATGGGCCAATTAGATGTCCTGATTATTTAGTGTTTGAATAATTATAAAGTCTACCTCAACTAAGTAAATGATTGAAACTGTATATATTTTTAAAACCGTGAAATCTTTTACCCAAAAAATTTTTGAAGCAAATAAAAAACATGTAAAGAATTATGATAATTCTGTTAACTAAAATTTATCGCGATATTACGAGAATGAACTAAAATGTATTCATAAAGAATAATTGGATACATAATATAGTAGCATTAATTATTTAGTATGACCAAGAAAAAAAGTTGGCTATCCAAAAATCAAGTCGGAACGAGACACAGTAAGTTGAAAGTGCGAAAACAAAAGAGAGGTATCGACCAAACCCTCAAAAGTGAGAGGGAGCCGCCACCCTCTTTATGACTCAGAGGGGAGGACCCTTGCACGTACTACCCTTAGTACACCGTACCATACCGCATGCATTCACTATTGATCTGGGCTTTTTGGACCCATCTAATTTTGTTTTTGACCTATCAGTCCTCTTTTAGGGTTGTTCTGGAATACATTGAATAGTTTTGAATTTCAATAGATTTTTTTATTTGAAATAGATTTACTTTATTTAGGTACTTATTTATAAAATGTGCTATTTGCCATTTTATCTTTCTGATATTTATATAATTTTTCGTTAAATATAAGACAAAAACAATTTTTTATAAGCAAGAATCCTCTCAAACACATCGTAATGTAAGAATTTAACAAATACAGGGTGGAAGAGGCAGCGCTCCATTTACGGAAACAGCATTTAGGGTAAAATATTTCAAACCTATATACCTAAAGAAATTAATCAAGATGCCTCAACAGTTTGGACGTAGGATTTTTTTTTCATTTCACGATTTTTATCCATACCTGTATTTCGTGTGACGCGATTACGTATAGATCCCAATCACATAAACACTTACTACTACAAACATACTATTAAAGGTTAAACAACTTTGAACTTTATCGCCAATACATACGACTCGATTTCGAAATGAGGCGTGTGCGGCGGTGTTCCTGTGATAGGTTTATGTGTGCGTGCGTCATCCTTACAAATGGCGTTTTGTTTTAAAATGACAATTTTATTATTTATTTTGTTTGGAAAAAATTTTTTTTCATTTTTGGGAATTTATTTTTTTCTGAATTATATTAGGCTTTTATAGAGTAGTTAAAACTGTGGTTTCATTTAATGTGGTGCTGACACTTCCACCCTGTATATTTATTGTATAATATTTTATCAAATGTTTGATAATAAATAAAAAAAATATTATTATTATGATTCAAAGTATTATTATTATGAAATCACATTTAAGTATACGGTTAGTGGGCATGAGAGATTCCATACACGTGGCGTCGGATCCCACAACAAATTCACAGATTTGTATAAATTTGCATGTTGCCAGTACCCACTATATAGTAACAGTGTACGCGTGGAAATCTGGGTTACATTATTTTACATTAATATCCACTCTACTACAAGTTATCTTCTCTTTACATACTAACTATTGAAAATTAAAGAACATAAACTGGAGTAAATTAATCGATGATTACGAAAATTTTTCAGAAAATTTAAAAAAATAAAGTATTTGTTTAAGAATAATATTTTACTTGATATTCATTTTTGTTCAAAAATCACATAAAATATATTTAAGACGTGTACGGGCATTATAATCAGTGAATAAAAACGGCATCTCAAAAATTATTAACTTTTTGCAACTGACATCTTATAAAATCAAAAAAATTACAGCAACAATAACAATTTTGTTTTAATTGTAAAATTATACTAAATTATCTTTCGAGTATCTTTATTTTTATGTTAAGCTTATCCCCTATAAAGTTAACAAAAGTTAGCGTGATTCACCCAAATGACTGAATGACAACACTTTGTTAGAACTGGGGGACCCGCAATTGGTATTCGTTTTACCATAACACTTAAGAATATTTGATTATTTTTAATTCACGCATCTCTTTCACTTTAAAAAACGCAGAAGAGTAAAGTTACATTTAGGTTTTCTTTACATACCATCTATTTAGAGACTAAAAACTTTTTTTTGAATTTGAATTTGAAAAATAAATTAAATAAATCAGCTTCACGCTGTATCCCGCATATTATTATTAAAGACAAATTTTACGCATTTTAAGTAGACGGAACCCGCAAGCTGAGTATATTAATTAAATAAATCTGAAAGTAATAATTATTGCAACCATGTTATTTCGACAAAAGAAATGTAATTACAATGACACATCTCATTGCGAAAATCTCATTTGCAATATTTTATTGACAAAATTCAATTATACTCGAATTATATATAACATTTATAATATTTTACAGTGAAAACACTGAAAACGGTTGCGGTCGAGATGCCATGTACCGACATGCGCGCCATGAATGGTTTTAAGAATTTATACCTACGGCTTATAACTCAATTAATATGGCCGTGTCCGTTCACAGTGGAATTCTGTTATAATTTGTGAAATATTTTGCTTTCAATAATTTTAGTTACTTATATAAATTTTGTAATGTATGTGATTAGTTGATTCTCAACTTATATTTTAGAGGAGCAGAGGGCCTCTGTTTTTGTGTTAGTGATTTTTGCTCAAATATCTTTTCATTAAAATTTAGAAAATAGTACGCAAAATTGTGCTAATTTAACTATATATACTCTATTCCTCTGTTCAGTGGCATAGTTGAGACATCTACACGCAATAGTTTCGTGATCGAATTTGACTTGAAAAAATATTTTTTCATTTTCCTGCTCTGGTAAAACAACACTCTAAAGTCTCCTCCGTTAAACTTGTACAAAATCTAAATGGTAAAATTAGGCAAGTAACCCACACTAAGATAATATAACATGTTTAGAAATCATAGGACAGCATGAAACAAAATTCTTCTCTAAAAATACAAATTTACCAATTCACGTAAAACAAGAAAACAAATGCATGCAGAATTGTCTTTGTTCCTTACTAAGAAGTTATCACAATTTTTTATTTTATTAAATAAGGCAGAATTGTAACTGGACTTTTTTATATATATACTCCTATTGTACACAATCTATTACAATATTATCTCTTTTTTACCGTACATTCTCCATCCTCCACTCTCAATTCAACGTGAAATTGGTAAAGTGATAAGTGCCACCATTATCAAAGAACAGAAGAGTAGGTACTTGTCACTAAAAGTCTATTACATTCTCCATGTCCATCATAGATAATATAAACATGAATTGTTTTGTGTAGCAATAACGTCGCACGTCAGATGACACTCATCTACCACGTCCTCGGTCCTCCCCATCACTTTGCTTTATTTGAAAATGTCATTTGAATAATTTCTGCTGGGACTTTTAATGGACGAGGCTGAATCCTTATTATAATATAGTCTGGGAGGTTGATTAGTGACACTTCCACGTGTTGCCAGTAAATGGGTTTGAGGCGATAAAAAAATTAATCAAACTTGAAATCTCACAAGAGATTTGGTGCTTCATTGTGTACTTATTTTGGAGTAATCGGTGAGTGGCTTTAGTAATTTTGTTGGCTTTAACTTGGTAATGTTTTCAGAATATTTTCAGTTGGTTTGGAATTATTAGTAGCAAATTAACTCTAAACAATTTTTAAGAATAATCATTTTAAAGTAGAAAGAAAAAGATTTAAAATTTACTATTATTAACAATAATAATTTACTAAATGAAGACTACAATAATAATTAATATATTTTGTAAATTAATTAAATTAAAAATTTAATATATTGAAATAACAAAAAAAACTTACTTCTTTAATTTCAACCGGATCCCATAATCAGAACCTAACCAAACTATCCTTAAAGTGTATCGTTTCCAATAAAAAGAATAATCGAAATCGGTTGACTTATGTGAATTTTTTCTAGGATACCATTGTCAAATTAATAAATAGGACCCCACGGGAAGTACCAGCTTTCAAATAAAAAAGAATCATCAAAATCGGTTCACCCAGTCAAAAGTTCTGAGGTAACAAACATTGAAAAAAACATAATCGAATTAATAACCTTCTTTTCTTACAGAAGTCGGTTAAACAAAACCGTTTTCATTTATATAATTCTTAAAGGCTTAAGATAAGAAATACAAACCAACATTTATATGCGAGCTGTAAGGTTCCAGATTTAATATTACCCAAAACGGCGCTGATGCGATAACTTCACTAAGTAGATGTAACTTAACAGATTTACTTAGTTTCTACAAATTGGAGCTTTGGGATGGAAGTGGTGGATTATAAATATTATTCAGGTTTTATATATGTTATACGTAATGGCGCAGTGGCAGAACGTTTTGACTGTGAACAGGGCTGTTACGATGTTGATTTCCACTCAGGGGAATTATTTTTATTGTTTCGCTCTGGTCACAGTAACATTACGAAAACTCTGGCGAAAAATGGCAAATAGAGTTTCTAAACACAATTTGTTCTCTTCTGTATGCGGAATGCAGCATGATGTTATAAAAAAACTATATTAAAAATAGATTATAATTCTTGAAGAATAGACTACCATTAAGTAAAATGATCCCTTAACGAGTCGAGCTTTTAAGCAGTTTATTTTATGCCAACGAAAAACTTTCCTTCCCAAAAGAAACATAACACTGAAGCTTTCCCGCCAAAACACAGCCAACATGGCGGAGCGCGTCTTTTTACGACTTCCATGAAAATTATTGCCTTGTACGTACGTACGTTAACTTTTATACTTCATGTAGATCCACATACGGTGTTAAAGTTTTATTACTATAGACAAAAATATGCATTGCATATTTTTTTAAGTTTTCCCTTGTGTTTCATAAATGGACTGAAATATAAAAATGTTCATCCTGGTGTAAAACCCACGCAGTAAAGTGTAAAACCCAAGCATAAGTTAAGGGTAAGTAAAAGTGCCGGTTCTATTCCTGCTAAGTTAAAATGAATAGCCATTTCCAATATTTTATTTGTAAACTAGAATAACCTTATTTATTTGAATCAAAACCTACAATAACTTTCAAATTATCTTATATTACTTAAGCAGTGTAATTCATAGCCTTGCCAAAAACCACTTTTATATTTGCTATCTACATCGGGTCGTTAATAACACCTGTCTTCATATTTCACTCATTTCCTCGCTTAAAATGTTAATCGGAAAATACGTGACCATTAGTCGGTGAAAGTACTTTACTCGACTAATGGTGTTTACAGACTATATCGATTGGATTGTTTAATTTTAAGGTAATTTATGCCACATCCAATATTTAGACTTGGATATATTTTCTGAACTTAACTTAATAATTTTGTTTTATAAGAACATTTTCATAAGATTTTTGGCTTTATATGGGGAACGGAATGTCTTAACACTAAGTTCCTTCTGTCTAGTGCTGCGTGCGGAATACAGCGTTAAGCTAATTTTATTTTTATTTACTCAAAATACTTTTTATATCAATTATTAATATTTAAAATAAAGATAGTTTGGTAGAATGAAGCGATTGCGCTTGACAATAAGCATTGAATAGAAGTGATAATGATATAGAGAACAACACCTCCAAACCCTTCACTTACCCTTACAAAATATTATATATATTTCTTTACAAAATATATATTTTCAGTTGACCTTTAGACGGCAACCACATTGAACTTACACTTTGGTATCGTTTACACGCTACAAACATCGATTTTGTGATTCATTCGCGGTGTACTTGTGCCAACGTTCTCGATTCCCACAAATTGGATTGAGTTGTTTTTCTTTTATATTTTCCTTTATGCTGTTGCACTTTTTATTAGTGTTGGGGAGGAATTAACGCTTCTGTGTGGTTTTAACTACTTTGCTTTCGAGAATTTTAATTATTCCCAAGATTAGAGATAGAGGCCAGTCGTGGCGCAGGGGCACAAAGTGTGACTGTAAACGCGACTGGTTGTGGGTTCGATCTTCGCTATAGAAAATTAAATATTTATTTAAATTTATAATTCTATTCCTTCGCTCTGGTGTCGAGGCAAAGCGCGGCGTTGAGTTCCGTCATTCAGCACGCAATACCTCCAGAATTCGGCGGAAAGTGGGAAACGGAGTGTAAGACACTCCGTTTCCCACTTTCACTAGGTTTGATCTGCCTATCTGCTGTGTGCGGAATACAGCGTGAAGCTGATTTGATTTGATTTTAGATTCGAGGTTTAGCGGCAAAATAATCGTGATATTTTAATAAATTAATTCGCTAAGAGTACTATTTTTTTAATTTA
>JAJHJA010000771.1:0-52209 GCA_021202915.1 Heliconius himera | reverse complement strand
TAATAAAGCAGAAGAGTTTGTTTGTTGGTTTGTTTAAACGCTAAGGTCTCTGGATGTACTGGTCCGATTTACTTATTTTTGGTTTTGTATGAAAGCTACGTTCCTCAGGAGTACTATAGGCTATAGAACATTATGGTATAAGTCTTAGTTAGTCTTAAATAACGAAATAACAATAATAATAACCGCCATCGAATTACTTTATGCTCAAAAATGTAAAATATATACATCGCATGAAAGAAATGTTCTATTATATCTCATATAAATAAGTCACAATAAGGCATTTGTGATAAAAAAATAATTGAAAATTGGAATATTTCAACGTTTTTTATTTGATAAAGATATTGAAAGTTACGAGCGAAAGTTATTCCATCATCAAGGAAATTTTATGAAGATATGCTTTTTATTTTATAGCATGTAATTTGAATGTATACTTTTTGAGAAAATGAAAATTTAAATAAATAAAATAAAGGCCACAAGTATAGGCACGAGTCCTGCGGGCGACGTCCTTACCGTTTTCGTCCTCGCAAGTAGCCATGTATTGCTTGCACTTTCACAAATTATTGAATATATAAATTATATGTAATCAACATAATTTCTAAATGAAGCCAGTCGTGGCGCAGCGGCACGAAGTGTGACTGTAAAATCGACTGGTTGTGGGTTCGATCCCCACTCGAGAAGAAATATTTACTTAAATTTATATTTCCATTTCTTCGCTCTAGTGTCGAGGCTAAGCACGGCGTTGAGTTCTGACACTCAACACGTAATGCCTCCAGAATTCGGCAAGTGGGAAACGGAGTGTCTTAACACTAGGTTCCCTCTGTCTACCCTGCTGTGTGCGGGATACAGCGTGAGGCTGTTTTTTTTTTGATTACATAATTTATATTGATTATCTTATGGCAAATGAAATGAACAATTATAAGTATTTTTTAATATTATATTTGATATAAAATGCTTTCTCGGAAAAAGTAATAGAGTATTCTAATAAAACACTTATTTAGAAGCAATGTAATTATTTATTATAAATTACAATATGTACTTACAAGTATTTACCTGTTAGATGATAGGTCTTTTAATAAATATATCTTTAATACTAGAGTTAAACAATGTTTAAAGAAAGTAACAATCATTTCATTTCAATACTAATTTAACAATTTTATCATTTAGCAAAATAAAGAGCTGCTCTATTAGATAATAAAAATAAAGCATACATTTACTCTATAATATTTATCTTTTATTTATATGAATGTAATATCATATAAGTATATAGTACATAGACTGTTACATTTGCTAGAAAATTTAATATGATGGAACCTGACTTGCACCTCTTGCAGGCACAATGGGTTCAAGTCCAGCTTCATTCAAATATTTATGATCTTAATATTGAATACACTTCATAAAAATAAATTAAAAAATATTTGCCAGCAACTATAAAGTTAGATAATTTTAAGAGGGAAATTTAACTATTCTTTTAAATGTTTGTGTAATCTGTCTACATTTTTTTTTAACAATTTTCAATACTTTGAATTAGTATATAATATCCTGAGGGTCATGTTTTACTGCATTTGCAATGAATATTTGTATTATATGTTGTATGTAGTGTTTTTTTATTATACCATTGTGCCTTTTTTGAATATTAGTTTATTCGCAACGGGTTTTTTTTAACCTTGAATCACTGATCATAAAGCAGTATTAAGTAATCTCTTCTTGGACTAAAGGAATTGCAGACATCAGTTTTTTTAAGTCTTTCCTAATATAAACACGATGGTAAACACAATATAATAAGAAGAATAATTCAAGTACACAGTGGACTTTTTAATTTAAAAAATAACTAAAATCAATTTTCTTAATTTTTAAGTCAATACCAGAGAATTACATAAGTAATTGTGTATATACATATTAGAAAACAATAAATAATGATACCATATTATAATGAAAAGTGATGTGTACTTGAATTTTTCATTATAGTGATATATTTTAGTTTCAACTATACATCACTTCTGCAATCATGTGCACCACAATTCCCTTCAGTCTCCTTCAGTCCCTTTCTTTCTAACCTACACCTTCCACCCGCAGCGAACATTCCAGTGCATCAGTTATCTGAAAATATTTTGTTTATTTTATTAATTGAAATCTTCATTACGTAACTATATTTTCATAGAGCATACACAAAGGTGCTTATTTGACAGGCTAGAGAAAGTAGGGGCGAAAATTATTGAAAATGTAAAAAGTTGAGGCCCGTCGTGGCGCAGCGGCACGAAGTGTGACTGTAAATCGACTGGTTGTGGGTTCGATCCCCATTCGAGGAGATAAAATATTTACTTAAATTTATATATCCATTTCTTCGCTCTGGTGTCGAGGCAAAGCGCGGCGTTGAGTTCTGTCACTTAACACGCAATGCCTCCAGAATTCGGCAGAAAGTGGGGAACGGAGTGTCTTTCACTAGGTTCCCTCTGCCTACCCTGCTGTGTGCGGGATACAGCGTGATTTGTTTTTGTTCATAGCATCTCCCAAATTGTCATAAGTATGAAAAATTATATTGTCCCCGTATGACAATCTAACAACGCGAGTAACGCATTACTTGAGATTATTTCCACAAACATGACAAACTTACTTACTCCATACTTTTTAAACACTTTATAATTATTACATTATTAAAATGAAATCATTAAATCCTATTTATATCGTTCATTTAATTGTATAAACCTTGAGAAATCGTTTTTTTTTAATTTACGTTCGTTTATGTTACTAAAAGTAAAACAAAACATTAAATTTATACCAATATTTAAAAAAATGCATGAATGCTATACATGTTGGAGTGTGGTACGTCACCTGAGCGGGTTGGAGGCGAGCGAGGTGAGCGAGGACAGCGAGGGCGGGCCGGAGGCGAGGCTGAGGCGGTCCGCGTCGTCGTCGGCCTGGTTGTTGCGCAGCTCCTGCAGCGTGTACACGAACTTGCTCCACTCGTCGTGCCGCGGCTGCGCCACGCTCTGCGCGCACCACACACATGTATTACTTATCATCTATTTATCTATTCAATACATATCATTTATTATTGACAGGATCAGGACATGTTGCAAGACTAAAAAGTCTTGCTTATCAGGCTAGAGTAATCACAATAACCTAGATATATTTGTTTCAGCTATATATTGTGCCACAGTTCTAGGTGTTACCATTAATAAATTAAATGTTACGTAAGCCTTAATTACCTCAGCTAATTCATACACCCATATCTTGCCGTTGTCGTCGCCGGCGGTCACGTGACCACCGCTCGGGCTCCACGACACGCGGTTAAACGCCACGCCGCCTTCTGACTGTACTGATGCTATCGGTACCTACGTACATTATTAAATGTTTATATATTCTGTTAAATATTTCATAATAGTATAAATAAATAATCGTGGTATGATAATCGTGTCAATATATTGGCCCTATAACAACACTTCTGTTCTAAATAAAAAAAAAATTTTTTTTTTGCATATATTGCAGAAATTTTGAGTTAAAAACTCAAAATTTCCGTGCATCTATCCGTATGAGTGATATCACATATGTGGACGTGCGATCACATGTATAGATCACATATGTGAATATGAGTTCATATTTGTGGATTTGAGATCACATATGTGGATGTGAGATGTAAATGATATCTATAGTGTATGTAGTATGGAAATCATCTATCTGATTGGAAGGCTGAAAAAGGCATCAAGTGTCACATGTAAAGTTTAATTACCTAAAAAAATATAATAAATCAAAATAAACATTAATATAAAATGAACATTTGAAAAATGAGCTATTTCAACAAAATGTGTACCTCGGTGTCCCTGTTGAGGTTCCAGAGGTCGAGGCGGCCGGCGGCGTCGGCGGCGGCGAAGAGCGCGGGGTGCGCGGGCGACCAGCGCACGTCGGCCACGTAGTCGCCGCTGTCCTCGAACGAGTACAGCGCCTTGCTCTCCTTGGTGCTCCACAGCTTGACGCTCCAGTCCACGGAGGCGGACAGGTAGAGGTGCGCGAGGTCGAGCGCGGCGGGCGCGGCGTGGCACGCCACCGCCGTCACCGGGCCCGCGTGCGCCTCCACGCTCTCCGACACGCCGGCGCGCTGCCCGTGCCTGTTGTGTTTCATCAAACCAAATATACTATTCCATAGATAGCTTTTTCAAAATAATATTAACATTTTTTTCCTCAAAACCAATTATTTATAAAATGGGTTCTCCCAAATTGAAAAATTATGTGGCCACTTTAACTGTTTGATATGTTTTTTTTATTAAATATATACGAGGAGTGATCCAAACGCAATGACAATAAAAATAATAATGTATCTTTCTACACAGTATCCCCAACAAATCTAAACATTTAGGCACAGTTTCACCACTGGCTGATAAAGTCCCGGACGGAGTCCGATCTGTCCCGGAGTCTTATCTGCCAATCGAGCTATAATCTTTGATTTCACAAGTCTTGTCTGTAATATTGTCAATATCAATATCCATAATTACCTGCATCCACTATAGATATGTCCATCTTCACCTCCCAAAACAAAATTATTGACATCACCATGTGGAAAGTCCATGGCCGTCACCGCCACAGCCTTACTTTGTCTATGCTGAAGCTCCAGGGTCTCCTGGGGCTGGGATAGCATGTCCAGGGACCAAGAACACATTCTCCCATCAGTGGACACTGATATTAGATTATGTGCATTTTGACTCCCTACAACTGATAGGCAGTAGACGGGATGGGTGTGCGCTAGGGAAGAGAGCGGTGTGCGCTGGATGGGTGTGCGTTTTTGGACGCGATTGTCCCATAGCACTATTTGTCCAGAGTATGTGCCCCCTAGGATTAAGTTGGGGTGGAACCTGTTTGGGAAAAATTGTCATGTTATAAAATTGTAGGACCAAAAAATTTACATAATTTGATGTAATATAAAATTCATATTAAAATAAAAGGTATATCTCAATTTTAAAGTTTTTGAAGCTCAACTTTAACCAAGTTGGGACTTGGAAGCCGTCTGAATTTTAGAAGTGGTTATGAGTTTGACGTCTATTATAACATGTATTATAGTTCTATGCAAGTTAATATGGCGTTCATGAGAAAATGTGATGTCCTACCTAGCAAAGGTAGCACTCATAACCGGTGACTGACAATGGAATATATCCTCCGGTGTGGACTTCTTGAACTTAGTATTCCACACGAGGCACACACCATCAGGGTCGTGAGGGGCATCATCACTATTGTGGTAGGAGGCCAGCAGTAGTTCAGGATGAACTGAAGACCAGTCGAGACATGTTACACAACGTCCGCGGGACCAGCGCTCATCGCTGAACGTACGGACGAGGGAGAGGCGGGCGTCGGATTTGTCGTCCCTGGAACCGTAAGAACAAATTAATATAGCTATTTTTGAATTGAAATTAGTATATAGTACATATTTTATATTGAAGTAAATGTATTATCAGTATTTCTTTGTTTGGTTAAAGTAAGTTAATTTAAAAATTTTAGGTTCCTAATTGTGATATATTTTTAGCTGATGTTCATTAAGTTAACTAAGAAAGTTACTAAGAAAATTTATATAAACAAACATGCATATCTTGAGATCAGATAGTATACTTTTACTTTTCTTCCCCAAATATAGAATTTTCCAAAATTTATATTTAATCTAATCTAAGTTATAAAATGTTCATATTTTTATAATAATTTTTAGTATGTGTAATATTGTGTTCTTCTTCTTAATGTATACAAACAAAGAAATGCATTAAAAAAACTGTTAACTGTGCATTCTCGTTGTCCCCGCCGCCGGTGTAGTCGGTGTAGATGTCCACGGACTCGGCCAGCGCGCGCTCGATGACGCGGCCGGCGCGGCTGATGAACTTCTGGAACTCCGAAGACAGGAGTATGGTTTGTTTCTCGTCGTTGCTCAGCTCGCGGACTGATGGAAAACGTATTGAAGATATTAACTATTCTTATAAATATCTTGTTATTCAGTATTTGCATATATCTTAAATATAAAGTGTAATTTCTTTACGAGAATCGAGGCCGGTCGTGGTGCAGGCGCACAAGCGTACGACTGTAAGCGCAACAGATTGGATTCGAGTCCTACTCGAAATATTTCTTATTTTCATTACCTAACGTAACGAGGTTTACCTCGTACGTTGAGTTGAGTTCCGCCACTCAACACGCAATGTCTCCAGAATTCAGAAAAGTTGGGAACGGAACTGTCTTGATGAGAACGAAGTGTCTTAACACTAGGTTCCCAGGTTCCCTCTGCCTACTCTTCTTTTTAATTTTACGCATCAATTACTTCTTACAAGTAAAAGTTACCTAGAATAACTTGTTTAACATTTTTGACTAAATTGTTCCTAATATTGTGTGTAGAATAGTAGAATCATATTACGCGTCTTTCTCTGACTAGGCTAAGGTAACAAAAACATTAACTATAATTAAATTTTCCGCTATATGAATTATTCTTGAACTACACTAAAAAAACGTCAAATATTAATGAATTTGACCGATATATAAAATTCATTACACAACAAAAATATTTGCATATACTCATAAATTGCTATGGAGTTGTTTACATCTCCCAAATTTTACTAAACATTACCAAACCAATAATGAGACAACGTCCTGTGTTCGATTCCCATTCGAAGGAATTAATTATTACATAAAAAAGAGCACCATACCTTTCTTCTCCTTCTCCTCCTCCTTCTTCTCGACGGGCGCCTCGGTGACCGCCGGCTGCACCTCCTTGACGGTGGGCAGGCCGTGCGGCAAGATGCCGGGCGGGAGCTTGCCATGGAACGCGGCCTCCTCGTCGTCGCCTTGCCGTGCGCCATCCCCGTCGAATGTAAGCACTGGACGGTGAATAAGAATGGCCCTTTCTGGCCGACGACCAAGCGGCCGCGACTGACTTACGTATTTCATATTTTAAACGTGTTAAACTTTCACAAATTCATTACTTATAGGAAATTTATCAATTTATATTATATTTTTTATTGTAATTAAGTCAATCGCGGTATACAAATGTCCGATAAAGTTATTTCTTTTTTATTACAATTAATTAATAGTTATTATTTCTTGACTCAATTTTTTTAAAATTGAAACAGACACAGATAAAAAAATGTTTTTTTTTTCAAATAACTTCATAGGATCATGAAATGTTTTCGTGATGTATGAAAGAAAGAGGGTGTTCGCAATATCCATTCTACCAGCGAAGAGGTTATATCGTGATATCTAATAGAGCTACTTTAGAACGAATATGATTAGTATAAGATGTAGAATATATTTATTTATACGGTAAAAGAGATAACTACGTAATTTAAAAATTATATGGAAATATTATATGTAAAGATATTGTACATCTCATACATATGAATTTCAAAGCAATAAGTATCTCACGAAGAACTTAATAATGTATTGCAACTGCAAATTGTATTTAAAATGATATTAATAGAAGATTTTATAAAAAAAAACTATCCAAGATTGGATATTTGCCAAAAATCTACAGATTTTATGATAAAGTTTCTTATTTATTTTATATTAAAGTAAAAATGCGACGACAAATATAGGCCATATTGGATATTTTTTTTTATCAAAATATATTATTGACACGAAAGCATGGTATGTTTGAATATGAGTATCAACTCGTTAATACAGTATAACCTTAATGTAACGACCCTCCATATAACGATTTCCTCGATTTACCGATTTTTTCAAAATTCCCTAAAAGTGCTGGTAGGAGCAATACAAAATATACCTTTACATTAAAAATACATTTGCTCAAAACCTTTTTATAACGAATTTTTAATCTTTGCAAAATATGAAAAGAAAGTATACCTCTATTTAATGAATTTCATTACCTAATAACGTTTAAGTATATAACGAGTTTACTAACTTCAATTTCATATTAAATTCATATATCGACAGGTTGACTTGTTAAATTTTTCTTAAGACGTGTGTAAGTGGTTTCAGTAATGTAAACACTACTATTTGACACAGTTGTTTTAAAGTTTGCAATGGCTAATCAACGAAAAAATAAGATCTATATATTTTTTTATCTTGTTAAAACGAACCGTAGACCATACTAATCTCTGTATAACGAACCTCATTGTAACAAATTACTTAAAATAATGAATTATTTTTTGATTCCCTTCAGTATCGTTAAATCGAGGTTGCACTGTATTACTCATAAATTAAGTCCTTTGTAAGCTCATCAAGCTTTGGAAATTGGAATCTTATACTGTTTGTGAGGAATCGATATTTGGGAATCGTGTTAACAAAAATTATAGTTACAGTATAGTATTTAATACATCTTATTCAATTATTACTTAAGGCTTAAATATTTCATGCCTGTAATTCCATGAACTAATACATTTAAAAAGAAAATGTACATATAAACAGCACATGATAGGTAAAAGAGTATATTTATTTAATCTTTATATTAAATATCTATGTCATATATTTTTTTTCTTAAAGTTTGAATTGCAATAAGTGGTAAAGCGTTAATATTGAAAACCTCCCTAAATCGCACCTTTAACCAATTCGGAGGATTCACACTAGTGCTTCAATAGATTACAATTGCGTCGGTCACAGTTCGATTTCATTATTTTAAAAATATTCTTATATGAGAAACAATAAGAAAATTCACACTATCGCATACAAGATTACTTCCAATGAAAGAATATGAGATTGGGCAGATAGTAAACCGTGACCGGCACCATAGTGTGAATCCTGCCTTATACTGTAACTATAATCATGATTTTCAATATATATTATCTGTTTATTTGTAGAGACTGTCATGGTGACGCCATCTTGCGTTCTCAATCTATCTATATAGATAATTGAAGATCGCACAATGTGCAGCAAATTGGACACACACTAGAAGTAACTAAGCGTTTAATCGTGAGTGACAGAAAGCTCTAATCAATAAAAGTATGCAAAAAAAAACTTCCCGAGCTCTCCACTAGAGAGTAATCTTATATAAAATATATACGAAATATAATCTAAATGATACCAATGACTTTAAGTCATGCATACACACGATAATTTTCTGTCACATGCAAAATATTCAATAAAAACAAATAATAATAATAAGGCCACGTAATAATATTTAGCTCTCATATACATATAAATAATATAATTAAATATAAAATATTAAAAAAAAAACTACTGAGTATAACATCAAGTTGTTTCGAAAAGTGAACTTATACAGACGTATCTAATCGAGCAAATAGCGAACACCTGTATAAATCCACAAATCACGTATGAATCTGATGTGTGATGTTAAATGGTATTGTTAGCGTCTATATATTAATAAATAGCGTTATATATATGAAGAAATAGATAAGGAGATTGCATGCTTAGTGACAGGGCACAGGCTCTACCAAGGGCAAGTTTAGTCGATGTCTTATGATTCGGAGTTGAAACCTACCTGTGAACTCGTCCTCCCACTCTAAACCCGGGTTTAGATTGTACTCGTCTTGAAAAAGGGAGGAAAACAAAAATAATGTCAGTATCTTTCGACCATATAAAAATTACAAAATCAAAACTATACATATAACAGCGAAACTATTCATAATTTACAGCATGATTGGTGACTCCATTTGATTTAACTGTAAGACTGTTTTTTTTATTGATTGTATAAGATTATTTGATTTTAAGATTCAATTTGGCCAATCGTCGAATAAGCTTTTGGACATCGCCCCACAAAAGGGAACATCTACGTAAACAAAAGGCACATTACTGGGTATCGCTTGCATAATGTATGTTGTTAGGCTGTTACTGTGAACGTTTTACCACAATATTGCAGGACCACATCCAAATTTAGACTAAGGCCGACGAACCAGTCGTATAGTTGAATGAAATGGGTCCGTAGTGTTAAGACCTGTGCAGTGTTTGTTAGTCGAATCGAAAGGGTAAGTGGGCGTGAGATGATATGGCGATCCCCATACCAACACCATATTCAATATACACATATTATAATGAATAATATTTTTTTATATATTTATATGTGCTTATATAATATTTGCGGCCTCAATAGTGGCTCGGAGGCCACGTGGAGAACTCTGGAAGGCCACATTTTAATAAGATAGTATTTTTGGTAATGGAATGTATAACCACATCATACGACGATGCATTAGTCCCGAGCGTTGCTTGACCCCTAGTCGTAGAGAATGTACCAGATTTCTAGATAAAAAAAAACAATCTGAAGGAGATTTTAAAATGAAATGGGTGATTATCGAGCAATCTGGCTAAACCGCGTCTATGACATGTTAGTAGAAACTTCTAGAAGCGTGACAAAGAGGAGATACTCTATATGTACAGATATAATGGACCTAATATACATATATAACCGACACCAAGTTATTGGCGGAAAGTAAAGAGGGAGGAATGTTAGAACGATAGAAAGCGATCAGGAGGAATAACGACTTACCGTAGTAGTCAGTTGCGTGCGCTATATTGGGACAAAAAATTCAAATCATCTGTCAGTTCAAATAAACATGTTGTTCGATATACTCGTAATAAATAATAATAAAATAATTGTTTGCTTACATTTGGACTTCTGAAACTTTACATCACTAATATGTAATAAAATTTTAAACAAAAAAATACATTTTAACAATTGATTACAGCATTTTTCATTTTTCATGTGACAAAAGTTTCAGTTGATATATGAAATCATTTCAATAATAATAGAAATTTAAAATAATGTTTACATATTTAAAAATAAAAAAAATGATGTTCAGTGCTTGTGTAGTTATTAAAAGCATGCCTATGTTGTCAAAATTCCACCATGCGCATGTGAAAATATTATATCTCCTTAATTTTATTGTAGTTATTATTAATTAAAAAAAAACAATGTGTCACGTATACCATGCACCAAAGATAAATGATTCCAGTTATTAAATAGCCACATACAAAATATGTATATATATATATTTTTTCTGTAATTCCAAATGAAAGTCTCTTAAAATTTTGCAATTGAGTAGTCAGGGAATTTTAATTACATGAATAACAATAACAAAAAAATATTAATATTATTTTATAGTTATTACTACTACGAATATTTTTAAATTATTGAATTAAAATTGGGAAACAATTGATCACTAACTTCTCATTTGTCATTCCAAAAGATGATTAAAAAAATTAATTCTTTAATTGAACCCCACATGAATTTATAAAAAAAATTATAAACTTCAAATTGTACAATACAACACAAAATAAATTACCAACATGGTAACCACACATCACAATGATTACCACGACGGTAACAAAATGATTACCGATTATTATCGTGATTACGAGTCATCCATACCGTAACGTAAGTAAGTAGTGTTAATAATATTTTTAGAAAATGTATAAAATTAAAATGAAAACGTAAAAAAGGGGCGCGGGTTCGAGTCCCACTACGGTCAATTTTTTATACGTTTTCTAAAAACATGTTGTTTGACTCTTAATGTGGAATAACACTTAAAAAATGTTATGTAATGTTAATAAGTTATTGAATATTTACCTTTCCGCGGCCGCCACCAGTCCTCCATGTATCCTGCAAGCGGTGATGCATTGGAAGAGCAGCCTTTATATGGTAGCACAAACACAAACATTGCACCTAACTCAATACAGTATTTACTTTTGCTTTTTCCTTTTTTATTTATATATGTTTATATTTTAATTTATTTTAAGCGAATTGAGTCACAGTATGGGATTTCAAAACAAAAATCTATTATATATATTATAATATAGAAAATATTTGAGTAGCTAGTTTCTATGTGTGGCGTCATCCTCTTTTTTTTATGGAAAAAGATAATGCAAACGAGCGTACGGGTCACCTGATGCTAAGTGATCACCGCCGCCCACGACTCCGTGTGAAAACCAGAGCTACAGGCCTTTAGGAATGAAAATAACTAATACTCGTGTATGACACATAACTCAATCTAAGTGACCTCAGGTAGCGTGGAAAATAAAAAAGGGGACTTACCAGTTTTTGAATAATCTTATTAGTTATTACCTTGTATTATCACATTACTATTTTTTTTATAAAAAAATATCAAAAGCAAGCCATATCATAAGTATAAATGTTATTTTTTTTCTTAACTGTTAAGCATTGTGGACTTTGAGGCTAGTTTTAATGATTAATCCCAAATTGTGACAATTTCTAGTTCCATATACAACCCACAAAAGTGGGTTATTTAAAAAGCTATTAAAAATAAATTTTTGCGTGAAATGTAGTTTTAGACCGAATTAAGTCCAAGTAGCATATGTAGTCCGAATTTATAAATCAATAATAGTATCACTAAAATTATTAATGAATACTAATTAATACTAGATTTTAAAAATATATGTGATATAGCATTGTTTAAAAATAAGATATAAAAAAATATTCTTCAAGTTACTATTATCTATTCAAAATGTTTTTTTTTTTAAATATATTTCTACTAATTTAAATGAAAACTAAATGACAATTGAGACAAAACAAATTCAGACTACCAATTAGGCCACAACAAAAATGATGCGAGAAAAGTAAATACTGTTTCGTAACTACAGATGTCGTTGGTTATCACATGTGCGGTCTATTTGCAAATATGTACTCTACATTTAAAAAAAAAACGAACTTAAGCAATAACTTAAATGTATGTATGAAATTTATGCATTATTAATGAAATTATTAGCTAAGTAAATAATGAATATATTAAAATAAATAATAAAAAATATTTGCAAATGACCTTGTTAAAACCATCACCCAGACATCACAGTTTAATAATTAATTAATATATTAATAAATTGATACAAACTCCCAAATAACTAGATTATATATTGATAATTTTCCGCAACAATGTCTTATGTATTTGCAATTTAAAAAAAAAAATAAACAATATGTCACTGTATGGGAAAAGACAATCCTATTTTTCAAAAGTGCAAATACGTCATTGTTGCATTAAATTAATAATATATAAAATTTTGAAAACCAAAATTAAGTATCTTATGCAAACTATAAATTCTAGCAATATCTAGTATTTGAGAATTCGAATGCCGACTTCGTTGTCAAATAAAATTTGACATTAAAGGGCAAATATTATGTCACATTATAAATCCACATGTATTTTTTTATTGAATCTTACGACAAAACAACATATGAACATATATGTAAAAGATATCCCATTATTAACAGTTAATATTTAAAAATAATAGTTATGAAACTGACAAAATTCACAAAATCCAAGTGCAAATTAGTAAAAAATTAAATTTTGTTTATTATTAGCACAAGAAACTTCATTTTACAAATTGATGACATCTTAAAACCAAATGCATATCAAATTAGTTAATAATAAAAATAACTTACCATCACGCAATTCAGTTACGCCAGATGTTGTTGTTTGAGTTTGTTTAGCATATGTGACGTTTTCCTTTGGCGGTATGTCAGTGGACTGTACGGACACGACTTGCAACTGTGGGGGCTTCTTTACTCCTCTGGGAAGCAATTTTAATTATATATTAATGATAAGTAAATAAATTTAATAGAAATGTGAGAAAAATAATATATTGAAAAAATATACATCGGGTGTTATAGAAATACTAAATGAACCATGTTAAAAATTTTTTGTCTGTTATCTATACTTATTGTTAACAACAAATACATTTTTATTAAGTTCCTAAATTAAGAAAAATTTAAACTCACTAAGTAAGTAAGTATTTTTACATTAAAATTATTTTCAAAGTGAATATTGCTATTATAAATCATAGTATTGTATTCTACCATTCAATAATAATGTAACAAATTAGGGCAAAAAGAGGAGAATTGAGAAACATAACATGTTCTGTATATCTAACATGTTTTATGAGGTACATTTTTTACACTGTGTACTGCAAATATCGAGGTAGGTAGGGAAGTTCATAGTGTTAACATTAGGAACCCCCTACCTACCTCCATATTATTACCTGTCTACATGTCTTAAGACACTGTGCTGCCTGTGAGTCACTCTAATTATGACACATTGTGAGTTTAATGGTAAAACTCATTGCGCTTTGTCTTCTTACCAGTGAGAGAGAATTCTCTACATAGGCCAGTGCATAGTAAATATACATTTACCCTATAGAGGCCAAATCCAAGGAAAAAGAAATATATATACCCATGTGGAGGTAAGCTAGATTTATCAGTATGCGGCAGGCTGGCATCAGGTGACGCTGTTTGCGGGGGTGTCAAAGATGTCATTGAGGATAAAGACGACAGAACATCTTTAACTGGAGCTACTCCTAGAGATGACAGCATCTCATCTAAGTCCCTGCGGCTGTCGAGACTTGAGGCTGTGCTTGCCCTTTGCTGAAAATATATTATATATATTTAAGTGTATAATAATTTTAAAAAACTATGTTAACTAGAAAAGGTTTATATTTTCTCCACTGTAATATTTCAAAAGTATCATTTATCATGATAAAGATACAACGTGAAAAGAATAATTATTATAAATACCAAACTATGTGAAATTAATTGAATTAAAATATTTTTTATAAACAATACCATAAACCTCAAGAGCATCAAAGTATTGTTGACTGTTTCTAAATTCTCTCATTTATAAACATACCAATGCTTCCTCTGCATCTTTCTGTTCTTTTTCCCTGCGACGGCGATCCTTTTCCTCTCTCAGAGCCTGGAGCTTGGCCTTCTTACGCTCCAGCTCAGCTTTACGATCTGACATGCTAGACATGACTGCTTCTAAAAAATGTTTGTATATTGTATATTTGAATTTAGGACTGTAAAAAAATATATGGAAAATAAGTTGTAGCATATTATATTCAATGTTTAAAGAATGATAAACAATGAAATAATGATAAACAAGTAATTTGTATACATATATACAACACCAATACAATGCTATATACCTATTACATACTACATCAATGTAATAATGAATTGAAAATAAATAATTCAATGAAAATTCTTTTTTTGGTTTATGATAAAATAATTTTAAGATAAAAGCATTACTGTTCCAAACATTACAAAAAATATTTATTACATTAGAAGTAATGTTTTAGAAATGTATTTAAAGTATGGACGACTGTAAAAAGAACTGGATGTAAATAGAACCTTAATTCTATAAACATAGATTATTGAATACTTTGTACTGTATATACTCCGGATAGTCTCCCAACTTTTGGTGCAAATCTGAGATCATTTGAATAATTATGAGTCATAAGATGTTTGAACACTTACCTTTAAATGAAAAATGTCTCAAAAAATAAATTACATCCCTTTAAGAATATAAAAATAAACTGCCGCAAGAACGTGGCACGGCACAAATAAAATATTGATTTTAATGCAGGTAACGGGAAAGTTACAGGCTGCGGTAAATGTATAAGGGCACAGGTGAGGAATATAAAAATGTGCACTTTTTATTTGAGCTTTATAGATTTAACGAAAATATTAAACAAATAAATTTCCAACACACGTAATTCTAACTTTGTTAAATTATGAAAAGAAAAACTTTAAGAATTGATTCTGTAATGTAAATCGTCAATGAAAATTGCATTTCAGTGTTGCCACTTGCCGGGGTAGGAAGAGCAAGACATTACAAAACGAACTTATACAATGGACGATGGATCTTATTAGACTTTAATAAGAAATAAGAAAATATATTGTTTGTTACTTTAAATTTAATTTAAAAAAATATATAAAAATACAATATAAAAATAATATTGTTACACTGTTTAGTTTTAAAAAGCCTTCGAAAATGTTTTAGAACGAAAAAAAAGAGAGCTCTGTTTTATACTTCGAAAAAATCTTGTATATTTTTGACCAATCAGTTGGGTTTTGTATCAAGTTCCTCGTTTCCAATGGTAAGGAAAACGCTTTTGGGGTGTTGTCCGGCGTGACGAGTTTGACTACGCCGATCGTAATGATCAAACAGTTTTATTTGATTTCTTGATTGACTTAGTTTATATTATATTATCTGAAAGAAACAAGTATGAAATTATGATGAGCCGTTCAATGTTCTATTATATTTTGTTACTTTTGTGTAGCACGACGAATATTAATGCAGGTAAGTTATGTTAGCATTTTGAATCTTCCGTAAACATTAAACAACGTTACGATCAACTGAAACTTTGAATTTTAGACGGCATAGCTTATAAATATTTAATGCTTTGATAAATTTCAATATATTGAAATAATACATTATTTTTAGATTCAGCAAAATATTATTACGACTACGAATGTAACGAGCCTCTCGTAGACGGTGCTAAACTTACTGCAACTTCTAGTTTGAGGGAAAGAGGACCAGACAATGCTAAGTTGTATGGTAAGAAAAACTTAATATTTGTGTAATCACGAAAAATTAAGTTCACTGATAATAATTGTTCCTTATTTGTTTAGTTTAAATTTTCAGATAGTCATATTTTCTTATAAGTAATTTGCATTTTATAATTTTGCTTGAAGTAATTGATTTTTAATGCTGTTTTCGGTTGCTGTAGTTCATTGTATAGTGTTCAATTGGTTTTATTTGTTATATACATGCATGTTTTTTATGTGAATGTGTTATTATTTACAAAAATATTTTTATCACTATTTTAAGTGTGATAAATGTTAACTAAAATATTATTAAGGGACCTTGAATTAGGATTCATTCTCAACAGGTCAACATTAATACAAATTAACCAACAATAATAGCAAAATTGACTTTGAAGAAGAGTAGAATCTTAAGAAAATAAAATATGGAGAATTTAAATGTAAGATGGGCTTTTAATGTTAAAGCATGGAAACCTACATTCAGCCAGTTATTAGCTGCATCAAGCTACATACAAACAGAGGAAAAACTGAGAATCTCAAAATATGTTTTCCAAGAAGATGCAAAATCAACTTTAATTGGAAGATTAATATTAAGAAAATTTGCTCATATTTCAAGTTCTATAGCTTATGAGGATGTTTGTTTAGGTCGAGATGGTCTTGGTAAGCCATATTTATTGAATGTTGGCGACAAATTTGTTAATTTCAATGTGTCTCATCAGGGTGATTATGTAGTGTTTGCTGGTAATAGCAGAAAAAACATTGGTATTGACATAATGAAAATAGAGCCTCCGGCCAATAAGAATATACCAGAGTTCTTTCGACTGATGAAAAGACAATTTTCAACTCATGAATGGATAAAAATCAAAAGCTACCCAACAGAATTGGAGCAAATCGCTAGTTTCTACAGAATGTGGTGCTTAAAAGAGAGTTATGTGAAGAATATTGGTCTAGGAATAACAATACCATTAATAGATATAAGCTTTTCAATCAAATCTGAGTTAGAACTCGGAAAATTACTTACAGATACAAAGCTATACATTAAAAATGAACCTAAGGAAGACTGGGTGTTTGAAGAAACTTTGTTAGACGAGAAGCATACTGTAGCAGTAGCAATCCAAGTTGATAAAGAGGAAGAGATACCGCCGGTCGCATATGATTTTTTAACATTTGACGATGTTGTGAAAGAAGCTAAGCTGCGGATTCACCCAGATAGTGATTTTGTAAATAATTTTCTTAGAAAAGAGGAAAAGTAATCTTAATCTTAATTTAATATTGTTTGCAAAATTTTAAACAATATGATATATAATATGGTTATTTTTGTTTTTATGTTTAAGAGACGATTATGATTCATTTTAAATTTTATTTAAGGATTCTTTTATTTGAAATATTACTTATTGTGTATATCTTACTGTTTCTATGTTAAAATATGTGTGATTGAGTAATGGTAGTTTGGGAAATAAAAATACTAAGACTATAAAAATTACATGGACTTTATTTAACTAACTGGAAACAATTACTAACTAAAACTACTAACAAGAAGAAAATTTACACTTAAAAAAGTAGTATTTTAAACATAAGGTACAAACGCGTGGACGGCGTCAGAAAATGATTTCGATCAGCAACTTGTGATAGATCTCGGAACAGTCAAGAATATAACACGAGTAGCGACTCAAGGAAGAGCACATTCTCAAGAATTTGTTCAGGAGTACCACATCAGTTATGGCTCCAATGGCCTCGATTATGTTCAATATAAGGCATCTGGTGGTGAAGTCAAGGTAAATATATATAGATATGGGTTCTACTTAACATAATCATGGGTCCTATGACTAAAATTACTATTGGCATGCCATTATAGTTAGATGCTTGTTTTGCACTGGCACAGGTTTTTAGATTAGTTTTTTTTTGTATTTTTTTTCTTTATAGATATATTTCTGTATGAAATATCTATTTTAGTTTATAATATATTTTTATTTCTTCATTATTTAACTATCTCTATCTGTATCAATCTCTTTATTTATATCTTAGCTGGACATGAAAAACATTTTCACTGTAATTTCGTAAGTCGGATTTCGCTTGCGTCATCAGTACTGTAACCCTGGTTGTGACCTTGAGACACCCCTTTTATGTGTATAGCGCCTATTTTACACAGATAAATTATTTGAATGCCCTTACAAATGTAACTTTTCAAATTTATTGTTATTTAGAATGTTATTTCAATTACATTTCAAGATTATCGTACAATAGGACTTTACGCTTTAGTAAAATGCTAACTTCTTATAGAAATATAAACGAGAGGTGGCCGTGGCGCAGCGGCACGAAGTGTGACTGTAAAACCAACTGGTTGTGGGTTCGATCCTCTCTCGAGGAGATGAGATATTTACTTAAATTTATATTTCCATTTCATCGCTCTGGTTATGAGGCTAAGCGCGGCGTTGAGTTCTGCCACTCAACACGCATTGCCTCCAGAATTCGGCAGAAGGTGGGGAACGAAAAGCACAGCGTTGACGTCCGCCACTCAACACGTTGTTAATATGTATTGATAATTTGATTGATGACTCGATAGCTTAGACGAAAGTGGGTATTGAAGTGCCGTTACACTGGGTTCCTTTCTAATTTTTCTTATGCGGGATACCGCGTGAAGATGAAAAAAGAAAAAAAAAGTCAATATCCACATATTATTAACAATGTCCAGCTAAGACATCTCTCACATAACTAACAAAGCACTAACTAACTAATTGGTGAAGGCACATCCGCTTGGACGGCCAAAGAGAGTTCCTACTACCAACATTTGACGATAAACCTTGGAAAACGTAAGGAACTCCGTGGTATAGCTACTAGGGGACGCTTTGCAACGGAAGAATTTATAACGGAATATATGATACAATATTCTGATGATGGGGAGAGCTGGCGGCCGGTTTCTAATAAAGATGGATACACTCAGGTGACTTGATCTTTTGGTGATCTTTTTTCGCACTGCTAACTTTTCTATTTATATATTATTCTATCTTTGTTTAATATTTTGGTTTTCTGTATGTTATGGTGAAAATAACTTTTTTTCTATATGTCTAATAAGTTCTTTGATTTTCACGATTATTAGACATTTTAAATGAATATATTTTAATCGGATTAATCGCGTATATTTAAGATTATACATTTTGGAAACCCGACATTTCGAACACTGCAGTAGTTCGTGGTCACGGGTAGACTGAGATGGCATTCGTCTGTCAGTTGACATAATTATTATATCAAACTACCGCCAACGATTTCTTAATTGTCTCGCGTACTGCCCTGGATTCCTGCAGAATGAGCTGATAGTATCTTGCCCTCTGGTATGGTGGGTTTGACACTTCAATGATTTTATGAGTGGGTCCCAGGTGGTAGAAAGTTTCCAGCCATCCTCTTTTGAAATTAGGATGTTTTTATATTTCAATAGCCTTGCGGATCATTCTACGAATGTATCTGTTTTCCTTAGCGAGGATTTGGGGTTTATCAAACTTAATGTAGTGGCTGGGTTTATCCACAGTATGCTCACGCACAGCTGTTTGTTTGACCAATGTATGATAAGCCACAGTCTCAGGCTAGTTTGTATACAACTGCACTCTGTAAGTACCTCAGACTACTTGTGACCACGGACTACTGCAAAGTGTTCGAAACGTCGGGTTTCCAAAATGTATAATTTTAAATATACGCGATTAATCTGGTTAAAATAGTTTCATTTAAAATGTCTAATAATCGTGAAAATCAAAGAACTTATTAGACAATAGATACACAAAATAATATATTCTTAAATAAAATATGTAAAAGCGATCAATTACAAGCCACCGCTAAAGAATACTACAAAAGAACAACTGTGAGAGTAAATTAGATAATCTATGAGTACTTTGTACTATAGTAATAAACATGACATATTTATTACTAGACTAATGCCCCATTTATCTGACCATATATATATAATAGAAACATTTTCCCTAAGGGATTTCAATAAGTTTTGCATGCAGTCAAATCCCAACTGCGTGACCACGAATAATGGTAGTAATAGAAAGTACCCAATAAATTAATAAATATTATTTATTTTCAGCACTTTGCTTTTGGATTATAATTATTGCTATAGAACTTGTTAAAGTTTTGATTTAAACAGTTCTTTAGGGGTACACAAAAATAGTAAAAATAAGTAAGGCGCAGCTTAAGTACATTTGAGAAGAAATAGCAAAATAAACTAACGCAGGTTTTCCTATTTGTAGTCGTTTTAGGCCGTCGTAGTGCAGCGGCATAATGTCTGACTGTAAAGGCGACGGTTGTGGTTTTGATTCCTACTTGAGGGAATGAATTATTTTCATTTCCTCGTTCTGTTAACAAGACCAAAGCGTGGCTCTGAGTTCCGTTACTGAATACGCATTGTGTAAAAATTTGGCGGGAGGTTAAGGAATAAAGTCTTAACACTAGGTCCCGGTAAACAGGATATGGCGTTAAGCTAATAGGTTTTTATGTAAATACCAGAAATGCGTGAAAATAAAGAAAAAAAGATCCATGTCTTATTACCATTTTTGTTTGATATTTATCAAGAAAAAAAAGAAATACGTATAGAATATATACAATATCGACACTTCCAGATGTTCGAAGGTAACCACGACGGTAACACGGTGGTTAAAAACGAATTCGAAGTTCCCATCATAGCCCAGTACATACGGATAAACCCCATGCGATGGAGAGACAAGATTTCCATGAGAGTCGAAGTCTATGGGTGTGATTATGGTATGGCTTTTATCTATTATATTTAAGTGAAAATTTTGTATTGAATTATTGTATTTTAGTATTTAATTTAATATTATACTGACAATGTATTTTTCATAATATTGTTGTTGCAATAAGTAGTTTTAAAAATATATAATATATAGCAATGACTTATGTGATAGTTATATTCTGAGAAATATGGCACTTATAATATGGATATTGGACAATAAATGAAGTGATTTATTTCTTGATTGTCTTTATCTACTTAAACTAATACAGGAGATTGAAATTGCTCATATTAGAGGCCATCTTTAGACACGAAATAATTAATTTCAAGAAGAAATTGATAAAATTAAACAGCCCATTTACTGTTATGGTGCATTGGCACAGCCGACTCTAATTGTAAACACGACTGTTGTAGGTTCGATTCACACGGGAATGTATTATTTTAATTTCCTTATTTTTCTGATTAACCTGAAATTTATATTTAAGAATGATAATTTCCTTACTTTTCTGATTTCGTGATGCCGCGTTTTGTCTTCTTGACAAAGCGCGGCGTTTAGTTCTTCCTGAGTGGCGGACACGTAACGTTTCGAAATTTGGGCCAACCACTAAATGTAGAACAGAGCGTGAAGCTTAAAAAAAATATTGTCCACAGTGGCCGACACCCTCTACTTCAACGGTTCCTCGCTAATCAAAGTGGACCTCCTCCGGGACCCCATCTCCGCTTTGCGTGAGACCATACGCTTCAGGTTCAAGACGAGTGTGGCTTCAGGTGCCCTGATGTACTCGAGGGGCACTCAGGGGGATTACTTGGCGTTGCAACTACGCGATAATAGATTAGTGCTCAACGTTGATCTTGGTGAGTGGGTGGAAGTTCTTCTTTTCTTAGTCTAAATTTTACACTTAGTGGCCTCTACATTCAGATATTTTAATATTATTTCAACGGTTCTTCTATATTACTTAATGAATACTTTAACAACAGCACTCTAGCGATACGCTATATAGTCTATAAGCTATAGGTTCGATTCCTCGATTAATGAACCATTCAACACAAAAAGATTTTTACAATTCCAACCAGTAATTTCTGAGATTAGCGCATTCAAACAAACAAATTTTTTAGCTTCATATTAGTATGGATTAGTATAGATTTACTTGTTATTGTATTAATTTACTTGTCATAATTTTTACATATAATAAAATACATCCATGGATATTGAAAAAATAAATTGAAGAACGTTTAACGACCTTATAAAGCAGTTGAAACTTTCTAAGTCAATGCAATGGTTGGTGTGGGTTCAGAATTCGCTTGGGGAATGTTTATATATTTTTGTTTCTTTGGTCAGGATAGACGATTTGTATCGTTGAATTCTATCAACTAGATTGCACTCTCTGTAAATAAGCAGAGAAATGAAATAAACATTAAGAAAAAAAATAAGTAACAAAATTTCAAGTGATCTGGTTCAAATTCTTTCATTGACAAAGTAATTTATCTCATCTTACTAAGTAGGTGATTAAGAAAAGTAAAATGGAAAAATAAATCAGGAAAGCTGCCAATTTTAGCGACATTTCGTATCTAATCTGTTATAAGAAGACGGTGTTGTAATTTACAAGGCGCCGTAACTATAAAATTTTAGTCAATATGGAACACTGCCAATAAAAACACTTTTGTTCACTTATGAATGTCGTAGAGTGGGAGGCCATTGTTTGACTTGGCCTGATTGAATAATCATTAAATATAAATCAAATTAAATCAACTTCACGCTGTATCCCGCACACAGCAGGGTAGGCAGAGGGAACCTAGTGTTAAGACACTCCGTTTCCCACTTTCTGCCGAATTTTGGAGGCATTGCGTGTTGAGTGGCAGAACTCAACGCCGCGCTTAACCTCGACACCAGAGCGAAGAAATGGAAATGTAAATTTAAGTAAATATTTCATCTCCTCGAGTGGGGAGCGAACCCACAACCAGTCGGTTTTACAGTCACACTTCGTGCCGCTGCGCCACGACTGGTCTAATCGTTAAATATGCTTCTTTTAATATTTATAGTTTTTACTACATTTTAATAATTAAATGCTAAATGTCATACATACATTTTTTATATATTGAACGTAATAATATATAAAGTAACATTAATTTTTAATACATGATGAACATATCATAAATAACGCTACCATGGCATAATGGTAGTATCTCGCTGTAATCGCGATAGTTGTTAATTTGATTCCCGTTTAATATTACTCTTTATATCCCCGTTTTTGGGACACGAGGCCCATAGTTATGTTTCGAAACTAAAAAAAAAAAACAGTTCCGAAGTTGGTCAGAAAGCAGACCATAGAGTGTCTTAATTAATACTAGTTTTCATTGCTATAAGTATGCGTCAAGTTAAAACTAAAAATATGTTTTTTTTTACTTTAAGTTATATCCCGCTCAGACTAAGGTAGTCAGTGGGAACCTAGTATGAAGACTGCTGCGTTTTTTCTATGATAATATTTCGCTCCAAGAGCGGGAATCCGACCCACTAGTGTCACGTTTTCTCGTTGGTCTCTATATATATGATTTTGACTAAATTTGTATTCAATTTTTTACAATTTTTTCTCTTATCCCAGGTTCGGCAACACCGACTTCGCTATCAGTGGGAAGTCTCTTAGATGATAACATCTGGCACGATGTGGTCATATCGCGTAATAGAAGAGACATTGTCTTTTCAGTTGATCGAGTTGTGGTACAGGGAAGGATTAAGGGGGAGTTTTCTAGGCTTAATTTAAATCGAGCTGTAAGTACAGATTATAATTTATTATGTTTTTATTTTATGAGAAAAATGTCTTTTTTGTTGCTTAAAATTTGACACTACAAACTCCTCTTAAAACTATGTAGTTTTTTTTAAATTATAACTATTACTTCGATTATGATATATATTTTTTATTTTTTATTTTTAGAATTTATCTTTGTAATTTATTGATTTATTGTTATTTTTCAAAAATTATCTTTTTTCAGCTCTACATAGGTGGAGTTCCCAATTCACAAGAAGGCTTAGTAGTAACACAAAACTTCACAGGATGTATTGAAAATATGTATTTGAATACAACTAACGTGATTCAAGATTTGAAGCAGGGATACGAAACTGGAGAGGCATTTAAGTTTCAGAAAGTTAATACTCTTTATACATGTCCGGTAAGTCTTGATTGCTTTTTAATTGCAAGTACAATGGCATAAACTTAATAAAAAAATTTAGTTGTAATCGAGATTCCAATTTACAGCTGCTAATTTTGTTATGTATGTGTTATGTTATATACTTCATACAAGGGTCCGGCGTCTGCTTAGACGGAATAATAAAAAATATATAAATATAAAGCAATATGTATATACAGGGTGGAAGTGTCAGCACCACATTAAATGAAACCACAGTTTTAACTACTCTATAAAAGCCTAATATAATTCAGAAAAAAATAAATTCCCAAAAATGAAAAAGTTTTTTTTTCAAACAAAATAAATAACAAAATTGTCATTTTAAAACAAAACGCCATTTGTAAGGATGACGCACGCACACATAAACCTATCAAAGGAACACCGCCGCACACGTCTCATTTCGAAATCGAGTCGTATGTATTGGCGATAAAGTTCAAAGTTGTTTAACTTTTAGTAGTATTTTTGTAGTAGTGTTTATGTTATTGGGATCTATACGTAATCGCGTCACACGAAATACAGGTATGGATAAAAATCGTGAAATTAAAAAAAAATCCTACGTCCAAACTGTTGAGGCATCTTGATTAATTTCTTTAGGTATAGGTTTGAAATATTTTACCCTATATGCTGTTTCCGTAAATGGAGCGCTGCCTCTTCCACCCTGTATAAAGGAAACAGAACTGCCAAAAAATCTATGAAAATTTAAAGTTGTATACAAAATTTTTCAAAATGTTAAATTTCCAAGTAAATTTAATTCCAGGAGCCGCCAGTAGTACCAATAACGTTTCTAAAGGAAGGCTCGTACGCTAAACTAAGGGGATACACCGGTGGGAACACACTAAATGTGTCATTAGAGTTCCGTACATATGAGAATCATGGTCTATTGATATTCCATAAGTTCAAGAGCGAAGGTTATGTTAAGGTTTGTATATTTATTGGAATTCACTGTTTATTTTATATAAATTGAAAAAAAAAATTAAGTACGTAAGGTCGATTTGGTGGAGTATATTTTTTAGTGAGGCCAGTCGTGGCGCAGTTAGTATTTATTTAAATTTCTGTTTATTCGCTCTGGTGTCTGGTAGAGACAAAGCTCGGCGTTAAGTTCCTCTCAATACTCAATACGAAATGCCTCTAGAACTCGGCGGAAAGTGGAGAACGGAACACTAGGTTCCCTCTGCCTACACTGCTATGAGCTGGATACAGCGTGAAAGTTTTATTTCTCATATTCTTTGGTTTAATCATTTTAAGTAAAAGCTTTTCATAAACTAAGCGTCTATGCAAAATCAACTGGTTATTTTTGCAATAGCTATAAATAAATGTTACGTTTTTTTACTTCATACTCACAAACAGTTTTAGTTGATCACTGATATGATGATAATTACAGAATGGAATCACATATAAATAAATATTTTTTTCAATAGGTATTTCTAGAAGAAGGCAAAGTGAAAATCGAGCTATACACGGAAAGCGGATCACCTAAAGTGAAGTTAGACAACTATGCAGAAGTATACAACGACGGGCGCTGGCACGAGCTGGTGCTGACGCTAGCGCCGGACAGCTTGGTGCTGGCGGTGGACCGCCGCCCTGTGAGGACTAGCAAGCGCATGAGGTTCTTTACTGGGGACTTGTATTATATTGCAGGTTAGTTACTTACGTAGTTACATTACACAATTATGCAGAAATAAACAATTACCAAAATACTTATTTAGAAAACGTATAAAAAAAGCTGTATTAACTGATTTAAACCAAGGGATGCACTTACACATCTTGTGGACTGTAATTGATAAATACTTCTTAAAAAAAATGTAAAAAAAAACCAAGTTTGTTAAATAGTGAAGAAGCACATTTTTTTATTTTATTTAAAATTATCAAATTAAAAATGTATATATTTATTTCAGGTGGTAAAGCTCCTCCTCGTGGTTTCATTGGGTGCATGCGTAAGATAGCAGTAGATGGTAACTACCGTTTACCCACCGATTGGAAGAAGGAGGAGTACTGCTGCCCTAACGAAGTGGTCTTTGATGCTTGTCATATGATTGATAGGTGGGTCGATAAGATGCTATTAAGTTTAAATAGCTTTTTTTTTAATTCTGTGTAACGATAAGTATATAAAGGATTCTTCGTGACGCGTAAATCGTGCTTAATTTTTTTTGCTTTTTGGTTAAACAAAACTGGTTATGTCACTTTTATTTGTATTTAAAATATCTAAAACGAATATTTTCGTATTTTATGTTCAGGTGCAACCCGAACCCGTGCGAGCATGGCGGCGTGTGCGGGCAGAGCGCGGAGGAGTTTAGCTGCGACTGCACCGGGACTGGATATGCGGGCGCTGTATGTCACACTTGTAAGTATTACTGCCATTACTAGGACTTTTACGAGATTTTTAAATAAGGATTTCTTTTAGAAACGTATGTAAGTAAAAAAGTAATATTTTGAGACTGGAACCCGCGCCATTTGGATATTGTTCAAATTCCTTGTCGCTAATTAAGTCATACATGCGTATGAAGGTTCATCGATTATCGATTTTGGTATTAGTAAATTGTAATAAGCGTAGTTATAATTTGACGTAACTCTATATATGATTTAATTGGCGACATACGCTTGGGAGCTGCTTGAGCGGAGTGGGTTTGAGTCTTGCTACCTTAAATTTTTTATGTTCTCTGTAAATATGAATATATTAAACCTTGTATACATCCACTATAAACTATATAGTTTTTATTTTTCACAGCGGTCCATCCAGTATCGTGTACAGCGTATCAGCAGTCAGGCGCGGGGGGTACAGGTTCCCGACAGGCTTCAGCCTCAGTATACTTGGATGTAGATGCATCGGGACCCTTACCACCGTTCCCGGCCACTTGTCATTTTTATTGTAAGTATTTTTTTTTTTTCAAAAAAACACAGTATGTTTCTTTTTGTGGTTTTCCAGTCAAATTCCGTAACTCTAAATAGGTGATTTTATTCATCACTTATTTAGAAAGGTTAAATATCAGCTTCACGCGTTCATTCACATAGAGCAGGATACACAGAGGGAACCTAATGTTAGGACATTCTGTTCTCCATAGATAAGAGATAAGTTTCATTATATAATTTCATTAAATTCTAACCACACTGCACAATAATCTAAAAAAGAAAATCCATATATTTAAACGTAATTTTTTATCCACAGCTGACGGTCGCATAGTAACATCAATCCAACACTCCTCCACGCACTCCACCGTAGTCGACGGTTATCAAGAACCAGGCAGCTTCCGACAAGACATCGTATACGATGCAACGAGAGCACAACTGGAGGCATTGCTCAATAGAAGTCAGACGTGTTCGCAACGGTTGGAATATATGTGTAGACATTCGAGGCTTATGAATTCTAGGAGTGAGTGTGGATTTTTATAATTTTTTGAATTACACTCCTTTCCCCTCTATTTTATTGATTGGCATCGTTTTGATAATTTATATGGTCTATACTTTTCCTATGAATTTGACAAAATCAACAAGATTTCATGTGTCTAAAATCGTTAAGGCACTTTGGCCTTCGAGAATCGGAATATAATGGCGAAATGTATGTAATGCACATTCGCCATTATATTCCTTGGTCCTTACCTTTTTTATGAAACAAACTTCTATATAGAAATAAGAAAACTAATAGAAATCTTGAAAACAAAATACCATAAATGTTCAGCACATTATTTTTATTTATTTATTTACAAAAATTATTTATATAATAATTCTATATAAAAACATGAAGAGTCCCTCTCTTCTCTCCATCCAGTGTCGCTGTATTCGTCAGTAGTGCTAATAATAAACTAAAACGTATTCTCGCAGGCGAGGAGGCGGACTTCCACCCCTTCGCGTGGTGGGTGTCGCGCGCCGGCCAGCGCATGGACTACTGGGCGGGCGCGCCGCCCGGCTCGCGCATGTGCGCCTGCGGCCTCTCCGCCTCCTGCGCCGACCCCACCAAGTGGTGCAACTGCGACGCGGAGCACGGGCCCGCCGCGGCGCTGGGTGAGTCGCACGACGACGTACACTTCATTTACTTATTTATATCAAATACTAGCGGACCCGGACGCGGCTTCGCCCGCTTAAACTTTACGAATGCTTATAGATATATTTAGGAAATTGATTTTGAAAATATCCAACTAATTTAAATGAAAAAAATATAAGTAAACGTAACCATAGTAAAATATTAATAAAAAAACTAAACAAAACCAGCTACATTATTTATAATTTTGTCTCTGTCTGTCTTTCTATTTTCCCGAGCTAATATCCAGAAAAACTGAACTAATTTTTATTGGACTTTTAGTGATCGATTTTACTAATTTACCCGGGAAAAATCTTTTTACTCGTTTTCCTTGCGCGCGTACATAGATACTATATGAAATAACTAAAGTCCTTTCTACATTAAATATGATAAGTTTTGCGAGCAATATCAAATAAAATCCCAAAAAACTATAACCACAATTTATTAAGTGTATAACAACGTTATAGATAACCATCCAACCAAGATAAGAATAACCAACAATTCTCTCTTTAATCTCTATCTCTATATATAAGACAGTAAAAATTTTTTGTCTGTACATTTAGTAATTTTGACTGAAATGGATAGAAGGGACACCTAAATAGAATAATAGAAAGCAAAAATTTTTTTTTTGAATTTCTTGTCTGTCTGTCTGTCGATATATTTTTGTCCGCATTTAAGTTTAAGTCGTAATTAATTCAACACAGAGATAAAGAACGATCTTAAAAGAAATATCAAGTAAATACAAAGATTTTTTGGTTGGTTCGTCATATAATATATGTAACTAATTTAAAAACTGTGCAGGAGTTAATATGCAATTATTACAGTTATTTTTCCTTCAAATCAATAATTTAACATTTAAGGCTGTTTCTGAATGAGATTAAATTATTCACTGACATCAGCACATTTAACAGAGTTTTAGAATTATGATGAGACGTATATTATATAGGTAAAAAGAACATAACGTTACAAAAATATATACGTGTAATAAATTAGCTTTATGTATATTTTATAAATATCAATTATCAACAATGGTCGTATTTTTTATTTAAAACAATCAAAAATTCTTTATTCTTTAATTCGACGATAATGTCGTAAAAAATCATATTAGAAGTAATTATAGTTGTCAATCAATTGTGCTTATTAAATCAATAATCATGTAATTTATGCGGGCGAAGCCGTGGGCGAGCCGCTAGTACTTAAATAATATTATACTGATGCCGCGCAGGGCCGCAACTTACACCACACAAAGAAATTCATGAAAATCTAACTAATACTCGAATAAGCGAAGAACCAAAGAAAAGAAGAAATTAATTATAAACAGCAAATAATGACATAAAAATTAACAGTAATTCGAAAATGTATGAAAATTTACAAAACCGTCAAAGTCATCTGCCCGTTCGCGTCGGTCATACTATGCCGGTCGTAGCTCGCTAGGTCATTTCGAATCAGTGACATCTCCTTAATTATTTATTAGAATGTTATACAGTGAACTATAATTTCAATTTAGATGAAATGCTAAAAGTGACTATTATATTCATTTTCATAAGGATATCAAATTATAGAAAATACATACAACAAAAACCCGATAAATATAAAGTAAATTAATTAAAATGGTTACTTGTTGCTACTCTGTTACTTTGCTCAAGCTTCAGAGATAAACATCATATCAACATGTATCGCGGACTTTTTAAAACATTATTTAAAAGACAATATTTTTGTAAAACATTATTTTTATGTATCTCATAAGGTTGAGTCGGCGCACGCCATGTATGCGTTAAGCAAGCTCATTTTGGGTGACGTTTGCTTATAACAACAAATAAACTTTGCAAACCGTTGCTTAGCAACGGTCGGTTGTTATTAACATGGCGGAATAAATTGCCTGTCAAATTAAAAAAATATTTTAATATATTAGTATATAGCGACAATATTACAAATATGAGAAAAAAAAGTAACCTATGTTCATCCGAAGACCCTCAAGTATCTCTGTATGAGTATTTTATTACAATTGAATTAGCGGTTTGGCCCTGATTGCGTCACAGACAGACAGACAGACAGAGTTACTTTCGAATTTATAATATAGGTATGGATGTGATATTGAATATTGAAAAACACAATGTAACACCATATATGTACATCAATATAACAGAATTCCAAGTGGACGGTGGCGATATAACAGAAAAGGAATATTTGCCTGTAAAACAACTGCGGTTTGGTGACACCGGCAGCCATCTTGATGAAAAAGAAGGAAGATATACATTGGGACCATTGCTGTGTGAAGGAGACGGTAATATATGTCTTACTTTTTGAGTTTTAGTAGATAGCACATCACTATGTGCACATAATGTGTTACCTTAAATTACTTTCATATTTGCTTTTAAAAAAAATAATTACATCTTTTTTTCATCAATCGATTATATTTTAGCCACGAATAAAATGATAAATATTTATATATGCTGCCTGCTTATTTTCATCAATTTATTAAAGGGCTTAATAAATTACATAAGATTTTACATGGTTATGATCTTATGTATTTAATCATGTCTTTGATCACATGTATAGATGTAAGATCACATGTGCGGATCTGTGATTACATGTGTCCTGTAATGACGTAGGACTGCTTACTGTATTTTTATATTATATGCTAAGCTTTACAATATATACACTACAGTGGATATGAAATCACGTGTGGGCTCCACGCACCGCATATTTCTCGGCACATTCCGTATTGAGTTAGGGACCTCCGTGCTTTGTCTATTATCAAATATCATTTTTATAATATTTATAAAATTATATTCCAGATCTATTCAACAATGCAGTAACATTCAGGATATCTGATGCAGTAATCACTCTTCCCACATTCGACCTCGGACACAGTGGGGATATTTACTTCGAATTTAAGACCACTAAGGAAAATGCTGTGCTTTTGCATTCTAAGGTTTTTATTATTTGTATTCGTTTATTTTTTTTGCTTTTGCTGTAGAAAGGTTAGTTGAGATGACTTGTTTTGTCTATTAATTATAATTTAATTGAAAACTGTGCTCTTTGGTTTAACTACATGAAAGAAAAGACATTTATGCCATAAATATTTCATTCAATTGTATTTTAATACTCAATTATTCGATTTAGATACATAGTATTTTAAAAACATAAATGTAAAATAGATTTGTTCATTTAAAGTATTTTTAGTTATTATATCTTATTTTCTCCCAGGGTCCACAAGACTACATAAAGCTGTCCATAATCGGCGGTAAGCAGCTTCAGTTCCAATTCCAAGTGGGAGACACTCCGCTCGGCGTGTCTGTGGAGACAAGTAATCGACTCGCTGATAACAACTGGCATTCAGTGTCTATCGAGAGAAATAGGTAAGCTTTTTATATATTTTTAATATATTATATATATATTTTTTTGAGCATGCTGTTATGTTTTTTATCAAATCCCACTAGGTCAAATCCTAGTCATAATATAACAATTTGCTGTTCAATCTCTACTAGATTTTCCAGCCTTCTGAAATATTCGTATGAAGTGTGTGATTTTTTTAGCATATACCAGGTAGACTGAAAGAGCTTAGTCTTAAGACGGTCTGCCCACCACAGATGTGTGATTATGTAAAAATATAACCAATCTTCTGAATATGTTTAATTACAGTTTAAGGCTTATAATAGAAAACGTTAAGCATTTTCATTTTAAAATACATAATTATATGTAAAGCGCGGCGTTGAGTTCTGCCACTCAGCACCCAACGTCTTAAAAATTGGGCGGGGTGTGGGGAACGAAGTTGCTTAACGCCGCCACCGCAATGTGTGTGTATAAAATCAAATAATAATTACAGAAAAGAAGCCAGAGTAGTAGTAGACGGTGCACTCAAAAATCAAATCCGCACAGCCAAGGAACCAGTGCGAGCCTTACAATTAACCACTGCGCTAGTGATAGGGGCCTCTCTCGACCGTAAAGATGGTTTTGTAGGGTGTATACGAGCTTTACTGTTGGATGGCAAGGCAATGGACTTAAGATCCTACGCGAGACGAGGTAAGATTAAGGTATTTTAAAATAAAATATAGGAAATTTGGAGGTCAAGGTGTTCAAAGCGGCATGGGTTTAGGAAGTCCCGCTACTTTCCAATTTTTCTGTTTCCTAAAAGTAATTCCATTAACATTAAAACTTACGAAAACAATATTTTATAAATGAAAATACGTTAACATTTTCATAAGTAATTTTGAACTTCAATTTTCTCGACATTTATTCGTGTGTTTTTATTTTATAACGATTTTCATAGTATTTTTTATCGTAAATAACACATGGAATATGTAAAGACACACAATGTTTGTTTGTTTTTAGTTTCATTTTATTGACATAGTTTGTTTATAAAAAATAACTCTTTAATAAAAAATTAATATTATAATTAATTATCATTAAAAATTCCACCAGGTTTGTACGGCGTGTCGGAGGGATGTATCGGCAAGTGTCTGTCGTCGCCGTGCCTCAACAACGGCACGTGCCTGGAGGGCTACGACTCCTACTCCTGCGACTGTCGTTGGACGGCCTTCAAAGGACCTATTTGTGCTGATGGTATGTTATAGTTTTGATTATAACGGTTTAAATCTTTTAATTTAGTAAAGGAGCCAGCAAGACTTGCTTTTTTAAAAAACAATTATATATATTTTTTTATATTTTAATACTATAATACTACATACACTTGGTCCATACCATACCCTAATATATTTCTATGTATACAACAATTTTATTTGATATTTAAATTTATTTTTCTAATATTGATTGTTAGAGAAAAGATTTGACCCATAAGGATTGGATTTCGTCATTGGTTTATGGGTTTTTGAACAGCACCATTACGTACAAATATTACTAATAAAATAATAACATACTTTTTCTCTATTATCCAGAAATCGGTGTCAATCTCCGACCGAATTCAATGGTGAAATACGATTTCCTTGGTTCATGGAGATCCACTATCAATGAAAAAATACGCGTGGGTTTCACCACCACGAACCCTAAGGGATTCCTGTTGGGTTTCTATTCTAATATTTCTGGGGAATATTTGACGCTTATGGTGTCTAATTCTGGTAAGTTTTTTGTAATTAGTTTTTTACAGTTTATATTAAATATATAAAGAAGTAATACAGAGAAAGGAGTGTCTTAACACTAACTTATTAGTTTTTTACAGTTCATGTTAAATATATAAGAAGGTAATACAGAGAAAGGAGTGTCTTAACACTAACTTAAATAGTATTAGAACATTGGTCTCGTTTTCCTCTTTTATTCATTCCTCCAAAAGAGGATCGTAGCCATCGCGTTTTGCAAGTATTACAAATCGTTACCTATTCTCTTGAAATATAGCCATTTAGTAATAATTATTTAGGTGACTAAATAATCATAAACTTCCTACATCTTCATTATTTTATATAATTTACAGGTCATCTTCGAGTGGTATTTGATTTTGGTTTCGAAAGGCAAGAAATAATATTCCAAGGCAAGCATTTCGCTCTTGGACAGTATCATGATGTGAGAATATCAAGGAAAGATAGCGGCTCTACTATAGTTTTTCAGGTATGATTTGTATTAATTATGTTTTATGTATTCGTTCTTATTTTTTTACAAATTTAATGTATTTCTTTGGGATCTATATAAAAATGTTAATTGTCCTCGTTCACTGCTAGACACAGGCCTCTTCAATAGCACGCTAACATAAGATGGCATACAATGTTCGCAAAGCAAACGCAAAGTTTGGGGAAACAATTTAAAATATTAAAAATAATAAGATTGCTATAGTAACTACAGTGATTTGTGTATTTTTTATTTATTACCACCGGATATTTGTTAATTGATTGGTACTTTAACTTTCCATAATATCCCACCAACAGGTAGACAACTATGAGACACAAGAGTACCATTTCAACATACGAGAATCGGCCGATGCTCAATTCAATAACATACAATATATGTACGTGGGTAGAAATGAATCTATGAATGAAGGTTTCGTGGGGTGTGTCAGTAGAGTGGAGTTTGATGATATATACCCCCTGAAGCTGCTGTTCCAGCAGGATCCGCCGCCCAATGTTAGGACCATAGGAGGTTTGTAGATTTTTTTTATCACGTTTTATTTTACACACAGCATTGTAGGCAGGGGTAACCTAGTGTTAAGGAACTCCGTTCTCCATTTTCAGCCGAGACGATGCTCGACAACATGAGCGAAGAAATGAAAATATAAATTTAAATAATTATTTCATTTCCTCGAGTGGGGATCGAACCTACAACTAGTCGCGTCTACAGTCACACACTTGTGCCCCTGCGCCACTACTGGCCCCTGATTGTAGATTGTTATCGATTTCTATAGATACGAATTCTATAGATACTAACAGAGAGACAACGCACAACTGTAATTACGCAACATGGATAGTTTGGAATTCGGCATATAAGCTTTTTAGAGAGTGCAAAGGAACGCTAAAATGGTCTAAAGTCCACGAAAACGCAAATAGGGGCTTATTCAACGTATTATGGGAACGGAGTGTCTTAACACTGACTCCCCAGGTCTCCTCTGCCTACCCTGCTATGTGCAGATTCAGTGTGAAGCTAAAAAAAAAGAATTTGTTGTGATTTGTTACATGTTTGTTGTGGTGTTATTGTTTTATAATGAAAACAACGATTTCTTCCTTAGGTGCATTGCACGAAGACTTTTGTGGAGTAGAACCCGTCACCCATCCGCCGGAGCGCGCTGAGACCCGCCCGCCTCCGCCCGCGGACCTCGCCACCGACCTCGACTTCCATCGCACCGATGAAGCTATACTTGGGAGTGAGTTTTTAACATTTGTATATTTTTATTTCACATTAAGAATAGAAAAATGAAGAAAAATATCTCTTATACAATTACTTTGTTGTACGTCTGTCATTTTGTAGATTTTTTTGTTAATAACGCATGGAGATATCAAGCTGAAATTAGTATAAAATACTCAGGCCTTGGATTATGGCAAAATTAAAGTTTTAATTCAAAACAATCGAAAGAATTGAAGAAGTGTGCTTCGTTTTTGCCGCAGATTGTATGAAATTCGTCGTCTAATTAACATCTATTTAGGCACTTTCTGTTGACCTACAATTACAAAATTTGGAAGGAGAGGTTACAGTTGAACAGAAGGAAAAATATCCTAAAATTGATGTATCAAAGAAAATAACCATTGCAAACTTATATTTTTACCTTAATTTCATAAAATAAAAAAATAAAATATATAAATAAAAAGATTTTTTTGTTATTAAATATTTGATTGATTTATTTCATCCATTTACAGCTGTACTGGCGTTCATATTTCTGTTGCTGATAATCGTGGCTATAGTGCTCGTGCGAGCTCTCTCCAGGCACAAGGGAGAATATCTTACTCAGGTAAACTTACATTATGTGTGTATGGCTCGTAGTAGTGTTGAGTTGATGTAAACCACAGGATTAGCGAGTAAAAGTTTATTAAATTAGTTACAAAGTTTTAAGTTTAAGTTGGATGCCAATCCGCGGTAAGAGCCGCCCGTCAACTGCCCTTTAATTGTATAAATAATGGACTTAAATATATTTCGTTCTAATGCGTCATAAACGAGGTCGCGGTGTCAGCTATATAAAATCTGTACGTAAACCGTACAATGTGCTAATATGACGATAAATCATTAATTATTATTAGTTCTTCGCTCTAAGAAGGCAAAGTATACTGTTTTACCTCTAGAGCCGTAATATGCTTGACGACAAGTCTTTATTCTGAGCTAAAATCCCAAAAAGTACTATTTGTATTGCCTTCTGATCTTGTTCTACAAAGTACAGTTCAATTCAGTTATTCCGGACGGCCTGATTCCCTGGTTAAGAATTGAACCTTCGACCATTTCGTGCACAGTCAAAAATATTTTCATCACACTGCAATGGTCCAATAGCTACTCATTTTAATTTGAAAATATGTAATGTGTTGCTTATTTTGAACATTTCCTCTTAAAAACTATCTAAGCGTTGTAATAAAGGCGCGGTAGCGAGTTCCGTTTCATAATTTTTTTTGTACGTTTTCAAATATTTTTTTAATTGTTATACAGGAAGAACGTGGTGCAGACGGTGCTCCTGATCCCGACGCCGCAGCACTAGCGGCCGCCACTGGAGCACGCGTAACTAAACGCCGCGAATTCTTCATATAGACATCCACATTACCAATTATGTCTCTACATCTTTGAGAAACGATATCACCCCGGCACTTGCAATAATACAATATATGTACTACTATATTATAAAATTTTGTAAATCTTTTTTATATTTTGTTATATATAACACAAAAAATTAAGTATTTACATTTAAATACTTCTTTTATTATATATCAGAAGCTTCATTTTACAAAAAGTAACTTGACTTTGAAGTTTTTATAACAATGAACTGTGACGCCATCTTGTAACGCAATGCAAAATTGGTTCTTTTTTATGTGACATTTATTCCGTTGGTATTAGAATTTTTGCTAATAATTATATATATAATTATAGCAAGAATTTTTAAAAAATGAAATTAAAATATTAGATATAAAAAAATACTGCCTTTTTTGTTTGTGTTTGTCAGCGTCATGCGTAGATCAATTTTCTCATAAATAAATTATATTTATCATTTGTAAACGATTATTATTATCAATCTATTCAGATTTCTTTTGTTGTCTTTTTGATATTGTAATGAAACGTAGAAGACTAATATATTGTATCTCAGTGTATTTTTTTTTTTTACATTATTTTACTCCTAAATATATTTTAATTTAAGAAATGAATGTGACACTTCTTTGAAACTTTTATAATCTATGACATTTTTCCAAAATATTTCTCCCATTAAGTGCCATTTGGCTACTTTTATAAACTATTTCTTCTATATATTGAATCTCTTACAGTGTTGCCAGGTATTTAAAAGTTCTAAAGTTGGCTGTTATCGGTTTGATTCCCACACGGTGTAATGAAATATTTTCATTTCCTCGCGCTGGTGATAAGACAAAGTGCATATGAAAATAAAAACATTTAATGATGAAACCTACTTTTAAGGAAAAACAAATTATCTGGCAACACTACTTTACTATTCTATTAGCTTTCAAACACTAGATTGTTTAGTTTTATGCAAATAAGTAATATAAATTTAAATTTAAGAGAATTGACGCACGATTGAAGCACATTGTCAACGGTTGAGATGTAAACATAGTTTTTATAAAATTTGTAATCTTTTTTATGAGTAATTTTTATAGATTTATATGTATATTTGTGTACTTTGTGTTTATTTTTATTTATTATCTTTGTACCAAATGATTTTTTTTTATTAAAAACTATGAAATATCACAAGTCATTTAAATATATTTTTTTCTTAAAAAAAAACATTTGCACTGCAAATTCTCACCAAAATTACAATATGTTTTCATAAATGAATATAAACTTTAAATAATATACATAACATTAAATATTAAAAAGCTTTGAGCTAACACTAGAAAGCAATATAAACACGAAAACAGTCCAAAATCACTTACTCCAAGCCTTCCTGTACAATAAATAATAATTATAATGAAAATTATCCATTATATAACATAATATATATAACAAAAGATACAAACTAGATGTAAGTTAGCTTTAGCTTATGTATTCGATAAATATTGGAATCTCCTTATTTTGTATGAAATTAGTTATTTTTTTTATCAGCTACATATATAAAGAATTATATATAGAAGGAAAAATGAGATGGATTTAATTAATGGAGTTTCGTTTTGGAATCTTTAGTACTTTATGTATAATCTAGTCTTTGATTTTTTTCTCATTACACTGAAAACAATTAACAATTTTAATCCAGTCTTCATTTGCATCAGTGTGTATCACTCACAAGCATAATTCAAAAACGTATATTTTTTTAAGCCTCACGCTGTATCCCGCACATATGAGGGTAGGTAGAGGGAACCTGGGAAACTAGTGTTACGAGAGGACCCTCCGTTCCCATTAAGATACTTCTGTTCCACACTTTTCACCAAATTCTGGAGCATTTGTTCTGTAATTGAATATATATGTAGCTGAAAGTGATTTGAGCTTTTTATTTTCCGTCCAAATTGTACAAGTTTTGTTTTAACACCCTATATACATGTTAGGATATATTAGCTTTTTTTAAATCTATATTTATTTTTTTCAATGTCAAAGTCACTCAAGACTTAGAGCATGCTTACTGTAGATATCAAATTTGTTTACTTTTTTTTAGATATGAGCAATAATTAATTACATTTTTGGTTTTAGTGTAAAAAAACTCATTTTCTTATGCTCTATTGGGACACACCTATGAAGAATGAGATATTCAGTCTTTCCAAGGTAGTAGTAGTTTGCAAATTGTTAGGTTTTTTTCTATAACGCACAAAATAAAAAGGTTTACTTACAAAAAAATACATAATTCAAACAATTTTGAAGTAAGTTGTGTGAATTTATAACTATTTTGTGAAATTCCATTAAATCACAAATCAACATGTCTATTAATTTCATCTCAAAATTAGTTTTATTCATATTACAATATATTAAAAAAAATCAGTAGTAAATTGTCCTAACATGATTTTTTTTCGTTAATTCATATTTAAACGTGACAAGTGTGTAAGTAGCTTTAAGACTTTGAATATAATAACGAATATAGTTAAAAAATCCTGTGGCACTTTTATATTTGTAGAACAAATTTGAATGAAATGTATGTTGGTTAGTAGTGCATTGTATTGTATTGTGAAGGTAGCTGGTTCAGGCTTGTGCTAAATAAATATTCGAGGGGGATTTTACATGAAATGCTTAAAGTTGGAATTTAAAATGTATGTAGATAACCTTTTCTTTGGCTTTTTTAAACGTTACATAGTTTTTTTTATACAAATTTGTCCTATATTGTATACTAGCTGTGCCCTGCGCGCGTTGTTATGACAACTAAAATAAATTTGAAAGAAAGATATTACTCAAATATTCAGTTAATTTTGAGTAATTTTATTGATTTTGATCATTTAAAAAAAAATGGTGGTCGTACCAATTCAAAAACCTTCGTGGGCTCAAACACAACTTCGCTAAATAACATCACACAATCAAATACACAGCTGAAGATTCTATAAAGGACATACAGACAAACATTAATTTTTATATATGAAGTATATGATAGACAATTAGTTTTGTATGAAATAGATACACATAAAATCAATAATAGATAGATTTTTGTACTTTTTTATACACATATAATCATTATATAATAACAGAAAAAATTAGGTCGCGCACATTTTTTTTACTGGTAAAAATGACGTGCGCTATATAGATAGATGACATTGTGGCACAGTGGACGTGTCAATCCCACTCTCACACAGTTATATGGATGTTTATGTATGAATTAATTTATTTAAGTTTAGCTAAAGTAGTCTCCATATTTGTCATAAAATGTAATATTAAAATGAAGTGTCACAGGAAATGTAAACATAAATATATAAATATAGCTAAGTTAAATATATCTTATAAATTATATATGTTTTATATATATTAATTATATGCAGATATAAAATTTTGCATGTTATTTTGAAGGTATCGGGGGTATCAAACGAACAAACCCCCAACACCTGACCTTCTTCTTATTCTAATTTGTTTTCAATATATACATACATAATTACAATTTAATTTAATTTAATATACATATACCCACACATAGCGTTTGTTTATAAATTTTGGAAATTCAAAACAACAGATATAATTATATCTGTATGTAGAAAAATAATCTGAATTGCTCTCATTCTAATTGTAATTTAATATAAGTTTCATATAATTGACTTGTATGTATGTTTAATTTAGCTATAAATACTAAGTAAGGTAATGTTAGCACGGTGCCTTATCCGCGGCGGCACATGTAGCGCGTTGAGAGTAGAGCAAGTATTTTATTACTATCGAGATCACTAATAAATTTTACAAAATATTTCATGTTTTTTTATTATTTTTTAATACCTATTAGATTTTTTTTAATTTTTGATCACAGTGCAGTTAGTATTATCAAAATCACATATGAATGATCAAAAAGTACAATCACATTGAATGTGTTCGTTCTGGGTTCGACTCCCAGTCGTGGTAATGGCTATGTTTAAAGATAATACGCGTCGTTCAGTCACTCGACACGTAATAAGTAGTAGTATAATAGTGGCAGAAACCAGGATATACTTCTTTGTTGAATGACATGAACTGTGAACAAAGTGTAACTGTAAACGTGAGTGGTTGTGGGCACGATCCTCACTCGAGGGTATGAAATGTTTGACAAAGCGCGGCGTTGAGTTCCGCCACTCAAAACGCAATGCCTCCAGAATTTGGTAAAAAGTGGGGAATGCAGTGTCTTGACACTAGGTTCCCTCTGCCTACCCTGCTGTGTGCGAGATACAGCATGAAGCTGATTTATTTTTTTTGAATAATTTAAAACACACGATCATTAAAACCTTTTTTTATATGTATTAGAACTAAAACATCACAGACAATTTTCCAACTTTCTGAAAATTGTCAGCTATAAATATATTTTCTTGTTTTATATCTGCTACTTGGTAGACATGATTATGTTTAGATATTAGTACAATTAAGGCCAAGCGTGGCGCAAAGGTACAAAGTATACTATAACGCGAGAGGTTGTGGGCTCGATTTCCACTTGAAGAAATTAAATATTTTCATTTTCTTCACTAGTATCGAGGCAAAGTGCGGCGTTGAGTTCTGCCATGCAACACTCAATGCCTCCAGAATTTGGTGGAAAATGGAGAACGGAGTGTATTAACAGTAGGCTTCCGTGACAGACGCTTGACGCTAAATAAATATTATAAACTATTACATTTCATTTAAAACATTACGTTATGTGCATACATTATATTTACGATAACTTATTCAATAAAAAAAGAAACTAAATCATCTATAAAGTGAGCAAAATAAAAAGTCCAATCAATATTCATAGAAGAAGATCTAAAAAAAACAAATAGCAAGGACGCCACGTGCCCCAGTGACCCAGCGAGTGCGCCACTACAGCCGCGCGGAGGTAGCGCGTGCTCGATGGGCATACGTCGCCTCACGAACACTTGCACTCGATATTGGATAGGGATTGACTGGATATCGTCTTATTTCTTAATATTTTTTAAAATTTTTTTTATAATCACGTTATATTTCGCACATAGTAGCGTAGGCGGAGGGAACGTGGGCAGAGGGAACCTAGTGTTAAGACATTATTTCCTACGTTCCACCGAATTTTTGAACCGCACCGCGCCTCTCTTTGCTTTGATAAATATTTTATTTTGTCGAGTGGGAATCGAATTCACAACCTGTTGCGTTTAAAGGCGCACGCATGCACCCCATGACAGGCCTCATAGTAAATTATTTATGAAAACTTATACGTTTTAGGTAACTTAAGTTTGGTTATTTGCTGATATTTATAAGTCGTGGCGCAAATTACGCGCTTGCCTATTTTCTTACATTACATGCTTGTGGGCCACAAGAAATTAAAATATTTGATATTTTCATTTCTTCCCCTTGAAGTACGCAAAACGCGGCGTTGAGTTCCGCCATTCAAAACGCAATGCCTCTAGAATTCAGCAAAGTGTGGAGCGGAGTGTCTTAACACAAGGCTTCCTCTACCTACCCTGTTACATGCGGGATTCATAGTGAAGCTAAAAAAAATATAACTAGCTTTTGCACATGGATAGGTCGACGCACATACTCCCACGCTTCTCCCCTGCGCCGTGACTGACCTCAAAACACAATATAGAAAAAAATATTAATAAAGTAAATATAATCGACACACGAACACTAGCATCCCTAAACAAGTTTCTCACGTAAAAGAGTCCGACGTGGCTGGTGGCAGTCAGCGCTTTGCAAGCGGGTTAAGTGGCGAGCAGGTGCTTAGCGATTGTGTCTAAACTGTGTCGATACCGTGATGGAGAGGGAAACGAGCTACGAGAGATCACTCCACGAGTATATGGGGATAATGTGTTTGTTTTAGTCTTTTGGGGCAGTTTTAGAGGTTAATGTTAGTTAGTTTTTATTTTTTATGAATGTTTGTGCGTTTTCCGAATAGTAATTAAAAGAAAATGTTATACTTTATTTTATCATAATATTTTCATCTTAGTTTCATACTGTATTCCGTATGTACATGTGTAGGCAGAGAGAGCCTAGTGTTAAGGCATTCCTTTCCCCCTTTATTTTAGAGGGAAACGGCAATATTAAATATTCATATTAACATTTCCTCGAGTGGGATTCGAACCTACAGTCACACGCTTGTGCCCCTGCGCTACGACTGGCCTCTAAAATTTTCATCAATTATTAAAATGTTACGTGTAACATGCAACAATCTTAAATTGAAAAATTACACAATAGCATCTCTGAATCACGACTAAACAAAAAAGGAAAAATCATAAATCATTTATCAATTGACTAAGAAATCGGGAAACAAATATATAGAAAAGATACAAACAGCAAAATAAATAGCATCCTTTTTTTAAGTCAGCTTCACGCTGTATCCCGCACACAGCAGGGTAGGCAGAGGGAACCTTGTAGGGTGTTAAGACACTCCGTTCCCTACTTTCTGCTGAATTCTGGAGGTGTTGAGTAGAAGAACTCAACACCGCGCTTTGCCTCGACACCAGAGCGAAAAAATGGGAATATAAATTTACGTAAATATTTCATCTCTTCGAGTGGGGATCGAACCCACAACCAGTCGGTTTTACAGTCACACTTTGTGCCGCTACGCCACGACTAGCCTCCCTTTTTTTAAGTCACCATCATAAATTATAAAACATCCTATCAACATAAAAATCCTGTACTAAAAATCAAGTTTCACAGTTGTAGAGAGAAGGTAAATTATACAAAACATCCCCAATAGACCATAACCGTTGTCAACAACCCTGAACGCCGTCGAGGGGGAGAGGGTAAAAAGTCATGATTATACCTGCTAAGGTGCCAAGGTGGCCGCTACGGGCCCCCAGAGGTGCATTGTTGTTAGCTTACTGCCGAGCACGAAGCGAGTTTGTGAAAAGGCTTAAATATTACTTTGCGGAACGAAAAGTATTAGGTACTGCTAGGTTGCGATGTAAATGTACAAATTTTGTTGGGCTTTTTTGGTGATCTGATCAATATTTTAAGCATTTGTTGAGTGTTGTTAAGTTTTTTCTTTTATGTATAATATAATATTTATGGATAATCATATTAATAATGTTTTATGGGTAGTTAGGTATGTGATTGTCGTTCAATTAAATAACAATTTCTATTGTTGTTCTCATCAGAGTTTACATGAAAATTATTCCTATGAAATTATTACCTTAGCTCTTTACTGTTTTCACATATAGTCTGGATAGGCAGAGAAAAATTAATGTCAAGATATTCCCTTCCCCATTTTCCGTCCAGTGTTCGGGACATTGAGTGTTGTAGCTGAATTGAACGCAGCACGGCAGCAGTCTTGAACATATATCCATCACGATGATAGACTTAAAAAAAAATCTCTTACAAAGATGAAAGTGAAAATTGAAAAGGATTAAACCTGCTCTTGTATCTCAATACAAAATTAGGCAAAATTACCAACAGCACCACTTCCTACTTAATTTCTTCCCATTATAATTACTCCAAGAGGCTTTCCTTCAAACACCAGCCCCCATAACTCTGACAGGAGGGCAGTACTAAAGTCCCGGCAACCCGACAAGCCCCGTCACCAGTAATCGGCTCTACGGAGACAGGTGGCCGCGTATTTTAATTTGTAACTAATTTCAAACGCTTAGCCATTTTAAGCGGATTGGAAAGTTCATAATTACGGTAAAGTTGGTGGACGATGTCTGGTCTGAGTGTACTGTCGACTGGTGGTGCTTTTTTGGATACTTTGCTGCAATCCGCCCGCAGGTTCCGTGTGTGCCTAATGCCTGGTTGTATGAAAGTTTTAACCCCCTATTGTAAGTATTCAAATGGTTAAAGTTGGAACTAGAACTAAATATGGCGTTTGCGTTTTATTATTTGCGTTTTCTGTGTAACGTTTGGTTTTTTTTTTAATTAATTTTTTTTATTAGTAGTTCTGTATTTTCCTTGATTTTGTTGCCACAGTATTTTTTTTTACTTTTAAGATTCTATACAATAAAGGTTGCATTCGTGAGAGCTAAATGTGAACTGCAAAAGCCCTTCTCAAGGCCATGTTTTTTCACTACGGCACTAATGGACTTGTTGGGAAACGATAGATATAATTTATATTTGAAATTCTTTATCTTTCAATTTTACTTGAATAATAGAAATTATTTTTATTTGTTCACATTAGATATTAAATTTAAAAAAGTATTGTGTTATGAACAAAATTTTTGTATTTATTTAACTTAATAAATTAACTTCTCCATTAATAAATTAAAAGCAATATGTTTTTCCATCACTTTTATAAATAAAAAATACAAAATTAATCACAGAAATATTATTAAAAATCCTATAAGCTAAAAAACCTATTCAAATGCATACTCTACTCTTCATTATAACGAACAATTACGTAGGTAGAGTCAAAAGTGTGTTAATAATAGGTATTTCTCGACTCTGAATAGACACCTACATGAATCTAGTATAATTAAGTAAGGTAGCTGCGCCCTGCACCGCCCGCTCTGTGATCTAGAGTAAATTACGTTTGATTAGAGGGCGCGTTGCCAATACAAAACTTTAACTTAGGTATATTGTACAGTGTTATTAAATTAATTTTGAACCTTGAAGTTTTTGGGAAGGTATTTTCAAATTTGCTATTTTTGGATGAATGTAAAATATTTTTTATCTTTTCTTTTTAGTTTCTCGTGCAGCGTGGACGCATACGACGATGATATGCGTGGTTTCTAGTGTCAAGACACTGCATTGTCTATTTCCGCTGATTTCTGGAGGCATTGCGTGTTGAGTGGTGGAACTCAACGCCGCCCTTTGCCTTACACCAGAGCGAAGAAATGAAAATTTTAAATATTTAATTTCCTCGAGAGGAAATCGGAGCCACAACTTGCCGTGTTTACGACATTTGTTATGACTGGCCTCATCTCTGGGTTACTTTGTAAAATATGACTATAATATAGGATACCCTAATCAAAACATATTTATTTTTTAGGTCAGTCTTTCGTTATCCAATATGTTCGTACAGCGTTCCTAATACAGATAGATTTTATGATGTGTCACTTTTTTAATACTAATAGAGATTTCTGTGAGATAGAATTCTCTCATACTAATAGAGATTTTGCGTATTGAACCGCGGGTCTCAACGCCGCGTTTTATATATATATGAATATAATATCATAATAGTCAGTCGATGTTGTCTCAAGATTACAAGGTATTGTAATTAAGAATTTAATACAAACATCCTTAACACAAAGTTATATATTTTTTCATTTTATGATCATTTCAACCTATCGCATCTCTTATTATATATTTATAAATTTTTATAATCACATCAACCTTTCGCACTTCTTAATATAATCTTTCGCAGGCCACAGCCATAACGCTATAAATATGGAGCGTAAAGCACTTATATACAAGTTATTGATATCTAAAGGTGTCGCTAAGGCGGTCTCCTCTTGCCGCGGCACGAACTGCTACTATCGACGGTTGCACCCCGATTATAGTGTGGTTTACCTGTATCGATATATATGTTATTATATGTCTTCTATAATTATTTTATATAGTTCTTATATTTATTTTGATGCTAATTATATATGTAGAAAGAGTTTCCGTTTAATTTTACACTCAAGAAAAGTTTGGATTGAAGAGTGGAGGATGTGGAACGGCGAGAAAAGATACATGAAATATTAAAGTTTACTATGAATTAATTATGAAAAAAGAATAAAAATATGATTATGTTGATGTTTGCAAGTAATTTTCGCTCACTCGAGGTTGGGGACCAGCAGCACCGCATCTGTAAACGCGTTGGTTGTAGGTTCGATCTTTATTCGTGGGAATCCATAATTTTCATATCCTCACTCTGGCAATATGACAAAGTGGAACAGATAATTCTGCCACTCAACACGTAATGTCTCAAAAATTGGGCAAACAATGAGAAACGGAGTGTCTTAACTCTACGTGCAATAAGCGGAATACTGTATTGTACTATATATTAAATTATACATAGACCCAAAATTATCTTATAACACAAAGAACACGAACTGTCAGTTCATCATAATTATTAACAGACATCGACACCAGACATCTCTAAAGCTGACACCTTAGAATATATTACTCCGTGCCACCGAATCTAATCACGATCTGATGGATTAATATCTCGCTATACACCGGCCCTACGGCCATTACACACAATTACACTCAAATTTTACAACTACCCTCATCTCAAATACATTGTACTAGAGTACTATTTGCAATAGTTGAAATATTTAGTAAATTGGTGGGTTCCCACCGAGTGGGTGGCCCCGGGGCGATTCGGAAGATTTATTGTAATACCTGAGTCTAAATTGTTGTTTAATGTAGAAACAGATTAGCAGTAAGCCCGTCACGTGATCGATGAATCTTATCAACTTACTGAGTGTTGCTTTAAATTGATTTAAATGATTGTTAATTGGTATAGTTTGGTCAGTTAAGATTTTAGGTTAACATCCTGATTCTGAAACATTTATCTTGTATTTATTGTAAGGTTGGACTGTGTATTTTCTTCGGAAAAGTGCACTCTTTCTTTATGAAATTACGTGTTTTTTGTTAACAACGAAAAACAGAATTTTAATTTTTTTTTAACCAAACACTAGATATTTCTATTTATGGTTTGGGTATATCAAGATAATGAGTGACGAAAGAATGGTAAAAAGCAAAAGTGAGTGCTTAGAGGCAAATACCTCGGTCGACCTTCCAGTAAATACAGTATTGATGATAGTCGGGAACGCCACGAAAGCATTAAGACCCCCCGGAAGTCATGTATAAGTAGATTAGTAATAAGTAGTTAGCTTTAGGTATTTTGTTCTCGCTGGCTACTTCGCTATGGGTAAAGTGTGTAACTAAAAAAACGTAACTAGATACTTATTTAGAAAACTTGATAATTTGAACGTAACGGGACTCGAACCCGCGTCTCCTGGAAACCGACCAGGCACTCTGACCAGGAGGCGCGAGTTCGTGTCCCGCTACGTTCAAGCTTTTATACGTTTTCTAAATAAGTATTCTTCTTTCCTAAATGTGGAATAACACTTTAAAAATATTAAAAATAAAGTAACCAGATGTTTATTTCAAACATCATTTAAAATTCATAGACTGGAAGAAAATATATAAATAAATTCAGCACAGAAAAAAAATAAACTGCTGAAAACTTTCCCCATCGCGGCGTATTACTTGACAATAATTCCATAAAACAGATCCGTCTTAAAACTTATTCTTCATAAAAAGATTTCAGCCAACAAAAGGTGGAAATTTTTTATCCGAAACGAGCACCTGCTTCGCGAACTTCGCGAAACTTCGCGAAACTTCGTACAGGATGTTGTTATCGGCCGGAAGCGCTTTGGGCGACATCCTGTTTTGACGGACGTTAAAAAACGCCTAATGTAGTTTATTCATTTTAAAATCATTTAAGTTAGATAAATTTTTAATAATATCCATTATATTTGTAATTTTATTTTGCCTTTATCTTGTTACAGTTAAGTTTTATTGTGTTGTTTTTTGTATTTTTTTTGTTAATATAACTTATGTTTTGTAGAAATATTATATTAATTATGATTTACAGATATTAAACAAACGTTTGAAATGAATATTACTTAGAATTATTGAGGCTGTACTGTATTAGTGCAGTGGGGCAGCGTGTGACTGTAAACGCAGTGATTGTGAGTTCGATCGCCACTCTAGAGAATGATTATATTTAAATTATTTTTATTCATCTTTAAATCATATTTATTTTTATTATTTAGAAAATTGGGCATTGAGTTGAGCCATTCAACACGCTTTGTCCAAAAATTATGCAAAAAGTGGAGAATGGAATGTCTTGACACTAAACTCTTGCCATGCCTAGCTTATGGAAGCTTTATGGAATGAAGCCGTTTCTTTTGTAATCTAAGAAATATAAGCAATACTACTTAAGTCAGTATTTTAAGTTAAAAGATTAGAACATGTCATAATATGAAAAAGCAAATCATAGTTTTACATACATAATTCTACCGCGATTATATTACCTTCAGGATCTCCTCCTCTCTCCTCTCTCTCTTCCTCTATCCTTGACTTATTTATCAAGACTGTGAAAGCAACATTCGCAACTTTGCCGCCGAGACGACAGTTTCACGACGGCATTTTTCACGTGGGTAGGTGTACTTACATTATGAGCTTGCTGAATTTATATATTCTCTGTAGTACAGTTTCTTTGTGAAAAAGATTTTTTATATTTTTTATAACCTTTAAAAGAAAAGAATGTAATCTTAATATTAATTATGATTATATTAGGGAGAAAGGTACAAAAGAATAACCTAGAGCGTTTTTTATTATAAAGGCCGAAGCACAGTGGTCGTGGCTTCGAACCCGCAATATTTTAAGCTGAGGCGGAAACGAAGATATATTTGGGTGGGAATCATTCACATTATCTGACTTAGTACAGTCATAAATTACTAGACCATTCAAAAGCTTACATTAAAACTCTTATTATAAAAATTCAATTTTGATCTTAGAAATATTAAAAAAAACACCTAAAAAAAAACATATTTTATTTCTTAATTCAAAAGAAAATGGAAAACAATGCCTACAAAACAGGTTTTCCTTTGAATTTGAAGGGGCCATTTACACCTTGAGCACCTCGCGCTGTCACGTCCACGTCCACGAACACCGACGCCGTCGTCCCGGCGTCGACTCGCTCTTATCACCCGCTCCATTGGGTACAAATTATACTATTCCATACAACAATTGTTGATTTAATTTTCACTCAAGGAAATGCTTGTGACATTACGCAAATGAGAAAACGAAGGAACTCTGTAATAGAGTTTACCTGTTTAGAAAAATGTTTAATGTGGTTCAAATATTTAAAAAATGGTGGTTCAGTTGAGAAGTAATAAAATTTTGGATAAAAGCTGTGAATTTGATTTTCACTCAAGAATTGATTAAAGTTTTAAGAATTTTTTGGCCTAGAAAATGCAAAATGGAGTTAACTAATACTATTAGATATATAAGCAGCAAATTTAAATACTTTTTGCCCGAATACTCCAAAATAAGTTAAAAAAAAAGAAAGTTTAAACTAAAACCCGACTACTGAAACACGCTCTAAAAATTACGGAACAAGAAAATAGTCTCCATTTAAAATATTATGTACAAACTATTAAATATTTACCGATTATTAAATAAGCATTTTTTCAAAATTGTAGTAGTCGGGTTTTAGTTTTTAAACTTTCTATTTATTAGAAAATCAATACATCATTTTAATATTTACGTCCAATTCGTGTTCATAAAACTATTCTAATTCAGTATAGCTATAGCTATATTTTATTATTTATTTATCAGCTTCACGCTGTATCCCGCTCACAGCAGGGTAGGCAGAGGGAACCTATTGTTAAAGACACTCCGTTCCCCACTTTCTGCCGAATTCTGGAGGCATTGCGTGTTGAGTGGCAAAACTCAACGCCGCGCTTAACCTCGACACCAGAGCGAAGAAATGGAAATATAAATTTAAGTAAATATTTCATCTCCTCGAGTGGGGCTCGAACCCACAACCAGTCGGTTTTGCCGTCACACCTTGTGCCGCTGCGCCACGACTGGCCTCATATAAATTATAATATAGCTATATTAATTACATAAATAATTCATGAAGTAACCTCGTGCTTATAATAAAAACACGGTAATCTCGACATAATCGATGCGCGATCCCCTTGTTGGGCCTTCATAAAAAATTGAACAATATCATCAGGTTCAGGCGCGTAATTAATGGTTGGAGCGGCCGACGTCCCGACAAGGTGGAGGAAAACACTTTAAAAACTTTACCACCCGCAAATTATTAATAGGTTTCTTCGTGGACGTATGCAAGGAGGCGTCGTTTTGTCGATGTCGATATTTAATTATTATGGCATGAGCTATATAGATGTATACTTTTGTAAAGTCAATACTAGGTATCCTCTGTCCGTCCTGCATCCTATATGTGGGATACAGTGTAAAACTAAAAATAAATAAATAAAATAAATCAAATCAGCTTGACGCTGTATTCCGCACACAGCAAGGTAGAATGGGAATCTAATGCTAAGGCCGTTCCTCACTTTCCGCCGAATTCTGGAGACATTGCTTGTTGAGTGGTGGACTAAACGCTACGCTTTGTCTCTACACCAGAGCGTAGAAATGGAAATTCCTCGAGTGGGGATCGAACCCACAACCAGTCGATTTTACACTTACACTTTGGGCCCCTGCGCCACGACTGGACTAAAAAAATAAATATATCAAATATCTAATACAATTATATTTTACTATTTTTACGATCAGTAAAAATATTTTCATTATCCGCTCTTAGAAATTTTGCCATTGGGACGTTCTCAACGCCGTATTTTGTCCAATTAGGTGTCATTTGTTTTTACTATTAAATCAATCAGGTATATGTAAAATAAATATATAGATTTTTTTGTAAAACACCGTAATAATAGTCAACATAATTACGTTATCGTTATAATTGGGTTATGAATAATGAATTTCTATATTATATTGTAATACTTTGTAAAAATATGTTCACAACATAATTTCAAGATTCCATTCTAGGACAGCAATCAAGAGGCACAAGAAACTTTGATATTGATATGTAACTTGCTTAAAAAATTATAAAATAATAAACTTATTTCATCGATAACCCATCAACGCACACCACTACACCTCTAACACCTTGCAATGATGTAAAAATTAAGAAAGAGAGATTTTTAAAAGTCAGAGGCGACGGCCGAGTTAGTGACGCCACATTAATTCTTACTGTCGATTACTTTCTGAGTTGCCCAAGTTTCAGATAAAAAATGTACCTGAAATGCCGAACTTACAAGTAATAAGAGGATGACGGCGCCGGAAACGTGGCGAGATTAATGCCTTCTTCCACCTTCGCTCAAACTTCTAAGGATTGTGTAATATAAAGTATGTGTGTAAAACTGCTTTTTTCTATATTTGTATGTTCATGCTGTGTTCAGGGTATGAGGAGAGAGCCTAGATAAGTCACTCTGTTCTCCATTTTCTGTTTATCAGGACGAGGAAAAGAATGGGAGTAGGAATCGAATATACAACCGTCATGTTGAGTCTAACGCTATATTGCTGTGCCACGTAGGACTCAATATTATCAATATTTATAAAGAATGTTACATGTATGGTCTTTTTGGCCGTGTTTACATGTTTAATTAGTGAAATGATTTCTAACTATAGTAATAATAATTTATTTATTTCTGTGTATGTGAAAGTAACTTTGCTTAATTGCCTGGAAAATTACGAACGCAATTAATATAAAGAAAAGTAAAAAAATCAAAATATTGTTCTACAGGCGTCTAATAATATGCCGGTTAGACAGAGAAAATCTAATGAAATAAATATATCTAATCTTTACTCTCTATTATATTTTTCATTCTTCTTACTATTTTAAATTTTAAATTTATACAATATCTTCTTAAAAAAATACTTCACGATTTTTCCCGTAGCACGCAGAGTGAACCTGATGTATGAACCAAGACAACATTTTAAATTCGAGACATTGCGTGTTGAGTAGCGGAGTTGTGTGTTACCACAGGGAAGAAAGGAAAATAATTAATCATGTATTGTGCTGCATCAACTTACCATCATCAGTTCCTAGGACCTGGATCTGGCAGTGGTCCAAGAAAGAATGACTGAAACTAAATAGTTTTTTATGTATATACTTGAAATTAATTTCATTAATAGATAATTAATAAAATCATGAAGCCAGTCGTAGCGCAGCGGCACAAAGTGTGTTTGAAAAAACCGACTGGTTGTGGGTTCGATCTCCACTCGAGGAGATGAAATATTTACTTAAATTTATATTTCCACTTCTTCGCTCTGGTGTCGAGGCAAAGCGCGGCGTTCGGTTCTGCCACTCAATACACAATGCTA
>JAJHJA010000770.1:0-126394 GCA_021202915.1 Heliconius himera | reverse complement strand
TAACGCCGCGCTTAACCTCGACACCAGAGCGAAGAAATGGAAATATAAATTTAAGTAAATATTTCATCTCCTCGAGTGGGGGATCGAACCCACAAGCAGTCGGTTTACAGTCCACACCTTGTGCGCTGCGCCACGACTGGCCTCGACAACGAAAACAGCAGGAAGTATGAGATATAAATACACATCGTGGGCTTAGAGTCTAAACCTGCTAGCAGCCTATTAAAAAAAATATCAGGAAAGGAAAAACCTTTTTAAAATAATACACTATACGCATATTATTATCAAAAGATTCTTGAAATTTCGAAAAATTTTTATTTGCATTTTGTACTGTATGAAATAAAATAAAGGTCAATTTAGATTATTTTTTTTTTACACTTTCGAATGGTATGAAAATGTAAGAGCACATACGACAAAAAACAGATCATCATACTTTACACTCGACCATATATTATTTCATTCTACCATAGAAAAATTAATGACATAATATGATAATAAATAAAATCAGCTTCACGCTGTATCTCGCACACAGTAAATATTTCATCTCCTCCAGTGGGAATCAAACCCACAACCAATCGGTTTTACAGTCACACCTCGTGTCGCTGCGCCACGACTGGCCTCAATAATATGATAATGTCACGCTATATTCAACATAAACCTGTGTGGACAGAGAAACTCGTGTCAAGACACTCCAATGTTTACACTTTCTGAATTCAAAACATTGCGTATTGTAACGCGTAACTCAACGCTGTTCTTAGCCTTAGAAGGACGGGGAAATAAAAATAAATAGTCCCTTTCATAACCATCTGCCCAACGGCGAAACGACATAACGAAATATTAAATTAAAATAATGTAGCCGTTAATGTATATATAATCAGCTGTACTACAGAACAGGACTTAAGTTTGAAAAACGTGGCTGGTTTCTAATGCGTTTCTCAAAGTTCAGGCGGATTGCAATCCGACTGAAACAACGTACGTCGTAATTTAAAACACATCGCGTTCGTCAAAGCGCCTAACTAACGTTGCGACGATTTACACGATACAAGTAGACGCATCGTAGTTACGCCTCACTGCACGTCCATAACCACAAAAAAGGCGTCATAAGGTAAGGTGGCTATGAATTCTTTAGTTGCTCAACTTTCTGCGTTAAACGTCGAACGGCGCTTTGTAGTATTACTGGTACAATCAGTGTGAATGTTGGGAAGACGAATTACAAGTTTCACTTCTTCTATTTAGCTTCACGCTGTATCCCGCACGTAACAGGGTAGGCAGAAGGAGCCTAGTGTTACGACACTCCGCTCCCCGCACTTTCCGCCAAACTTAGGAGGCATTGAGTGTTGATTGGCGGAACTCAACGCCGCGCTTGGCCTCGACACGAGCGAGCGAAAAAATGAAAATATTAAGTACGCGTTTACAGACACATCCATGTGCCCTTGCGCCATGACTGGCTGCTTCATTTTTCAATCTGACGCGGTTTACATATTCGGCCGTCGACCAATATACTAGCTTACCTGAAAAGCGGGTTGTTTGTCATTATGAAAGACTTTCCGACTGCCGTGCAGCACGAACACTCCGTACCGTGTGGCGTTGGTACAAGCATCGCCGTACATACATTGGTCGGAGCGATAATTGTACTCACACGGTAACACGTGCACAGCACGATCGTGATAGTGGAATATGATGTTTATTATATCCTAAAACAAAGTTTGTTTTATTTGTTTTTATATATAATATATAGGTAGTAAATTTTAAATACAACCGGTTTAAAAAAAATCTCTTAAATTTTACATCGAAGCGCTTTAGATAAATTAACTCTGGGTTCTACTGCAGTAAATGTAAAATTTTGGTTAAACAAATTTTATAGCAATAAAATAATAAAAAAAAAAAAAACCAGCTCCACGCTGTAGTCGTGCTTTGCCTGGACACCAGAAAGAAGAATTGGAAATATAAATTTAAATAAAGATTTCATTTCCTCGAGTTCGATTCGATTTTACAGTCGCGCTTTATGCCCTGAGCTACGTTTGTCATCAATGATTAATGACAGGACATTAGTGTTCAGACACATCAGATCTCCACATTCGCCTCAGTTTACGAGACATTACAGACAGTGTTGAATGACGCAAGCTAACGACGCACCTTGTCTTGTTTCCAGACCGAGAACATAAAAATAATTGATTTCTTCAAGCGGGGATCGAATCCAAGACCGTCGCGTTTATAATCAGTCGAAACCGCTGCCACCGCGGAGGCCATTTTAGGGTTCCGTTTTTTAATGAAAAAGAGTGTCTCCTTATAAGATCACTTTGTTGTCCGCCCGTCTGACTGTCTGTCTGTCAAGAGCCTTTATCTCAAGAACGTTTGGAGGTATCGAGTTGAAATTCAAACCATATACTTATATCTATGGTCCCTTGACCTCCTGAAAAAATTGTATTTCTACCGGTTGTTGCGGAACACTTTGTCTTTATACAGGATGGAAGTGTAAGTACCACTTTAAATGAAACCACAGTTTTAACTACTCTATAAAAGCCTAATATAAATCAGAAAAAAAATAATTCCCAAAAATGAAACAGTTATTTTTTCAAACAAAAAAAATAATAAAATTATCGTTTTAAAATAAAACGCCATTTGTAAGGACGACGCACGCACACATAAACCTATCAAAGGAACACCGCCGCAACGCCTCATTCCGAAATCGAGTTGTAGGTATTGGCGATAAAGTTCAAAGTTGTTTAACCTTTAGTAGTATTTTTGTAGTAGTAAGTGTTTACGTTATTGGGATCTATAAGGAATTGTGTCACACGAAATACAGGTATGGATAAAAATCGTGAAAAATGAAAAATAAATCCTACGTCCAAACTTTTGAGGCATCTTGATTAATTTCTTTAGGTATGGGTTTGAAATATTTTACTCTATATGCTGTTTCCGTAAAAGGAGCGCTGCCTCTTCCACCCTGTATAGCATAATAATTGTGTCAACATTAAGAAAAACTTACTTGGTCTCCCCAAGGAATGTATAACTTCCATTTCAACATTATAGGAGTCACATACTCCACCCAGCCAAAATCACGCATTCTCGTTAAATTCATCAGCATAACTCCAGAATTCAATCCTATAAAAATATGAAATATAATACAACAAAATGTTTAATAAAAAGCTTTTTGGTACCAAAAATCCCTATGTTCAATGCATTAAGACAACAAAAAAACAATGTCATGTCAAAACATAAATACTTAAAAAAAATAATAATAAATTTTTATATTATACAAGAAAAATAAAACAAGTTATTAGAAAAGACAATTCTTTTCATAACATATTTTATAAGTTAATGTCAAATTGTAATTACTAGTAGTAATAATGGGTGCAACTTTTTAAATATTATTAATTGTTTTTTTTTAATTGTTTTTGTATCCTGCATATAATTGGTTAAGCAGGTAAAATTTTGTGATTAGAGACGCTGATCTAGTGTTTAGAGTTAGACACTGACAGGCAGTGCATAGTCTGCCATTTTGAGACTTTGCATGTTATGTGGTGGATATCAAGACTACATTTTATCTTGTTAAGTGCACCACTTTCTTTTTCTTTATGAGTATATTATAAATATTAATTTTAATTATTCCTAAGATACTAAAAGAAATAAATTTTGTGTGTTGAACAAGTGACAAAAGGAAGTTATAAATAAGTATTAAATCCTTGGGAATATGTAAGTGTCAAAATGATTGAAGACATTAAAAACTGAATGTAAATAAAATTTGTTAAAAATTTTATTAAAAAATTTGCTTACCATACTTGCCATAGAAAGGATGTTTAGCAAAACGTGGATACCATGAAACATTTGGATTGTCATCCTCTAAAGCCATTGCCGATATTTGAGAAGAATTGAACCTAGCAAAAGTTTGCCAAAGTTCATCAACAGGTCCAAGAAAAAGTGTGTCAGTGTCCACATATATCATAGCATCAATGTGAGGGGTCAATTTCTAAAACAAAATTTGTATAGGTATACAATACCAATTTATTTGTAAATTTAAAACAATAAACCAAACATCAAACCTTATATTTTGTATAAGGTTATATAATAAATAATATTAAAATAGTAAGGCAATATAACAACATCTGACTGTATTAAATCACCACAAATGTTATATTATTTTTATTATTTTCATTTTCATATTCATAAGACTTTATACAAAAAATATAACAAATAATATTTAAAATGGCAATGGAACTGCATCTGATTGTGTTCCATCAACACTCATGTATTAATATTATTTTCATTTTCACTCTCTAGTAGAGAAACTGCAGCAATGTATTCCGCTATTCAATAAGCAAAATCTTGAAAACTTGGGACAGAAATGGGATGTTTTAGTACAAATTCCCACTGCTACTCCTTGGCAAAAAATATGAAGTTGATTTTTTTTAAAGTAATAGTAATTTAAACAAAAGTATTAACTCAGTTGTGTAATGTATTTTATGTAAATAAAAAAAAATAATAAAATATAATGTACATTACACAATTTTTTAAAAAAAAATACTTACTGGAATAAATAATCTTTGAGCTGCACATTTACTAAACAAATTCAACCATTCATCTTCATGTGCCTCAGGAAAATTTATTCGTTGCAGTTCAAAATCAAATTGATCATTTAATAAAGATCTCCATTTTGTGAGAGTTTCATAAAAAAGAGGCCTCAAGTTTTCATCCGAAAAAATAACAAAATAGATAGGAGATCTTGTAAAAACTAAAACAGATTTAATGACATTTAAAGATTCATTAAATCTTGCATCACAAACAACAAATGATATCACAAGATTTTCCTTTTTCTTTAATGTCCTGTAACAAAGATTTTATAGTAAATAATCATAGGAGCAATGTATATATTTTTTAAAATATATTTTAGATATCGCTAAAACCTACTTTAAGTCGGTATCTGCCGTATTATGTTCTGTTACTAGATAATATGAAGTAAAAACGTATAATACTGTGAAACAAAAAAATAATAATATAATTAACTTAAAAAAACCCAACCGCCTCATGGCGACAAAACGATCCGACTATTAAAAATTACATTTCTAGCAGATTTACACTGCTCGACAATTTTTGTATGTTTGTATCTTTGATAATTCACTACAATATTAACATAAAATAATAGTATATTTTTGTTTTAAGATAAATTCTATTTTAATTTGTTATTATTTGTCAACATTCAACAGTTTGTAGAAAAGTCAAGTCAACAGACAGATGAGACCACAGAATACATATACCCAAAGGGATGGACGAGACAGATAACAATTTATAACATTTTTTTTTCTGCCATTACCAATGCCGTTATTCGTCCGTCTTGTTTTCGTACGTCTTAGCTTCATGTTTTATCGCGATTCCCGAGCGAAATAATCAAAGATAACAAACACTAGCAGAACGCCAAAGGCAAAGATAAATTTGCCTCGTCTGATGTCGTCAACTTTTTTATACATGTTTTATGGAGATCCTCCAGAAGCAATGATTCTAGACATTCATTGTCAACCAAATCCTCATCTCTTGTATCGTTTTTAACCGACTGCACTACGTAAAGGACTTTAAATTAATAAATAAATCAGCTTCACGCTGTATCCCGCAGCAGCAACACGGTAGGCAGAGGGAACCTAATATTAAGACACTCCATTCCCCACTTTCTGCCGAATTCTGGAGGTTTGCGTGGTATTGCGTGTTGAGAGGCAGAACTCAACACCGCGCTTTGCCTCGACACCAGAGCGAGGAAATGGAAATATAAACACAAAAATACAGTTTTTCAGTCACACTTTGTGCCCCTGCGCCACGATTGGCCTCAAAGTAAAGGACCTTAATGATTAATTATATTCTCGAAAAAAGAAACAAGTTTGTAGAAGGTGAGGAGCTTTACTTACATACTTGAACAATGAAGGAAACTGAAAGGGAATTTGCGCGCTCGTAGTAAAAAAATCTTAGATCACCCTAAGACCATACTATATTATATACATCATATAAATTTGATGAAATTTCAAGTTGATTATTTCATTAAATATTTATATATTTACGATATTCTCCTTGTAAAAAAGCGTTTATAAAAAATGAATGAAGTATTAAATTGTAGAAAACAAATTTTATGGACGCTTAGATTCGAATACTGGCTACTAGCTAGCTAAACAAATCAGGAGATACTAAAATTGGACCATAGTCTATTACTATAGTACCTACTAAACTAGCTACAGTTTTATTTTTTTAAAATTAAATTATATTACATTGAATAAAACATATAATTTTCTCCAATTCTTAATGTTTCATACATTAATAAAATAAATAGTGTTGCGCTTAAATACGATTTAAGCACTTGTTAATGTCAATATATCAAATATGACAATGTTGATTTTAGCTCTATCTTTTGCCAAATTGCTTATGGCTTTCATCCGTCAAATGGGGCAAGGTTGCGAGTTACGTTATCCCCGATTCTTGACAGAAATAATAATTATTAGTTGGTATAATAAATAAAAAAACAACCATGGTAGTCGGTGCTTTCCCGATCGCAAAATTATCAGTTTTATTAGTAAAACAGATTAGCAAGCCAATTGCAAACATTTGTAAGGAAAGGGCCAAAAATAATCCATTTTTCAGAACTTACGTTTGTATGCCTCCAGCTCAATGTATGTTTCAATTTTTATTTTTATAAACATATATAGGTCACTTAATTCTATGAATTTTATTTATTTAGTAAATTGTAACATTTTTTCTTTGTAGTTTATAACTGGTGTGAAGTAAAGGCAAAAATGTGGATCTTAAATTTAGGAAAACCAGTAAACATTCCTGTTTTAAGTCAAGAAATGGCAATAGAATTAGGAGCTAACTTACTTGGTGAAACTGTAATATTTGTCATTGGTGCTGGGTTATTAGTAATTGAGTACAATAGGTAAAATTTTCGAATCTTCATAATCTTATAGTTTTATTTAAACTCATTATAAATTACATGATAGCAATTGTTTTTATTATACAGACAAAGCAAGAAGGAAGCTGCAAAAGAAGCAAAAAGAGAAGATGAAATGAAACATATTACTGGAACTATAACAGATTTATATTTCACAGTTCAACAACAACAGACACAACTAAGAGAGATGGAGAGGGTTATTCATTCACTAAGTAATTTATCAATATAATTTCTTGTATATTTAAATAATTAATTATTATTGTAGCTATTATATTCAATGCTTTGATTTTTAATTAATTACAGGTGGCACAAAACCTATTCCTCCACCACCATCTTCAAATGGACCGACTGGACTATCTCAACCACCTGTACTACCAAAACCACAAAATATAAGCCATACTCCACAGTATATTCCAGTCACTTCGACACCTTACCCAAATGAAGGTGTCATCTTGCAGTCACTGAATTATATTGAAATGGATGTTTTTAGTTCATTTTTCAATAATTCAATAAATGAAAAAAATCAAAGGATTGAAAGACCTCAAAGTCACATTAAAAGAGAACCAGCTGTACTTTCAGAAGCTTTGTATAACATAGAAAATAACTTCAGAAGTTTATTTTAAATTACTTTGTGCTCAAACTCAAAAGACCTACTTTTGAGTTATGCAAAGATTTCAAAAATGTATTTATTTCATTAAAAATGAATATAGCATAGTTTCTAAGATATAATGTTCATTATCATATTATTGTTTTTTAAGGTAAATGTGATATTTAATACATGTTGTAATATTAAACAATCAGTTTTGTTTTATATCCACAACATAAATCCAATTTGTATCAAAAAGTCTGTTCTAGTCACAGTTATTAAATGTGTAAAGTGTTAGTAGATATGATTCTAATAACAAGTATAAATGAAATAAAAAAATGATTATTTTTTATTATTTATTGTTCATTATATTATTTATTGTTACTAGAACACTGTACTGTAAACGTAAAAGTTAAATTGCCACTCAAACGGAAAGAGTTATTTTTATTTCTTCACTCTGGTAACAAGACCAATGGAGATAAAACAGCAAATATAGCAGAAAGTTATGTTATATTACAAATATGGCCGAAAGTGTAGTGTCTTAATACTAAGTTCCATCAGATTACCCTGCTATGTGAGAAAAGTGTGAAGTTGATAAACAAATTATTGTTCAAGCCATTCATCTATATATTTACAATCTTGTGGAGTAATCAAACCAGTAGAACAACATTTATGTATAAGAGGACAGACTCCACAAGGAACTTGCACTAAGCCAGGTGGTGGTATAAGAGATTCTATAGCTCTATAAACTTTATTTCCGTCTGGATATATGTTACTTTCTGCTTTACCATCATACACAAGTGTGTCCAAAATTGTAATCACATCCTCAACCTCAAGTTTCACCTGAAATAAAATAGTTTTATAGCCATAATTAGACATAACAAAAAAAAAAATTATATAATTTATATATACAACCAGTCTTGAGCCAGCCCACCCTAGAGTCACAAATTATGGAATCATACTTTTACACAGCTGGTTGTGGGTTCAATCTCCACTCAATGAAATTAAATATGTATTGCCATATCTTTGCTCTGGTGTCCAGGCACAGCACAGCATTGAATTTTGCCACACAATACGCAGTGCCTCCAAAATTTGGCAAAAAGTGGGGAAGAGAATGTCTTAACAAGAGGTTGCCACTACCTTGCTGTATAAGGCTGATTTTTATAATTTATATATTGCATGTTAACCAACATTCAAGTGCAATGAATACTAACTTTACTTATACCTAAATCAGTTATGTACTTCTGCACTTCACCAGCAGTAGCATAAGATTGTGTTCTGCCTACTATAGGCCCTCTAGGATTGTTTTTTATCTTATCTGCTCTCTGTTGTAAAAATCTCAAACATTGACGATTTAATATGTCTACAAATTCAGATTCAAAGTCCTGATCTTGGTACCATGCACCTCCTGATATTGAGCGGTCTGGTTCTAAATTGTAAAGCATGTAAACCTTCTTCTTTGATGCCTGTAACATAAATTACAGATGTAACATTTTAGAGAAATTATACAACACAAACTGTTTACATATTATACAAAAGTGCTAAACATACATTTACACATTTTACAGCTTTAATAACTTTTTTGCTTTCAAGACTTTTTAATACTTTTGTAAGCTGTGTATTCGCTAAATTTGAGCGAACTCTTATGTCCCTGATCCATATACCTTTGTTACCAGCTTCCTCAATCAGGTTATAAACTACTTTCTCTTCATTGTCAGCTCCCTTTATTACCTGTTTAGAAGCTTGATTTTTCAATCTGTAAAACAAGACTGAATGATTAAGAGTCAAATTGTAGCCTACATAACCTTAAATACAATGCCTAATAGAATATATCAACTAACTTATATATAAGTGTACCACTTTGATTGAACAAGTCAAAAAGACCTTGTTGCAAGAATTTATTTATAGCATTAACTAGCTCTGCAGATGAAAGTTCAGGCACTGCCGCCGCGATATCTTTAGCAGAAATTCCTTTAGGGTTCTTTTTAGCAGCATTGATAATTTTTTCAGTAATAACTTCATCATTCTTGCTGTCACCCATGATATTATAAACCAATTATTTCTTCAAAAACTTTTTGGTTAAAAAATTATTACGAGTTATGCTATAAAATATACTCGTATGAAAATAAGTTATAACTCTTTTTTTTTTTATAGTATAAAAATAAGAATTTCAAAAGAATTACTACTTAATTCAATGATTAATTTTAGATAAATAGTTGTAATTTTCTGATCATTTCTTATTATTATATTTTATTATTTACCATGATAATATCACAACTACAACAAACAAGTAAAGGTTAAGTTTACATTCATTCTAGTTTGATTGATAGATTGTTTATTTTATGGCTTTTAGGCGTGCCAGTAGAGTACAGTTTACTTCGCCAATGTCACGTAGAATGAAGAAGGCACGATGGAGATTGATTAGTAAAATGTAGACGAAATAAAATTTAAGAGACTACAAAAACCGTTTTTTGAAAAATAGAAGGTCTTTTTAGTTATGTCACCAACTGTAAAGAAAATGACAACACAAAATAGATATAATTAATTTAGATACTGGTTAGTACAATTTACTTATTACTAAGGTTAGTTCAAATTTTAAATACGTTATATCTAATATATTTATAAAAGAAATTACAAAGAAGGCAAAACACAAACATTTACAAACACTGAACATAAGGGGACGGGGAAGGACATTGTATATGGGACGAGTTAAATGAGGACAGTAAAAAAGGATATGGGGAAGAGAAACTTCGTCTGCTACAGAGAGGATTCTCTTTAATAGCCAGTAGACAACTGAGTACAGAATAATTATACCTAAAGGGACTGCAACTGAGAGAGTTAGTAAAAATGACAGTCTGTCGAAAGTCGTGGGAGGGGGTGAACAAGATGGCTTCTAAACACCGATAATGGGGACGGACATTTAAATTGAAAAATATTTTTTAATTTAGGAACTAACCAATGATGCTGACCCCATCACTAAAGCAAACGACCCAAAATACGTAGGCTACACACAACCGCAGCCACACACGCTACACACATCGTCCCCACCGGTGGAGACGAGGTCCCAGTTTTTCTGTGGCCCAACAGCGCCTCGGCGCGAGAGGTGCCCGCAATAAATAATCCAAAAGGATATCAAGAGCCCTACCCAGTAGGCCTAGCTCGAACCGAGGGAAGCAAAGTCCTCCACTACAAACGGTGTACGCAAGTCGCGGTCCGAGTCTCAAAGGTCTCTGTTGGCCCTACTGGCCTCTACAGCGTCACCGGACTTGGGGAGGCCGAGCTAAAAGAGCTCTAACCTTCGCTTGGCTACCGTGGAAGGCACCAACAAATGAGAACACAGTGTCGCAAGAGCGTCTCCTTTGAGACTCGGACCGCGACTTGCGTACATCGTTTGTAGTGGAGGACTTTGCTTCCCTCAGTCCGAGCTAGGCCTACTGGGTAGGGCTTTTGATGCCCTTTTGGATTATTTATTGCGGGCACCTCTCGCACCGAGGCGTGATTGGGCCACAGAAAAACTGGGACCTCGTCTCCACCGGCGGGGACGGTGTGTGTAGCGTGTGTGGCTGCGGTTGTGTGTAGCCTACGTATTTTGGGTCGTTTGCTTTAGTGATGGGGTCAGCATCATCGGTTAGTATTTTCCATTCCGCGCTTCAATCAACTATATACTGGATAGAGATGCCCGATGATCATCGATTTTCGATGAACATCGACGTTAGCAGTTAAAATATGGATGTTTTAACATCGATTTTGCATTAAATAAAACATCGTTGTCAGCAGGGACACATAATCGATATTTAATCGCATACACCTCCTTTCAAAATTATTATTTTTACAGTCAATTGACAAAAAATGTTGGGACATATAATTATTATATTCTTCGCCAGGTTTTAAATATTCAATAACTTTTTGATTTTTATTTTTATTTAAATATCGTATGATATTGTAGTTGTTAGGGTTCCGTATCTTTTAGGGGAAAAAAGGAACCCTTATAAGATCACTTTATTGTACGTCCGTCTGCCAAGACCCTTTATCTCAACGCTTGGAGACATCGAGTTGAAATTTAAATCATATACATAGATCTAAGGCCCCATGATTTGCTGAAAAAAAAAAGGTATTTCTACATTTACTTAAAAAGAGATATGGCCGCCTATATCGAAAAAAACGCGTATTTCGACACTATAAAGGGAATCAAAATTAATAGACTACTTCTGGTTGACCTACAATTATGAAATTTGGTAGATAGCATCTACAGTTAGTAATAACTCAGAAAAAATCTGTAAACTATACATTTATGGTTAGATCCTAAAAACTAATAACCTTAAAAGGAGGGCAAGATTTGGTATAAAACCGCTAGTTCAAATGACGTATCGGATGAAAGGACTCTGGCTAAACTATCCTTGAATTTCAGAAAAAGCTCGAGACCTCCAATCTTTGTACGGAAACCTTGGTGGGCTAGCCCTACTTGCACTTGTCCGGCTTTTTTATTTATTGATGACGATATGTGAAAATAAAAAAGAAGATTCCGCGTGACTTTAGCGAAGTAAATTTTGCTTATGTGGCACGCCTAAAAGCCATAATGAAATGACTATGGCTACCGAGTAACACTGTGTCAAACCGTCAACTGTCAAGTATTATAACAACAGATTTTAACGTTTTTTAATATAAACGAAACGGCAATCTTAATATTGACTAATTGTAAATTGTGTATGATATCATATATGTGTTTTTATTAATGTTATATTTAAAATTATAAATATGGATGCTTCTGAAATTAAGCCCATGTCAATAAAAGTTTACACCGCTATTGTTAAAGATTTTTATAAATTGACTTCTTTTAGTCGTAAATCAGAAATAGAATTAAAAAAGAAGTATAAAGAGTGAGTTTAACTATGATATTATAATTTGCTACCGTTTGGTTAAATAAATATTTATTAGGTGACAATAATATGTAATTTATTTATTTACAGTGTATTACCATCAACTATGGGCAGTATTCTGTCTCTTCTTATACAGAGGTCTATGAAACAGAGTTACCGAAAGTCTCCTGTAATATCTAGCAGATATTATGATTTATATGAAGAATTAATGAAAGATACAAATAAAGGAGATGTAATACTTAAGTAAGATAATAAACATCAATATTAGTTTCTATACAACTTTATTATCTGTATATCTAAGATCCTGAATAAGTAAAAAATTTAAACTAATGGCTGTTTTGGCTCAGTGGAACAGGGTCTGATTGTAAATACAAAGGTTGTGACTTAGATGCCTGCTCGCAGAATGGTAATATTGTAATTATTTTCATTTCCTCATACCCCACATCCAAAGCCAGAGAGATTGAATTCTGCCACTCAACATGCAATGTATCCAAAATTGTGCAGATAGTAGACACCATAAAAGGAAAAATCCTATATATTTTTTTATATTATATGTTTTTCCCATTTTTTAACTGCCATCAGTCAATAACAACTACAATCTGTTTGGCAGTTCTAATTATATATATTGTTTAGATTTTGGGAGCCTTACCTTAACTTCACACACTCAAATCTAATAAATGTTTAAAATTAACAGGTTAGCAGATAGTCAAGGTGTTAGCCCAGCTTTATTTGTGAGATCATTATTGCAAAATGTGACTCCAGATTCTACAATGGTGAAGAAATATTTAAAAGACACAACCTTAATAGAAAATAAAGATTTAGCTTATCAAGTGTTTTTGGTAAAAAATCCTTTATAATCACTAGTACTAATTTAGCAATATAAGAATTTCCCCATTACAACAACATTCTACTTATATTTTCAGGGTATTATGAATGATAATCAATATGGTCCTTATGCAGATATTATTAAGCAGTAAGTTTATAACTTTATATTAAAGGCTTAAACTTTATTAAGGTCATTACAATGTCCAGATTAGTTAGTACCTGAGGTCATAAAGTATAGATGTAAAATGTTATAGCTACTGAGGTACATACTACTTAGGTACGTAGGCTATGTGGGTATTACAGAACAAGAATGAACGTAAGATGAATGCTGTATGAATGTTGAAGTATGTTGTGAGGCGAGGAGAAACCATAGCATTTGGCTTTCTGTTCTCTCTGACTACTCTGGGGATATGGTGTGCAGCTGAATTACTAACATTCAACCTGTATCTTGTATTTGCTGTATTAATTAAAAAAGTATCCCCAAATATTCCCAGAGTTCGGAAAATAAAGCCATGAAAGTTTACAAATCGTGTTTCTGTAGTATCATTACCACACTCTATCCTAGAGGCGAATTAGCACACATTAACAAGGTAGGGAGAAGAAAGCTTGTGTAAAGACATTTTCACTCATCCATTTCTCACTTTCTGCCTAATTTTTGAGGCATAGCATATTGATTTGCGGAATGCAACACTGCCCAGTGTTGTGTGGTTGTAGAGTGAAGGAATAAAAATAATTTAAATATGCTAAGCGTTCTCGTGAGTTAAAAATCGAACCATAGCATTAATTGTTTTTGGTTTTATTATCTTACTAGAGGGCGCGCGCGGCTTCGCCCGCTTATTAGGAGTGAATTCTAAAAAAACCACGAAACACGTGTTCAATAAAATATTTTTAACAGTCTGAATTTATTTTTTTATAAAAATCGGTGGCAATTTAAAGATTTTTCCATATAAACTTTCAACTCCTTATTTGAACCCTTATGGGGTGAATTTTTAAAAACGATGAAACAGGTGTTCAATGAAATATTTTTAAGAGTCTGAATTTTAAATTTTATGAAAATCGGTACAGATTAAATTTTTTTTCCATACAAACTTTCAACCCCTATTTCATCTCTTAGGGTTAAAATTTTTCAAATTCCCTTCTTAGTGGATGTCCAGAATATGAAAATAAACATCTGCCCAAATTCCACGTTTCTACCATCAGCGGTTACGGCTCTGCGTGCGTCTTACCTCAGTCAGTCAGCACAAGTCCTTTTATATATATAGATTATTATACATTTGTTATCTCGGTATTTTATTATACATTTGTTTCAGATCTATCGGATTAGAGTATGAGTTACGTCTTGAGAGGGAATTAAGAATTATGAATATTTCATTTTGTGATGAAAATGTCTTGAGAATACGAGGATATGATAAGACACCAGATTTCAAACTAGATGTGCCCATTGCGGTTGATGGTTTCATAATCAATTGGATAGAAAGCAAGGCATTATTTGCAGATGAAGAAAATCATTTAGGATATTTAAAAGAACAGCTTGTGTGCTACTGGAATCGTTTTGGCCCTGGTCTTGTTATTTATTGGTTTGGATATTTAGAAACCCTTGATGCAACACCCGAAATTAACAATATGTTTATTTTACGAACAAAATTTCCAGACAAATCAAGTATTACTCAATATAAAATTGATATGTGAAATTACTAGTTAAGCTAATATAATAAATTTATCTACCCTCATAAGTTTTTATTTTTAATTAGAATGTGTATATCGAGACATCATCGGTGTTTTAGTGTAATTAAAAAATAAAAATTGCTGTATAAGGTAATTTTTTCATATAAATATGTCTCATAGTATGCCACAGGCTGAGGCTGTTGCGGTACCGTGATACAGCATCTGATTATAACATGTAAGGCATAATTTTCATGTTCTAAATTTGTAGTTTTGCTGAAGTGTTTATTATAAATAATAAAGAATATTTTATATGATATCTGTTTTAAGTATTTTATTAAGATTAAACATTTTCTGAATTACTAAATAAATTTCCTTCTTCGGCAATTTTTATTCTAAATCTGTTTAAGACTTAAGGAAGAATGCCATTTTATTGATTATGATTTTTATTTCAAATACATGAAATAGATACTAAGGTAAAGTTCGGTCATTAGATTATGCTATTCTAAACCTGCTAAGTTATCTATAGTTAGCTACTGACAGCACTGGGTTCATTCATGGGTTGTCAATGTCAAAAAAAGACAATAGGATAAGTCTGTCACACAGGTATCACGATTGGTTGTATACAAACATTCCTTTAAGAAAAGGAAAATAGAATAAGCGATAATACTGTAGTGTTTTTATTATAATTACCTAAAATGATTGACGAAACTATCAATATATCTTCTCAAACCTGGACTAGAGCAGTAGAAAATATTAACAAGGTTATTTTTATTGTGTTTTAGATATTTACTAAAATTTAGATTTATATAAAAATATGATATGCCTTATAAAATTCTAGACTGGGTATTCTGATGGAGTGGTAGATGGCGAGTCTTCTACATTTCAATCTTCTTTTGACATGGGCTATGAACAGGGTTTTAACTTTGGGTTGAAGTTAGGGTACTATGAAGCAAAGTGAGTAAAACATTATATATATATTGTGGTATACATAATAATCATGACTCATGTTAATAATTCAAATCAATGTTTACAATTAAGTCACTATTATTAATTTTTCAGAACACACCACGCTGAAAGTTTAGAGGAAAGGAGGTCAAGCAATATTGAAAATGTAAATTGTCAAATTTGTTTTAATGGTGGCATTTCAAATGAAAATGTTGGCAATCTATATAACAAACAAAAGGAAAATAATGATATACATTTTAAGAAACCATAGTGCAATACAAGGATGCTATTAGATAACAGCATAAATAATACAACATTAAAAGTTAATCAAAGCTTTTTAATAACATTATCAAATATTTATAAGAAACATAAAGCACACTAGTGGCCAAGCAAACTTAATATTTAATTTTATTAATTTTATACAACTATGTGTAATGTAATAGTGTTCTTAAATTGAGAATTTGTACAAATACTACATGATTGTTTATGAGGGCTAGAGACATGAGATTTGTTAATACTTTAAATCTTCATATTACATGTTTTGGGTAAGGCTGGATGAGTGCCAAAGACTGATTAATATCCATATAGACCAGCTTAGCAGATAACAACAATCTAGTAGTCTTTTTTAAAGTGTTTTTCCACAATTAGGAAAGAAAAATATTTATTTAGGAACCATATAAAAATTTGAACGTAGCGAGATTCGTGCGGGACCCATGTCTCCTGAAAACCGACCAGGCGCTCTGACCACTAAGCCATACATTCCAGGTTGAGTCCTGCTACATTAAATTTTTTATATGTTTTCTAAATAAGTATTAGATATTGGTATTGTTTGACAGAGGTCAATCACTTCATGCATTGGCTGACATAGTGTAGTTCCCTATATATACTATATTACAATATTGAATCATCTTTAGAAATCACTGATTACTGATTTTATTACTACATTCTTGGCTTTTTCTCAGGAGGGGGTTTCATATTTTCTTGTTTTATTTCTGTTTTGATTTCCATATGTTGCATATTTCCATTAGTCAGTTCAGAACTCATAGGATCTATGGGTTCTTGTTTTATAGTTACATTATTTAAACTTCCATCTGCTGCTTTATCACCACTTTTATCATTAGTATTTTCAGCTCTCACAGTGACACCATTCTGTAATAATAAAATTTAACTTTATGTTACAATAAAACAATGTCCATAAAATAAAAGTATGTGTTATTGTATTTTATGGAATATGATAAAGTCACTAAGTGGCCAGTTGTTGCGCAGATGCGCAAAGTGTAAATGTAAATGCAACTGATTGTGGGTTCAATCCCCACTCGGGTAAATATTTATTTAAAATTTATTTCATTTCTTTTGCTCTGGTGTAGAGACAAAGCGCAGCGTTGAGTTGTGCCACTCAATATGCAGGGCCTCCGGAATTCAGCGAAGGGTAGAGAACAGAGTATCTTAACCCTGCTGTGTGTGGGTACAGCATACAACTGCTCAAAAAATACTAAGTAAGTGAGATGGCATTTGAGTGTGCAATAGTTGTGGAATCGATTCCCACTCAGGTGTAGATTTATTTTTGATTCCCCTTTCTAAGACAAAGAGTGGAGTTGAGCTTTGCCAATCAACATGCAATATTGTGAATTCACGTGAATAGTGAAGAACAGATTGTCTTGACGCTCCATTCCCTCTGTCCAATTTGCTACATAATAGAGCATGAAGCTAAATAAATTGATAAAAATGTCGAATTACTTGGTTTGTAGCAGCTTGTGTCACCGGCAGAGGAAATTGTCTCACTAATTCAGCCAACAACATATCGACCCTTTGTCGTTGGAAAAGTGTTGACGGTTCTTCTTTTGGTGTAGTTGATACTTCCTTTGGTGCAGATTGTCCCAAATTGAAAGGCCCTGTGATTGGTATAGCAAACATTTTTATATACAGGGTGGAAGCGTCTGCGCTTCTTTTCCGGGAGCAGTATATAGGGTAAAATATTTCTACCCATACTTAAAAAAAATATCAAGATCCATCTACAGTTTAAATATAGGCCTATCATTTTCATTTAATGATTTTATTTAAAAAGTGGTGGAGATATAGACACTGTATAATAGGATAAAAAATGAAAAAAAATTCTGTCAAAAGTAATACAGTGCATTATTATATTATTTTTTACTTTTTTAAAGTGTTATTCCACACTCAGGAAAGAAAAATATTTATTTAGAAAACATAAAAAATTGAAATTAACGGGACTCGAACCCGCCTCCTGTAGGCGTTCGAGTGCCGCTACGTTAAAAATATTATACGTTTTCTAAATAAGTATATTAATTATTTTTTTATAATTGATAAATACATTAATCTAATGTAGCTTCATGCAAGCCAGGTAGACAGAGAGTGTCTGCATACGTCTTTCGTCTCGTCCACTGTCCAGGACGTCCTCATCACTGTCCTCATGCTTTTTACGTGACCTTTTTCCAGTCTCTTTGAAACTGTTTTTTCGAAGGTCAACCGAGGTCTCCGCCGCCTACCTATTTTACCGGTTACTTTTCCGTCATAAATCTTTTGTGCCATAATTTCATCACTCATTCATCATACATTAACAAATCAAAAATTGTTTGCAAACATGAAGGAGAATCAGAACTATTAAAATTTTACAGGCTTCGAAAGGAAAGATATATATCCAAAAAATATTACCAGATTTATTGGCTTTGAAGTCCCACCAATATCCTTTACTAGGATGATATTTGGAATATGTCATAGTTTCTTCAAATGAGCACTGGAGGTGGTGAACAGCAGACAACTAAAACATGTATTAAAATATATTTATGATACATAAAGTGTCCCTGTATAATACATTATATAATATTCAATACCTTTTCATAAACATTTTAAACTATATTATTAGCTTCTTGATGTAATAATAAATAATGCATGTAGTGGTTGAGGTCATTTGTGACATAGGTGGAAACAAAGTGTGACAGTAAATCAACTGGTTGTAGGTTTGTGAGGGTGTCATTGTTTTCCGCTACTAAACAGGCAATGCCTGCAGATTTTGGCAGCAAGTGGGGATAAGAAGTATCTCAAGATGAAGTTTCCTCTGCCTACTCTACTGTGTGCGGGATACAGAGTGAAGCTGATTTAATTTTTTTATTTATATTGTAGACTTTTATTTATATTGTTGGAAAGTGGAGTGTTTTCACACTAGGTTCCTTCTTGGAACCTAGTGTGAAAACACTCCACTTTCCATCCAATTATTATCAAGATTGTGTGTTAAGTGCCGCAGCTCCATGCTTCAGTTCTTCTTGTTATCAGAGTAAGTAAAATAATTCATTTCCTTGAGTGGAAATGGAATCACTCAACAGACAAATATTTTGATGAAATATGTTTTCCATTACATCAAAATATATGTGAAAAGATTTTGTAAGCAACAGCTTATTTTAAGAATGAAGTTAATGGCATTAAAATTTCATGTCTGTCTTAGAAAATATATTATAGCATTAATATAAAACAAGAAGTATTTTTTTTTTACAATTTAGCAAATTTCATTCTTAAAGCAAAATCATGCACAAAATGAGTTCATTATGAAACTATAAATAGAAGCCATTGTGAGCAATGGTACAAAGTCTGACTGCAAATGTGATGATTATGGGTTTAATCCCAATGATGAGAGATTAATTATTTTTATTTCTCTGTTCCATAAAATAATTAAAATTTAATATTTAAATTCAAGGGGAAAGCTAAGAATGGAGTATCTTGACCCTTCATTTTCAGACCCTGCTATAAACAGGCTATGTGCTATAAGGGTAAACTTGAAAGAAAAAAGATAAAAATTCTTATTTTATAAAACTAATAGCATTAAAACTTACCAATCTTGAATTCAAAACACTTGCTAAGTCTGGAGCCTGATAAACTATTCCTGCAATTATATAGTAATCAGCAAGAGGTATAGTTTGAAGAGGGCTATGTCTATGTTGTTTTCTTATGACATATAAAATTGGTTCTTGCACATGAAGCAATATATATTCTAATCCAGTCATATTTCTAAAAGAATAGTATAATTAGTACATTTATATGTGTGTATTGTAAATTTTGGCTATGTAACTTGATAAATAAATAATACTTACTGCAATTGATCCATACTGAGACGTTGCATTTTAACGACTTCATTATTACAAGTACGATCAAAAAAAGGATTAGATCTTTCTGAAAAATAGTCCATTATATTGGATGGATTGAGTGATGGAATCCAAGCAGAATCATGCCACGAGAGTCCTAGAGGATTCTCAGTTGCGATCGGCATATGACCAATTCTTCCGGGCATCATTTTAATAAACTAAACCTATTTAATCCGTTTATAAACAAATAGGAATAACAAAAATCACTTAGTTTATAAGCACTGAATAATATTTAAGTATAATAATATTTTAAATTATAATTTTGTACATATATGTGGCATAAAATATTTTTTTATCTAGTGTATTGAAATATTTATTTAGTTGAAGAAACTGTTTTTAATTGTTTTGTTTAACTTTTGTGACTGTGTCCTGTGAACAGAATGAACATATGTCAGATAACAAGCTGAGCTGAGGAACACAAACCAAATGTCAGTTCTTATTTCGTGCTGTCTTTCAATTATGACTTTTAGGCGTGCTTTACAAGAACGCCTACAAATCTGAGTCTGAGATGAATGACGACGATAATATAAACTATACAAAATAAACTTATCAAGATTCTTTTTAAATATAATTATTTTACTCCTACAACCAAAATCTATAATGAAACGAAAATAATGATAAATTCATTATACCCAAACATATTAATATAATACTTGCATTCATATTAGAAAAATACTAACAAAAGATATACACTCTCAAATAACTTTCACGAAAAGAATTAATTTATGTAAAAGAATGGCCAGAAGTGCTAATGACATATGCTTAGGACCATCAAGGATAAACTACGGCAAGAAAAGTATAAAATATATATAAGACATAATAGATATAAAAACACTTTATACTTTTAAAAAAAGTCTAAAAAGCAATATCTTAAAGGATTTCTCATAAAATATATTTAATGCAAAATATAACAGTGTCATAACTAAAATATGTATTTATTACAATACAATGCTACACTTAGTAAGTACTTCACCCAATAACATACTAAGCATAAGAAAGTAAAATAAGAATGATGTAAATAATTAATAAATGATTATTTTATAAGTGTTATATAAAATATATAGTGTTATATAAAATATAAAATATATATAATAATTTAACAAAAAAAACACATTAAATAAATAAACGAAATCTAAAAACATCAATTATTTTTTAAATAAATTGATGTTTTTGTATTAATTTTTATATTAATTAGTAATTTAAGTTAACATTTAATGTGTCACCTACCTTAGTAAGATTACTTTGTACATTTGCAGTCATTTTTACTATTAATTTCTCTCTACTTAAGAAGTAGAGAAGATAATTGGGAATATTTTACCACTGGAAAGGAGGAGACTTCAGTTGCCCTAAGGGAATATATTTTTTACTATATGAGAAAGGTGACGAAACAACATGAGGAACCCTCACATGGCATATATAAAGAGATTGACGATTGGTGACAGTGGACGAGGTGAAATATGCAGAGAGCAGAGCTATTGGCGCTCTGTTCTCTCTAACTACCCCGCTAGAGATACAGCGAGATGTTAAAAAATAAGAATAATGAAAAAGAAATAAAAACCGGAGAAGCGCGAGTCGGACTCGTCCACCGAGAGTTCCGTTTAAAAATTCTAGGTCCCACGTTATATCTGAAATTCAGGCTTTGCCTAGAAAGGGCACTTTAATCTGATACCTCAGTTGAACTTTAATACCAAATTTTACCCACCTTCTAAGATTTTTTTTTATGATGTATTATATATTTATAACTACATATGTATTATATATTTTTTCTTAAGCTAGTACTACTAGAGTACTAATAAATAAATACTAATTAAGGCAAAACATAAAAAAGAAGAAATTTGGCACCTAATAGATTCTTGGAGCGAAATTTTGCCGGTTTACTGGTTAACCGGAAGTACTCTATTAATTTTAAATCCTTTACAGTGTCGAAATGTTTTGTGCTATTTAAGGCTATAATTTTTTTAGAATTAACAAATGTATACAGATTTTTTTCCTGAACTAGTAATACCTGTAAATGATAGCTGCCAAATTTCATAATTCTTGGTCAACCGGTACAGGTACAGGGATGTCGTCAGGTCCCATCGTCTTTGCTTTCTTCATGCGTCGAAGCCAATTCTAGTTTCGTCAAGGGTTATTGGAGCAATAAGTCCGAGGTTAGGAGGTGGATCGTGAGGAAGACTGCACGGGTGCTGTGTGTTCAGTAGCTCCTGAAAGAAGCTTCTACATCTCTCCTTCACAAAGGCATGACTACAGAACAGCGTTCCCTAGTAATGTCTGACGCAAAGACATCTTGCCTCGCTTTATCCCGGGCATGTGCCAGTTTGTGTATGAGCTTCTGCTCCTCCCTAATTTCTAGTTTATTATAATGTAGTGATAAACTGACACTGCGGGCTCTGGCTTCTGGCCCTTTTCCTGGTATATTTCGTTACTATGTACTCCAGTCTATCTTAAGGAGAGTTAGATATCTGCCACTCATTAAAGGTAGCTTTCTTTTCACGAATCACTTCCAGCACCTTGTCATTCCACCACCATTTCTTCCTGTCGATAATACTTCCTCCTTTAGAAACATTAAGAACTCGCTTGCTTTTCGCAATGATTCCCGATTGTACTTAATCTCAAGCATCCTGAGCAGTATCTGAGAGATTTTGACTTTTCACCTCTGCCAAGAATTCGGTCTGCATCGGTCCATTCAGCAACGACTACTTGATGCGAAGCCCAACTGTGTCGGCTCGTTTCTTCTTCTGAGTGACGTTAAAGTCCATGACAAAAAGGCGATGTTGGGCCGTCAGGCTTTCGCCTCGAAATGCGTCGAGTAGGACGTATAAGAATACGTGATGAGGTGCTGAGGATTCTTTTGGAAGAAGGTATTCTCGACGGCCTTATCAGACGCAAAGACGCATTTCTCAGAATATTCTATTCCTCTGTAATGCGAAGCCCGTGTCCAAAACCTCCGTGAACACGTTCATTTGGCTGAGCAGCTTTATCGACGTGACCGTTCAAGTTTCAAGTCCCCCCAACTAAGACCTCTTCAGTAGACGGTACAGCAAATAGAACCCTTCGTACTGTTCCCAGAAAGTCTCCTCTTCGGCCGCGTTTCATCCCGCCTGGGGAGAATAGATACTGATTAAGTTTGTGGTAACGACCTCAATCGTTACCCTTACCCGCATCAAGAGGTCCGAGCGACGATCAACGTGAAAGAGAAGTTTTTAAGACGGCACTACTGCTACAACATTTCTACCTTAAGGTGACCCAGTGAATATAAGCCGGTAACTCTGTCTGATGTTACGGAAGTTATTGCCCTCCCAGATAGTTTCCTGGAGGTGAGCACACTGGACCCGATATCTCATGAGTACATCTGCGAGTTCTCTGCATCGACTAGAGAGCCGCAGTACTTCACGTTGCAAAGCGGAGTTTCCGTCTGGGTACTAGCATCTTTAGCCGTGCCTGTGCTTGACCTTTGCCCACTTGTCGCAGGTATAGGGCGATGTGCCTGAACGTCGTTTTGCGGCGACACCTTAGCCGTACCCAGTCTCACGGTATTTCGTTTATTTTAGTGGCGGATAGCAGTTTCAATGGAGCAATTGCCATCTGGCCTCCAAAACCCAGTTATGCAACACACCGAAGGGAAAGGAATAGAGCAGGTAAAATAGGAGGATAAGATAGGTAAAAGAAAGGCGGGCTAAAGAAAGGAGGAGGAGGGAAAGAAGGACACATTCTCACGGATTGGATGAGGGTATAAAAGTGGCGGCTCAAGGATCCTGGGTCACCCCGAAAGCCCATAAATAAATATCTGACAGATAATAGCCAGGACATCCTTTGAATAATGACAATATACCGTCGAAAAAAAATAAATTTAATAATTTCAATATTATATATGAACTACAACTAACAGAGGCAATTTGTGGCCCAGGGGCATAAAGTGTAATTGTAAACGTGACAAGTTGTGGGTCCGATTCCCGCTTGAGGAAATAAAATATTTTATATTTTCGTTATTTCGCTCTGGTGTCGAGCAAAGCACAGCGTTGAGTTCCGCCACTCAACACACAATGCCTCCAGAATTCGGTGGAAAATGAGGAACGGAGTGTCTTAATACTATGTTACCTCTGCCTACCCTGCTGTATGTGGCATACAGTGTGAACCTAATTTTACAAACAGAGGATTATTTAAAAAATACATGAGGATGGGAGATATTTGGTTTGTTAAACTATGGTACTATTTGGTTGAAATTTTTTGTAAATATCGAGCAGCTTTTTCTTAAATTTATCGCGATATGCTTCAATAGATATATTTGGAAAAACAATATTGATATTAAATATTGTTTTTCCGTGAGAGTAGTAATACCAACAATACTTTTGCTAGTTACAGTTTTCATCCATTCCACGACTATATTATTGAATATCGTCGTAGCGCATAACTACTATAGATAACATGGCCTCCGCTCGAAATTGCCGAAACAGAATTTCTAGAAATTTACAATAATATTAAACAATATAGAAATACCGGCCGCACACGTTTGAAGTTTTATCCCTTTAGGTATATGGGCTCTGTGGTTTTATCTCATGCTTTATGGGTTTTAGGCGTGACTTGTCTATTCTTATTGAAGTAAACCAATGATTATTTTATTTACAGTTTAGTTTTTGTGACATTTAATGAGAATGTCAAACAGAAAACAATGTCGAATACCAAAGTGTTATTGATGGATTCGTGACATGATACTTAAGATGTTCTTCAATGTTGATTCTAATTCTGAACAAATATTTTATGAATTACGACAATTCTTTAAAGCAATGTTGTCTAAATTGAGGTGAATTAACTTGACAAGTTGTTCTTTTTTGTTGAGTTAGTGAAATTGTTACAGATACTATGTGTTTTGTAAAATATGATGAATGGTTCAAGTAGCAACTTTTTGCCAAATTCTGCGCTTAACAGTGCTAACAGTGATGTACAAGTTGCGACAAACATGAAGGTCGAAGGTAAAGCCGCCACTTCGAAAGATAATACACGTGACAGTTCAGAGGATCTCCTTGATCTCAAGGGAAAAGTTGAATCACGTTTACTGTCCATGTGGAACAATGTTAAATTTGGATGGACAGTTAAGTTAAAAACTAGTTTTTCTAAAGAGTCGCCTGTCTGGCTTTTGGGTCGATGCTATCACCGTAAGTTAAGTCCAAGTGGTTCTTTAGAATCATCAACAGAGATAGGTACAGAAGCTACAGCTCATGATCCTATGGAACAAATATATGTTGAGGGTATTGAGGGATTCAAATCAGATTTTATTAGTAAACTTTGGATGACCTATCGAAGAGAATTTCCAATCATACCTGGTTCTACATTTACCACAGACTGTGGTTGGGGTTGTATGTTACGCAGTGGCCAAATGATGCTGGCACAGGCTTTAGTGTGCCATTTTCTTGGTAGATCATGGCGTTGGGTTCCTGACAAGCCTATACAAAATGCTAGAGAATTTCAGGAAGATTGTTTACATCGTATGATAATTAAATGGTTTGGTGATAAATCTTCAGTTAACAGCCCCCTTTCTATACATCAAATGGTATGTTTAGGAGAAGCTTTAGGAAAAAAGCCAGGTGATTGGTATGGACCTGCCTCTGTTGCACATTGTTTGAGATCAGTGATGATAGCAGCCTCAAAAGAAAATTATGAATTTGATAAATTAGAAGTTTATGTTGCTCAAGATTCCACAATATACATCCAAGATGTATATTCACATTGTAGGGTGCCTAATGGAGCATGGAAATCACTTATTTTATTGGTACCAGTAAAACTAGGTACTGACAAATTAAATCCAATTTATGGCCCTTGCTTAACTTCCTTACTAACATTAGATTTTTGTATTGGAATAATTGGTGGCAGACCTAAACATTCTTTATATTTTGTCGGTTACCAAGATGACAGGCTGATCCATTTAGATCCACATTATTGTCAAGAAATGGTTGATGTGTGGCAACCCAACTTCTCTTTACAAACATTTCACTGCCGCTCTCCCCGAAAAATGCCTATCAGTAAAATGGACCCATCATGCTGTCTTGGCTTTTATCTTGCAACTCATCATGACTTTGAAACATTTGTCAATATAATAGGATCATTCTTAATTCCACAAGGTGTGTCTTCAAACAATGAATATCCTATATTTACTCTCCACAATGGATCTCGATCTGCAATTATGAACCCACCAAATATAAGATATTCAATATTTGAAACTGAACAACACTGGTCAGCCCCGAATATTCAAGATAGTGACACAGACATGGAATCAGAAGAATTTGTGTTGATTTAATTTCCTAATAATTAGTTACTATGTGCTGATGTAGATCCACATAATCTAAATGATATGCTATTAACCCAAATAACATTGTATAAATTATTAAAATATGCTCTAGTTGATTTATAAAATTAATGTAAATTAAGAAGAAAAATAATATGTATAGTAAATTTTAATTTATTTATCTATGTAAATTAAATTTATATGTATTAAATTTTAAATCTTTAAAATATTCAAACCAGTTGTATCGACTACTTGAATGTATTATTTTTAACAGGCTTAAAAAAGGTTTTCAGCTTGACACATGTTTGACTAAAAATTTTTTGAAAACTCAAAACTCATATTAAAATTATTCCTTTTGATTCAATGAGATATTTTTTACGTAAGGGAAAATTTTAAGTTTTCTCAAAATTGGTTAAGCTATTTTTAAGATATTAGTATGAATGAATTTCTGGAAGGGTCATATATAATAGAAGACTATGGATAGGTATGTAGTTGGTGTAATTTTATTTATTATTTTATGTACTACGGTTAGAAATAAAAATGTACATATTATTAGTTCAACTGAAGTAAGTTTATTTTTATGCAGTCACAAAATATATTTGCTAAAGTAGATAATAAAATTTGGTTTAAAGGAATTGAATTATTTTAGTGATAAATTATTTTTAAAAAGATTTATAATGTATAAGATTTGTTAAAACAGACATGTTGCAATACTTATTTATATTCATAACAAGTGTAATAAAAGTTAAATTTATCAACGAATTCCACTTTAAATATATGCTAGTGTATGAATGTGTTCAATATAACCTACAATACATAAAGTTTCCCTCTTTTTTAGTGCTTAAATCTCTATCCTCCTCTATTAAATTTGTATTATAGAACATCTGAGATCCCTAAACATAATTATATATTTTACCAAATCAAGGCAATGCTAACACCTAGTCAGGCAAATCATCTTGATTTAGCTGATCATTATCATATCAAATCAGGGATGTTATGGAGCTCCATAATCATAACAGAAACCTATATAAAAGTTTCAGATAATTTCATGTTGTGATAGGTTTTTGACTAGCCAAGCCTACACACATATAAAGTACAAAGAATTTTGGTTAGTAAAAATAAACAAAACATGAAAAATTAACAATAATAGATACTTTTATAAATATTGTTTTTTATAATTTAATATTAAATTATATTAACACATATCTGATATTATCCAGAAATAATGAGTAATTCAAAACAATTTAAATTCGTAACCAAAGTTGATACAGTATTCTTATATCCATATCCAAAATGTTATATCCATAATATCCCTAATTTTAGATACAAATGTTGTGAACTAAAATATTAACATATATATATATAAGATATAATTTTTATGTAAAAACCTTATGCTGTTTTGATAAATATAACAATCTAAAAACTATTTATCTACTGATATTATTTACTATAATCATCAACTTATAATGGGGAATGAGAAACATTAAACTATAAACATCTATTCTTTGAAAATATCACAAAAATGCAATTATTATTTAAATCTAATAAATAATTGCTTATATGTATATATGAGAATTTAATAGTTTACTTTGGTCAATAAAAGGTTACCAATAATAGTATTTTTTAGGGTATCTTTAAAAATTTAAATTATTGATGATTATTAATAAAGATTTATTATCAATTGTTATCTTTAACCGGGGGTGGATGCCTAATAAAATAATGTAAAGCATTATAGGCAAGATGCGGTGCAATATTATGTAATGGGTGTATTCTGTTAAGTTCATTCTTTGGTGCCCCAACAATGTATGGATCAGAAGCACCTGTACCATGTTGAGCAACAGATAATCCACTTAATGTGTAACATGTGTGGTATATATCTCGAGCTCTGAAAGAAATATAAATTCTTATTATAAAAAAAAGTTATATAAACATTTTTAATTTTGTTTATTTAAGTAAAAAGTATATTGTTATTATAATATCAATGTGCTTAGTATTAGTATAGTGCAGTACTTACTTTCCTGGTTTGTCAATTAGCCCACCATTGTTTGCCTGGCAGCATATAAGTATATATTCTTGCAGGGCACCTTGGCTAAACAAAACTGTCTCTATCATTTCTTTGTTATCTAAAATTAAAATCATACAAATGAGTCATATGAGTATTGTTAGTTCACTTTAAATACTAAAGGTTAATTTAATTATAGTATGTAGATCAGACAAGTCACTAACCTTGAGACATTATTGCGCTAACAATAGGGAATATAGCACCTTGCCAAAATGAATAACATCCATCTACTAGTTTATTTGTTCTACCTTGGAACCCACCCTCAAGACTTGTTTGTCGGTTTACAGTCCATCTAAGCAAGGCATCAATATCGCAAAGCTTAGTCCTATTAAGTAATGCTAAAGCAGCTATTCCACAGTAAGAATAACCACCATGTGCTTCCATTCCAGGACAGCCAGCAAATCCACCTTCATATGTTTGACAACTGACAATCCATTCTGCCGTTTTATCAAATAAAGTATCAGTATATGTATTAGTTAATTTTGCAACACTAACAGCACAATATGCTCCTCTTATGTCATGTTCTCCACCAATATGGACAGCAAATGAACCATCAACATCTCGAACGGTCCACAAGAATTTCTGTAATGAGCTTCTGTCAATAGAGTTGTAAGCTTCTTCAGTACCAATAATACTTAATGCATTAACGGCTGCATAAGTTGTTCCAAGATGTGACAGTTGCCCTGGTCCACCACCGTAACCACCATCTTTGTTTTGACAATGTGACAAAAAATGTACAACTTCTGATAATGTTTCGGAATCAGGCATATCTTTTAAAGTCCAAAGACCATGTAAAATCCAATATACTAACCATGGTCGGCTTGCTTCTAAGCAACTATAACTTTCAGGCAGATTTCTTAGACATTCTTTTAAAAAACGGGCATGAGAAACTTTGTGAAGCTTAGGAAGTTCGGGATCTATAGATGCATCTTCTTCGAAATATTTATATATCCTGCTAATAACACGTTCAACATCGATCTAAAAAGTTGATATAAATGATATTAACTTCAACAATAAAATAACTAAAAATAAATAAATTTAAATATTACAATCTTCATACCTGGTCTGATGAGGTGTTCGTCGGAACGTCTTCATCATCATATCTTTGTTCATGGATCTCACTATAAAATCTTATACGATTTTCCATTTTATAGAGTACGTAAAAAAATGTGAATACTATAATCACAGAATATCAATTGTAATACAAATAGCTAGACTACAGCTTTGTGCCAACTGTTTGGCCTTTACATATACAAAAATATTAAATGCATTGATGATTGACTGTTATATTTATATGTAAAAATAATTTACAAATATACTTCTAACTATTTTAATTCTTGTCTAATTAATGAGTACACAAGAGAAAGAAATATGTTGTGTAAATCTGAAGTTATTAAGTATATATAAGTAATTAGTTTTTTTTTTGTTTTAAATATTGTACTTTGTAGTAAGAATTATGCAGACTGACAAACACTGACAAACGCGAAACGTGCATAAACTTCAAACTTGACGTCGTTGTTGAGATGTTAGTGTTTACTGTTATTGGTGAATTGTTGATCTGTCAATTTTTTAAATGTTTTTCACTTTTGATATTGCTACAGTAAGTTATTTTTGATAAAATGTGAATATAAAATTGCTATGTACAATGAGAAACATTAACTTAATGAGAATACAAATTTAACTTTAAAAAATGTATCTTAAGCAATGCACTAACCATTGTCATCAAGATAGTAAAGATTAAGCAGGGTCAATAGAAGTTACGGGGTACAAAACCAAAAAAGTATTTTTATATCATAATGTCTAAGGCTAGCCGCACACACACAATATTATTGGCAACAATATTGTTGGATATATGGCCCCGCATACTACACAATATTATTGACAATATTTCGTCATAAAATTTGACACTGTCGCTCAGTAGCTTTATGTATATGCGTACGTGTTATATCTAGAATGGTCAGAAAGAAAAAAGCCGTCGCTTTAGTTATTGCATTTAATTTATTTACAAAAAAAAGACAATCAAGAAAGAAACGATGGATCAAATACTGGATGAAAAAAAAGGCGGAGTTAAATCATTTAAATATCATTAATGAACTGCGACTAACAGAGGATGATTTAGATTTGTGTATTTTTTTAAATTCCTTCCAAAAATTTGTTCGCAGAGAATTATTTTTTTTCTTAATATCATCTCTTGAACAATTTGGTTTAATTTCATGTATACACTTAGCAGCATGTCTAGGGCATTATTTTTTTTTACTTTATCTCAATAGGCTTGAGTAGACGTGTTCCATAACTCTGGATACGTTTCCCAAGTCTTGATAAAGTCTAGTAAATATTGTTTCTCAGTGGTAGTAGTTGTATCAACACTGTCTTCGCTATATAAACTTTTATCGTCTTCCATTTTCCAATAAAAAGCTTAAAAAAAAAAATTTGAAATCTTTTTTCAACTAAAATACTGCCACGCGCCCGCACATGCCCAATATTATTGACAATAGACCTCCCCCCCCCTTGTTATTGCGGTGGCAAAATCAGAATTTCTAGACGTCTACAATAATATTGATTAATATTAAAAAATCGACCGCATATGTACAATATTATTTGCATGCGGCTAGCATAATGATTTTTGTCTGTAAATCTACTATTTTTTCCTTTTTTGATATAAGATTTATACTAGAAGTTCTTGTGTTGAAATTAAGTTAGGAAAAGGTAAAATAAATTACTTTTGAACGCCGTCGGTTGAATAGCAGACGATTGCAGGGATAAACTATATTCTTTAGTATTGTAGTAAATGTAAATTACTCCCTGTCTATTGTTAATTACCTCACTTACAGTCTGAATAGAAATGACTTATATTTGTCTATTTTATATAAAAAAAAATTGAAGCAGCTTAACGCAGTATACCACGCACAGCGAGGCAGATGGAACCTAGTGTAAAGACATTCCGTTCCCCACTTTCCACCGATTTCTGGAGGTTTCCGCTTTGCGTATTGAGTGGCGAGACTCATCGCCGCGCTTTGTCTCGACACCGGAGCGAAGAAATGAAAATATAAATTTAAATAAATATATAATTTCCTCGAGGTATCAAACCCATGTCGCGTTTACAGTCTGTGCCCCTGCGCCAAGACTAGCCTCAATCCATCGTATTTTATAATTTATTATTAATATAAAATCAGTTTTTATTTTGCCGTAAATGTAAATTACTGTAACAAATATAAGAGTATGAGTTCAATAAAGATTGTTTCTATATTGGAATATACTAAAAAAATACTTAAAATTTTCATATATTTTTATTGATCCCATGACACGATAATTGTACGTAAAAAATAATCTTTAAAAGTACGTAGTACGTGTACATTAATTTAAAATTAAATTCAGTTTTAAATATTTAGAATTTTTCTTTATCGTTAATACCGTTGTTAAGTCTAAAAAATCTTGTATTTACTATAATAATATTAAAAGTCAAAAAACATTTAAGAAATTAACAGACTTATAATTCAACAATCACAGTAAACACTAAAAATACGTTTCCGAGTGCAAGTAAAACAAGTTGTATTTACTTACCAATACTATATTAATTTTCATAGACTGAATTGTCAAACTATAAATGTCAATGTCAAATCCACATGGTAGATAGATTGATGATTTGAACATGGTTCTTTAAAATTTAAAGTACTTTTTATTTGTACAAAAAAAATCCGTGGTGCCTAATCAATATATAAACAGACTAGCATTTTCTGCAGGAGGAATACTCCCTAATTGAAAGGCTATTTCAAATTTATGATAAATTTAATATATCTAATGAATAATAAATATTTTATCTTATAAAAATGGGAAAAGGCAAAAAGAAGTTTAACAATAAAAGAAAAGGTTCTTTAAAGTCTAATAATAAGAAAAAACAAAAGTTTAACAAACAAGACGTTATTAATAAGAAAGCCATTTTTAACAGATATAAAGATAAACAAAAAAATCAAGAAGAATTTGCAAAAAAGAAGCAAATAGAAGATAGATTTTTAAAACAACAACCGACTTTTTCGGAAAGTGAAGAAGAAGAGGCTGTTGATGCGTTTGGCCAGTTAGTTTCATCTTTCAGTAGTAAAAAAAATAACAGTTATGTTGAAAGTGACAATGATGAAGATTCTGATGATGATTCTGATAGTGTAGGATCTTACAAATCTGATCAGGACAATATATTAGAAGATAATAGTACTTCAATTAAAGAAGCTGTTGGAAGTGAAAGTGATGATGAAAGTAGTATTAGGGAAGATGAATATGAAAGTGCTGCTGGGGTATTATTCTTTTTTTTTTGCCCTACACTGTATTCCTTTCATATAGCAGGGTGGCCTGACTTCACCCAATGTTCTAGACTTTGCAGTTTGAGTGGCAGAAATTAATGTTGCACTTTGTCTTTTTACCGCTTTGTCTTGTAGCAATAAAATGATAATAATTACTTACCCCTATTCAGAGTTGAATGCACAATTGTCATGCTTACATTCAGATGCTGTGGCCCTGCACCACAATGGCTTCATGTATAATTTTTTATATTATAACATTTTTTACTTAATTATAATTATTGGTTTTTCATATCACAGAACTATATTAACCCTTTCCACTCCAAGGCTGTTTTTGTTTGTATTCAGCTCCACGCTAAAATTACGTTTTTTAACTTTTAATGTTTTTGTATATTTTGTAAAAAAAAAACGATTTTTTCTTATTTAATAAACTTTATTTTATGAGTAATTACATGATACTATATTATAATTCTTAATTTTAATCTTTTAATTTTAGCTTGTCTAACAAAATTCAGTGTCGAGTGACACTCGACATTGGAGTGGAAAGGGTTAAGTCTGTTTGTCCCAAACCCTTATAAAATGTACATATTTTATGTTAATGTCTATAATAAATATTTATTTACTTTTTTTACAGATTTTAGATGAATTACCAAATGAAACTGATGCAGATAAAAATGATCCCTTTGTAAAGCATTTACAGTATGATTTAGAGAATGGATTGCTTGTGTCCTTGTCTAGTGCTCCACCTACTGAAAAACAAATTCATAAATCTTGGAAAGAGTTAGGTGATCTTACTATTATTATTCCTCAGCCTGTGGAAACAGGGAGTAGAAAGCCAAAATCCTCATTTTCTATATTAGAAGATAAAATTTATGCTCCATTGGCAACAGCTCCTCAAGTACTCACAAACATTGACTGGAATGAGCTTTATGTTAAAACACAGATTTCTAGAAATATTGTATCAGCAAACAAAAAGAATTTGATAAAGAGAGACTTAGACCTCACAGAAATTTTTACACCTCTACAAAAAGAAATATTTTCAATAATTAACAACTATCAAGATTTATATTATTCAGGTAGAACATTTAGTAATGCGGAGGAAATACGCTTTGTTTACTGTTTACATGTTGTTAATCATATGTTAAAGACACGGACAAAAATTTTGCACCATAATGCAAAATTATCGAAAAGAAATGAAGTACCCGATGACTATAGAGATCAAGGATTAGTGAGGCCTAAGGTAGATATTTTAATTATTTATGTAGGGTACAGAAGCCATCAGGGTGCAGTGGTAGTATCTATCTCTAAAGAAGATGCTATGGATTCAATCACTAATGTATATTGAATGTTATGATTTTGTTTCTTGCCAGCTCGTCTCAGCAGAACTAACTGCCTTCCAATTAACTCCTAACTGCTTTCCTTTTCCTTTTTTATATGTTCATTTAATGATGCAAAAGTGCTTCTTCTTCTTCTTTGTCGTTTCGCTCTTGACAGAGCGATCTTGGTCGTCCTTTTTAAAGGTTGATGGTGGTACGCTGTTGACTGTCTGCCTGGTACACTCGTAGGGAGAGCCATTGGGGGCATCCTTAACTTGGTCTGTCCATCACATGGCGGACCTGCCGCGTGGCCTGCTGCTTACAATAGTCTATTTGAATAAAGAATATTCTGAATTTGAATTCAAATTTTGAGGAATTAATTCTTTTTATTTCTCCGGTTCGATAAACAAAAGCTTTGCTACTGCAACAGACAATACTTTCAAAATTAGGTGGTAATGTATCGTCTTATCACTAGGTACCCTCTGGCACTTTGCTATGTAAAGCCACCAAAAAAAATGCAAAATCATTTAATATCTCTTTATATAGGATTTTTAAAATTGAAAATATAATACTATTAAGATAATCCGTTCCCCTCTTTCTGCTGAATTCTGAAGGTATTGCGTGTTGAGTGGCAGAACTCAACGCCGCGCTTTGCCTCGACAATAGAGCGAAGAAATGTAAATATAAATTAAAGTAAATATTTAATCTCCTCGAGTGGGGATCGAACCCACAACCAGTGAAATAAGGCACGGACAACAAAAGTCTGTGGCGCATAACAACTCAATTATAAAAAAAAACCACAACCAGTCGGTTTTACAGTCATACTTTGTGCCGCTGCGCCACGACTGGCGTCAGATATATACTAAGATATATATATTTTTATTTATTTTAGGTACTTATATTAGTGCCATTTAAGGATGCAGCATACAGAGTTGTAAAGACACTAATAGATTTAATAGTTCCAAAAGAAGCTGGACAAGTAATAAATAAGAATAGATTTGAAGATGACTTCACTGGAGGTGAAATAATAATGCCCAGTAAAAATCCAAAGCCAGAAGATTATGAGTTATTGTTTAGTGGAAATACAGATGATACATTCAGATTGGGTATGAGCTTAACAAAGAAAACATTAAAGGTACTTTTCGTCTATTTACATTTAGTTTAACGGATTTAATTCCAATTGCGTCATTTCTTTTTTCGCCATTTCGGCTTCATGTTATATGTATATAGTAGGGTAGGCCGAGAGAGCTAAGTGACATACTCACTCGAAGAATTAGTTATTTTTATTTTTTCGCTTTGGTAATACTACAAAACGTGGCAGTGTGTCACTCGGCACGCTATATCTCGAAAAATTGTGAAGAGAATAGAGAATGGAATGTCTTAACACTGGATTCCCTCTGCCTACACTGTTAAATGTGGGATAAAGCGTCAAGCTATAAAACACTATTATGCTATTACAGCTGTACACAGATTTCTATGCATCAGATATCCTTGTAGCATCACCGCTCGGCCTCCGTATGATAGTTGGTGCTGAAGGTGAAGAAGACAGGGATTATGATTTCCTGGCTTCAATAGAATTGCTGGTTATGGACCAAGCTGATGTATTTAATATGCAAAATTGGGATCATTTAATCCACATTTTGGACCATTTCCATTTACAACCTAAGAAAACTCACGGCACAGATTTTTCGAGAGTGCGCACTTGGGCTGTCAATGGTTGGACTAAGTATTACAGGTAATTGCGTAATTTATTTTATTTTGAAGTACTTACAACTAACGTTAATTTTTTTGTTAAATAAAGTAACCAAAAGAAAAAACCTATTTGTTGTTATAATAAATTATATTATTTTTTAGCTTTACGTTGAGTCCGGCATATCTTTAAAGAGAGGGAATCCTAATGTTAAGATACTCCGTTCTCCACTTTACGCTCCATTTTTGAGCCATTGCGAGTTGAGTGGCGGAAGTCGACCCGATATTTTCTTGTCATCAGAGAAGAGGAATGAAAATAATGAATTCCCGCTTACACTGTAACCTAATTTGTATTAAAACATGACTATAGACCACTGGTTCCCAACCAGTGGTCCGCAGAAGCCTAAATATGGTCCGCGAACGATTTAAATTTTATGACTGAGAAATAATTATGGCGAAATTTGTTTGATTATTACAGTTATTTTTTTATTATACCTACATGCATAGTGGTCTCTGTTACCAAGAATGATATAAAAGTGGTCCTTGACTAAGAAAAGGTTGGGAACCCCTGTTGTGAACAGTAATGTTATAGTGCTACTGAGTAATAACATTTAATTGTTGCTTACATTTCAGGCAAACATTACTATTTTCATCCATTTCTTTGCCGGAGATAAAGTCTATAATAAACAGGAAGTGTCAAAACTATGCTGGAAAAGTAATTGTGGGAAATGTCCCAGAAATGGGAAGTATTCAACAAGTGTTAGTGCAAGTTCCACAGCTGTTCCACAGGTTTGTAGAACTTAAACTATTAATTTAATAGTCTACATACATATGCTTCTATACTTATATTATAAAGCTTAAGAATTTATTTGTTGGAACACATAATCTCAGGAACTACTAATTCAAATTTAAAAGTTTTTTTTTTCATTTTAATCGTTTTGTTTTAACCCAAAGTATTGTGGTCAGAATTACCTTATAATGTGTATTTTTTTACATAAATAAATAAATATTAAAATAGCCTTTATTGCTGATTCTTTCCTAACAGTTAAAAAATATTAATACATGCCTACACTTGCCTATCCCGCACATAGTAACGTTACTGTGGCCGAGGCCGAGAGAACCTAGTGGTAAGACACTCTGTCCCCACTTTCATCTCTATAAATTAATGGAATGATCCACTATTGGATGTTTGTGTGAGACAGCTTGTCTGGCAACAAAGGCCTCCTCTAAAGAGTTCCATGTATTCCTGTTACTTGTTAAGTGGGCCCATACTGGACCAGATATTTATTTTTACTTATTTTCCCATCTTTTCAGTTGTCTTTATTTCTTTTGCTAATTGTTGGGTGCCATTTTGTTTTTAATTTAGTCTATTTTTCTTTACTTCCACTTAACATATGTCCATGGAAGTAGTAGTGTAGTGTTGTACTATTTAATGTCAGTGTGTGTATTGTTAGAGTTTGTTTTCGTTTTCTTCTTGTAATCTAACTTTATCTCCTATTTTTATGCCTAGAATACTTCTTTCCATTGCATTTTGGACAAACAGACATTGAAATCTAATTCGTATAAAATTTATAGTAACTAATAGCATAGTGAACCTGTCAGAATAAAAGGTAGTTTGCTTGTGACTAAATCAGAACATGGTGTCTGTAGTTTTTGTGTTTGAATAGGTTTTGGTGTTTCTTCTTTTACAATTGGTTTAATCTTCACTTACTGAATTATCTTCCTTTATTACTTGTTTCCCCTTGCAACGTTTGCCCCTGCGCAACGACTGCCTCACTTTACTTAACTTCACTTTTTTAGTTTTCGATTTTAATTGTTTGATCAATCTTGTGTATTTTTCTTGAGTGTAAAAAGGACTTTATAGGAGAATAATTTCATGTTACATGATTTTTGTGTGTGCCCCTTCAACTATCTACGTTGCGTACGCATCGGACCGCTCTCGTTTTTGCAACATTATCCATTATTACTCTGTTAGTGTTGCTTAAACAAAATGTGGCAAAAAAATATTAATTTAATTATTTTATTTAGATTTAATGCGCCAAATCTTCTCGCTGCCATCGATGCAAGATTCGAGTACTTCATAAAGGAGGTGCTGCCGAAGCAGCGGGACACGCTTATGAGTCACACGCTCATTTACGTTCCTAGCTATTTTGATTTTGTGCGAATAAGAAATTATTTTAAAAAGGAAGACATTGGATTCGTCCAAATATGCGAATATTCAAAGGTAAATAAAAACATATTGTTTTACTGCCATATTTTTGTCTAGGTATATGATATATATATGATACATGAACCTCCCTTGCCATGGTCTTCCTTAGAGATAGATATTATGGGAGATATTATCTCATTAGAAAATCTTTAAACGTATCTTTTCGTAATTTCCACCATTAATTTAAATATCAGGACTTATCTGAGCGTTTGTGGTGTAGGGGCACAGCCTCTAACTGTTAACGCATCAGTTGTGGGTTAAATTCTCTCCCACAGTATAAATTATTTCTGGTAGCAAGACAAAAAAGGGCATTGACTTTCATCGATCAAAACACACAGTGTAATGACTAAACGGAGTATTATAACACTGTGTACCTTCTCCCTACACTGCTTTAAGCGAGATACAGGGTGAAACTAAGAAACATTTTACAACTTTTATTATATTTACAGGATGGCAAAATAGCACGCGCTAGAGATATGTTCTTCCACACGGAGGCACATTTCCTGTTGTATTCTGAGAGGGTTCACTTTTTCAGAAGATTCAGAATCAAGGGCATCCGCCATATTATATTCTACCAGCCACCTACTTATCCACATTTTTACTCAGAAATATGCAACCTTATGCAAGTAAGAAATTTATTAAATTTTTTTTATTTATGAAAATATACAATGTTCTCGTGATGTAGTACTTACATTAATATAAATTGTTATGATACACATCTGTCACTATCAACTTAATTTTTTTTATCGTATGACAGGGTAGGCAAAGGAAACCCAGTTAAAGCAGTCCGTTCTTCTAAGTTCCCCCAAATTTCAAATTTGTCTTCTTACCAGAGCGATGAAATGAAAATATTCATTTCACCGGATGGTAATCGAACTCACAACCGGCGCATCTACAGCGAACGCGTTACAACTGCCCCTAGGGGACAGATTTATTCAATTTTATTAAACTTTCTTCGTTGTGTGCAGGAAAGTAATCAAAACAAATATGGTGGGAGTGACTGCAACATGACAGTGACAGTTCTGTATTGTAAATACGACATGCAGCGCGCCGCGGCTCTGCTCGGCACCACGCGCGTCGCCAGGATGGCCGCCTCCGACAAATCTGTACATATGTATGTTACTGGGGACTAATAAATTAGTTTACTGTAGCTATGTCTTTTATTTTAAAATATACCCGTTATTATGTTAAGGCCGGTCGTGGCGCAGCGGCACGAGGTGTGACTGTAAACCGACTGGTTGTGGGTTCGATCCCCACTCGAGGACATGAAATATTTACTTAAATCTATATTTCCATTTCTTCGCTCTGGTGTCGAGGTTAAGCGCGGCGTTGAGTTCTGCCACTCAACACGCAATGCCTCCAGAATTCGGCAGACAGTGGGGAACGGGAGTGTCTTAACACTAGGTTCCCTCTGCCTACCCTGCCGTGTGCGGGATACAGCGTGAAGCTGATTTTATTTAATTTAATTTATTTTGTTAAGTGAAAAAAAATAATTAAAAGTATAATAAAAATATAACGAGGAAAAAATTATACTTCATAACCTTTACAAAGTTTTTATTATATTTTTTGAACAAAACATATACATATATCGCGACACATAATAATTAACCATTCATAGACATAAATATATAATAATTCTATACATACAACTAAATGCATAAAGTCGTAGATCGACATGAGACACGCTTTTACGATATAATGGTTAAATATGTAAACAATTTTAATAATAACTTATTTTAAAGATAAATAATAAATAGGCTATAATTCATTTTAGTAATGCTATAATAATATAAATTAATTGTATGTGTGTATATTCGATGTGTTGGTTTTTATATTAGTATAATCACTAATTTGGTCTATTGATAATTCAGATATTTTTCAATTTCACGCTTTTTCCCGCACAGCAGTTTAGGCAGATGGAACCTGAATGGAACCTGGAATGATAAGACACTTCGCCCCAGTTTCCACACAATTTTCGATACTTGAAGCGTTTCGTATAATAATATTCAGATATAACATTAAAATACTTACGAGATCATTGTAGAAAAATTAAAGTAATACATAATAATACTATTGTTTAAAGAGTACGATTACAAAATCAATTTTCCACTTTATAATACATTATATAATAAACATAAGTATAAAGTTCTATTTCCCAGACATCTTTGGTTCTATAAATAGTAAAAGTAAATTATTTATTTTGTTTTCAATAAAAACGTTTTCATTATAATTTTACTTTTTTTATTTTGTTCTCAATAAAAATATAATAATTTTACATTCGTCGAGGAACATAAATTTATAACGCTTAGTTAGCAGAATTGCAAGAGAGGTATATTTAACACCATAATATACGGTTATTGAATTAATCAACTAATAGTTATTTATGTTAGCTTCAGGCTGTATCCCGCTCATAGCAGGGTAGGCGAGCAGAGGGAACCTGGGAACCTGGTGTTAAAACACTTCGTTCCCATCAAGATACTGTCGTTCCCATTATATGTTCAGTCAGCTTTGTTTTTAATAATTTACGCTACGCCTTGCGCCTTCAATCAGGTCAAGTACACAAGCTACCAGATAGAGAGCTACTAGAAACAACGAAAAAGGGTCATCCATTATATTTTTTACAATTTATTATAAAGTTTAAGTATGAGATTCAGTTAGTTAAGTAAGTTTAAGGTTTATTCCTAATATATCATATGTATAACATACCCATTTTTAGCATTTTAAGTGACTAGAATAGTTAGTGCTTACTAGTAACTACAGTGAGTTTAATATATTCATTTTTAATTCTTTTATTTTTAAGGAAATTTTCAAACTGTATGTCATCAAATACGCACTGCATATAGAAAATTAAAAGATTTTTTTTAGTATTCACCTATAATGATTTAAGTTCTTTGGCAAAATCTTCTACAGCCACTAGCATAATATTTGTTTTTAGTTTTTAAATAATAAGATATAGTTACATGAACTTCGTAACAACCACTAATATATTTTAAATACTATTAATCATGTTTAGAAATTGATTGAAATATTTTTTTGAAATGTTAATTTACTAAATTTTTTCATAATTCCATTAAATCTACTTGGTTTGATAGAGAGCTTTACGTACTTAACAATATCTATATGAGATTAAAAAGAATATTAAAAGATTTAATTCAGACAAATAAAATTATTATTTTTTCAAAATAATATCATTTCTTTTTCAAAATAAATTATCTGCAATTATAAATATTGGTCTTGTCTAGCCAATGACGACACTTATCAAAATACGGCAAGTAAGTACATTTTAATTACTTAAGCCTATTATACATGTAGGTAGGTATTACTTAAATCTAGCAACTTTGTTTTACTAATCTTTTAATTTCACAAAATATTTTATATTCCATTAAAATTATTGGTGTTTTTCCAAATATCCTGCGACCGGCGCCACTAACCGAATGACTGTTTTGTTTATACACTCACAATTGCAATAGTCTTAGTTCTCAGCAGAATAGTTAGTTTAAATCTTGAGATTTAATTGTCTTATTTGAAAAAAAAAACTGCATTTTAAATAAATTATGTAAATTATTTGTATATGATTGTTAAATATTGCAAACATCATATTTCAATACCCTTCTGTCGACCATCCGTACGAGCGTTTCCAATGCTTAATCGAAATAGGTATATGTATCACAATTCATTAAAAGAATTTTAGACGGCAAATGTTACTATCATCACAAGACCAACGCTCAATGGGCTATATGGGCTTTGTATGTAGTCCGTTCAACTACAAATAGTTTGATTATGGGGATTCAGGGCGGGCGGTTCGTGACGTCATGTAACAGTGGTTACGTTAAAAGTGTTTGTCGCAGGAGTTTCGTTACTTTGAATTGGTGTTGGTAGGGTCGAGTTCTCGCTGTAGTCGAGTGTTGTATCGTTGGTGTCGTCGGCACTCGATACATCGAAGGTATCTAGCGTGGGTGGAGGGGCAGTGTCGTTCACTGGGGTATCGCTTCCTCCTGTGGACAAATCAATTAGCAAATTAATTAAGTAATTACATTTGGATTGATTAAATTGGTTTCGTTTGGAATCTTATCATTAAAGCTGTGTGGTATTATAATTATGTGTACCTATTGCAATGTTTAATTATTTTTACTTTAGCTTTACGGTGTTTCCCTTACGGGTTACGGGGTAACCAGAGAGAACGGAGCGTCAAACGTATATTTCTTTCGCCTCGTCGTTGCCAGCAACCTCTTCATACATTCTCTCCAGGGCGTCCTCATGCTTTTTACATGACACAATTCTCCCATATAATTTTTTTTGGCATTCTTTCGTCACTCATTGGTTCGACGTGCCCCACCAACTGAACAAAACTAGCTGTTCTTTTTCATTCTCACCGTGACAACCTCGTTAGTACCCGCCTGCTATGTATCACTGCGACTGTCTGTTAATTGCGACTTCGAGCAGCTCGCGTTCCTACGAAGGGAACAGCAGAAGCATTCCCAGCATTCATCTTTCTTTCAATCTTTTGTAATACCTACGTCTCGCTGCAGTATAGCAGAGTCGATACCAGCTCTGCGTCGTGTACAACCGAACGTGCAGTTGTGCTGACGTTTCACCGTCATTTCAATTTTTATCAATGCATTTAAGACACCGTTAAATCTATTACTGTCAACAATACACCTTTTTACATTTATGTATTTCATATCTTTCGTCTCTAATAAACATAATTTTCAAATATACCACACCATTCATTTGTTCAAATATCTCACCATTTAGGATTATCTTGCATTCCGTCCTTATTTAATATCTTTCAAATATAAGAACTGATTTATTTTATTTTAAATATAAGAACCTTTGTCTTAATCGCGTTCAGGCTTAGAGCTTAGAGCAGGCTTAGGCTTTAACTTGCATCCAGATGATTCAATGAGCACTCCATAATCTGCGTTCAACATGCGATTTACAACCAGTTCACCTACTTTCACTCCCACGTCACTTTGTTTCACTTGTTTCCTTGGAGGAAGCAAATACAAATTAAGCAACCAAGCTGACATGGGGCAAACTTGAATGTCAAACCAAGGCAACATAGTAAGTAGCTCTTAATTGCACGAAGGCTGTGATCTCTGCAAACAGACTTTACATCAAAGTTCCGTCAACATTGTAACGGAGCAGTATCTCCTGTAATTTCTTTTTTCATCCTATCAAACGCCTTATCCAAGTCCACAAAAGCACAGAAAACTTATTGGTTTACGGTTTACATCATCATAATAGAAAACGATTTGATCCTTACACTTTATTCCAGGACAATACCTCCTTGGAACTCCCACAACAACATTTTGGATCTTCCCGCTATAATTTAGTATAAACTTTACTACCCAAGCTAAAGAGTCAAACACGCGTGGCCCACCATATTTGACCATTTCAACAGTAGCTCCATCTGCTCCCGCTGCCTTACCACCTATCACTCACTCAGGATTTCGCTATTACTTGAAACAGAGATATACATATACACACAGATATATATCACATACATACATCTCCGTGTAGAATTTCTCCCATCGCTGCAAAACGTTGCTCTGTTATAATTTAATTAGTCCCATTGCCCTTCAAAAGCACCTCTTTCATTCAACGGATTAGCGAGCAACTTTGGCAATCACGAACTTCTCGACAGAAAAGTTTTGTGTATTCTCGAAAGTTGTTCGTTAGTCTGTCACATATTTTTTTATATGTGTAATTTTTTTTGTGTAATTATTTTTAAACTTGTCATTTTTAAAAAAATATTTTTTAAAATCTTGTTTCAATTAGTAAGTAAGCAGATATAAAGGTATCGTTATTATTTTATTTTAGTTAATATCTTATTTCTTATTTATTCTGTTTTAGGTGTAAGTAGTTTAATTTGTACATGGGATTATATTTCGTATTCCTTATTGAGTTAATAAATTTGTGCGGGCTGTAAATAATATAATTAAACTTGCACTCGATTTAAATATAGACAAGGTCATATAAATATTTAGAAAAAGCGCCGACGCTTTAACAGTAATTTACGAATGTTAGAATAAACATCCTACGTAGGAACAGTACATCGACCGATAGTGAACAAATATTTTTCTGTGTAAATGTTACATTCATCACACATTTTGAAGAAATGAATGCACTAAAGTTTTTTGTGTAAACTTCATAAACACCTCCGTTTAGACATATTTAATCACACAACTACTTCAACTAATTTATAAAGATTTTTTATTAGCTGTATACCGCACATCGCAGGGTAGGCAGAGGAAACCTATTGCTAAGACACTCTGTTTCTCATTTTCCGTCGAATTCTATAGGCATTGTTGAGTGGCGGAACTTAATGCTGCGCTTTGCCTCGACACCAGTCAACCAGGGAATCGAACCGATATCTGTTGCGTTTACAATCACACTTTGTGCCCCTGCGCCACGACTGGCCCCTATTGAATCGCTGCCTCTAAGAAATATAAAAATATTAAACTATTAAACATACGGTTAACCTATTCAAATATAAGAAATAATGAGATTTCTCTACCAAAAGTTCTTCTGTGTTATAGGCATATTCAATTGACAATCGATATAAAAATAAAATACCTAAATCAATCTGTTCTTTCTAAGGTTTAAGAATAATGGAAATCACGTATTAGCAAAAGTTGTTTATATATGAAGGCAGGCAATTGTCTGTTTGTCGTCGATTTGTAAAAAAAAATTCTATACGCTATATTTCAACGATAGCGAGTAGTAAATGAAGTACAAAGTATGGAATTGGTCATTAAGTTCACGTAAACGTATTCGCGGGCGTTTTGCACTCGTCTACTGTAAAGCAGAGGCCGGTCGTGGCGCAGCGGTACAAAGTGTGACTGTAAAATCGACTAGTTGTGGGTTTGATCCCCACTCGAGGAAATGAAATATTTATATACATTTATATTTTCATTTATTCGCTCTGGTGTCGAGCCACTCAACACGCAATGCCTCCAGAACTCGGCGGAAAGTGGGGAACGGAGCGTTTTAATACTAGGTTCCCTCTGCCTACAAGGGTTGTGTGTGGGATACAGCGTCGAGCTGAATTTCTTTTTTTTACTATAAAGCATTTTTTTTACTCTTAGTATTTTAAATAGCTGTTTCTTTTTTTTATCTATACGTTAAATAAATATTCACTATAAACAGATAAAAAAATTAAGATCGTGCAATTGATAATCATATTCTATATCCTATATTCTCTATGTATTAAAATAGTGAACGCGAATACTAAAATAACGCATGCGCACTTATATTGCACTGCAAGTTATTTCAGAGTAGGTATTTCGTTTTAAACCAATAATGATTTATATCTTATAAACATGATCAGTGAATAGACCAGAGCCGGTTATTGTAACTGCCTAAGTAAGTTATATTTAGAATTATTGCTACAACTTCTCGCGAACACTCGACATGCGGTGTTTCTTAAAATCTTCTTCATATTATTCATGTTTTGAATGTGACTATACTGTATTTGAAATATCGGAAAATCTCTTTATATATATATGTCATATTTTCTATAACCATGAAGCAGTAGGTGTTATAAAAATTAAATTAAATTAAAATTAAATTAGCTTCACGCTGTATCCCGCACACAGCAGGGTAGGCAGAGGGAACCTAGTGTTAAGACACTCCGTTCCCCACTTTCTGCCGAATTCTGGAGGCATTGCGTGTTGAGTGGCAGAACTCAACGCCGCGCTTAACCTCGACACCAGAGCGAAGAAATGGAAATATAAATTTAAGTAAATATTTCATCTCCTCGAGTGGGGATCGAACCCACAACCAGTCGATTTTATAGTCACACTTCGTGCCGCTGCGCCCGTGTATCCCGCACATAGCAGGATAAACAAAGGGAACTTAGTAAGACTAGACATAATTAAGGAATAAACAGTCCAGTAAGGGCAGCCCAGGAATAAGCAACTTGGGTCCTAGTACGACTTTTGTCAATTGTTTGATAAATTTGAATAGCGTGGGGTCAAAATTCAAACAGTGCTTTACTTGACCTTGAATACTAAAAATAATAATATTTAAAAGATATAATTTTCATAAATAGTACTTCTATAAAAAAGTAAGTTTTTGGTACATTTGCAATAATCTCCCTAAAGAAAAGCTAACAATATAAATAAGTCGTAACAAGCATAAAAGAATTTCGTCATACCTAAGTTGATAAGGAACTCTACTGGAACTCAAAACACGTCAAAGAGGCACGGGTTCTAATTTCGCTAAGTTAAAATTTTTATACGTTTTTTTAAAATCGTTTGTTGCTAGTTTTTCCTACGAAATTTACAAAGGCTTCATGTATGGATAGTTTTTACTAAATTGTTAATAGAAGACATGTAAAGCTTGGAAAATTCGTTGGCAGATGGAGAACGGAGTGTCTTAACACCAGGTTACCTTTGCCTATCTTTTACGGGATACAGCGTGAAGCTGAAAAGAAAAACCCATATGCATATTCCACTTGTATACCGACGAGATGGTGTGTTATTTGTAATGTGATTTAAGAAATTAATTATACAGCTTAATATATTTTTATCCATTCAAGAGTATATTACTGTTTTCTCATGAAAAATAAGTGTGTCACGCATGACGCATTAGACAGATGTATCATATATATATGTAGATATTGCGATGTAGGTGCGTGCGATCGAAAAGTTATTATTACTTTAAGCTTTAGTCTCCGGTCTGTAACTTAGCATAGTACTGTGGGTACCTAAACATGTACGTACATATTTTGATAGTTCATAAGTTTATTATTCTATAATAATAAACAACAAAAAGGACCAATAAATCAATCCTCAGCTAGCTGAAAATCCAAATCAGACTCCATTACCCGTTAGGAAGGAATATCTAATACTTTGGCCACATAGCTCGAAGACAGTCTGATAATTTCGACAAAGTGATTGTTGTTGGCAAAGTAAACGATAGAAGACCTAGAGGCCAAACATCTCGCCAATAGTCTGATATTATCAAAGAAATTACTGGACTCTCCATTTTTAACGCTTTAAAGCAAGCTGAGGACAAGGAGCTATGGAAGCATCTCGTTAGCTCTTCTATCAGAATAGGCACGACCTTCAGTATTAAAGAAAACGACGAAGAAGAAGAAGAAATAGAATAATATATTTCAATATTGTAATATTTTGTATTAAGTTTAGTAACTCGAGCGCGGCTTCTCCCGCTTATACTACAAAATTATTTATGTTCTCATCTGAATTTTGTGATCTATTATTTCAAAGACTTTTAATTTTCTGTATATTTAATAAACTACTTATAATAATTTAGAGCAGTATTGTCGCATGCAATATGTAGATCCTTTATATTGACATAACTTTTTCATTTATAAACCATTTATTTAAAATAAAAAACAAACTAACACTAAATGGGAAATTTGCAAAAATACAATAGTGAAAAAACTGCATTTCAGTCAGTTAAGCCGTTTCTGAGACTAGCTTGCACAAAAGCACAGACAAACAGACAAAAAAAATTGTTTCGGGTGCTATTACATTGATAAATGTCCCCAGAAATAATTTTTCCCTTTATCTTCAATGTACAGACAGAGCTCAGCTACAGTTTTATTTTATGTACATATGTACTTATAGATTATATCTATATAATAATACTCAACCAATATTAATTACACCGTGCTAATAGAGGTATCAGGCTAATTCTATGAAAAGAAGTAGACACTTATTGACACTTACCAGTCGGCGTGAATTTGTGCATATTCACAAGCAAACTGCACAGTTAAAAGTGCACAAAAGGACTTGTGCATTTTTTTACATTGATAGATTAGTAAAAACATTTGAATCTAATAATGAGCGTAAGCGTGAAAGTGTTAAAAAGGCATTATGCATAAGGGATAGTTTCCCCCAAAAAAACAACCTATACCTACATCATTAAGAGAATACAATACCGACCGCAATTTAATTTCTGTCTTAAGTAATTTTGATGGTAAAAAATAATATATTGCTTTTTCTGTACCTTTAGAAATTTCGAAAAATCTTATTTTAGAGCTCCCGACACTCCCCAAGGAAACGACATGCCGAATTTCATTTCCAACGATCAATTCAATTTTCAAGTAATTTCAATTTTCTTGTGACTGCAAAACCGACTGGTTGTGGGTTCGATCCCCACTCGAGGAGATGAAATATTTACTTAAATTTATATTTCCATTTCTTCGCTCTGGTGTCGAGGTTAAGCGCGGCGTTGAGTTCTGCCACTCAACACGCAATGCCTCCAGAATTCGGCAGAAAGTGGGGAACGGAGTGTCTTAACACTAGGTTCCCTCTGCCTACCCTGCTGTGTGCGGGACCCAGCGTGAAGCTAATTTAATTTTTTATTTTTTTTAAGTAATTTCAGCTGTGCATAGTCATTATATCATTATCAACCTTAAGTAACAGAAGAGTTTTGTATTTATTACAATAACCTTCGCGTATCAACGATTGCCTAGTTTGAAATCGAAATTCATAAAACCTTTTTATGATTTTCGCTTATCCACGAAGATTCTTTTAGGGTTCCTTACCTAAAAAGGAAGAAACGGAACCATTATAGGATCATTTTGTTTTCTGTCCGTCCGTTAGTCAACACCATCTATCTCGAGACCGCATGGTGGTATCAAACTAAAAAAAAAAAATTAAATTAAATTCATATTTTTATGACACAATCAGAAAACAACCGGACAAACGCGAGTCGGGTTCACCCACCAAGGGTTCTGTTCCAAAATTGGAAGTCGCAAGCTTTTTCTAAAATTCAGGCTTAGCTTAGCCAGAGGCCTTTCATCTTTTTCTCACTTGAATTAACGGCTTTAATACCAAATTTTGCCTCCCTATTATGGCTCTTATTTTTAAAGCCTTAACCACAAAACATAAAAAACTAGTAATACCTGTACAAGCTAGCTGCTAAATTGCATAATCCTAGGTCAACCGGAAGTACCCTGTTTATTTTGATTCCCTTTATAGTGACAAAATGCGCGTTTTTTTTTTCGAAATAAACGGCCATATCTTTTTTTTAAAGGAAACGTAGAAATATTTTCTTGTAGGAAATCATGAGGCCGTAGATTTGATTATATGGTTTGAATTTCAACTCGATATCTCCAATCATTCCTGAGATAAAGGCTCTTCACATACAGATAGACGGACAACAAAGAGATCTTATAAGGGTTCCTTTTTTCATAAAAGGTACGGAACCCTAATGACTATTTATTCATTTATGTTTTTGCTGCATCTTGTAAGAAATGCGTCGCGTAATCAATACCCAAAGGGAATTTCCCGTGGAATTACAGTTATAAAGTTTGACGCGAAGTGAGTGCGACTTTACAATATAAATAAAGGAAAAAAATCGTAAATTGTCATAGATATCATAGAAAAAAACATTTCAATTTTATAAGTATTTGGAGGAACCTTAAGTTTGTCAACTTTTATAAGTATATGTGTATTTCCCGTTGACGTACAATGTTATTGGTACGGAACCATCGGTGGGTGAGTTCAACTCGCACTTGAATGGTGTTTTTTATTTTATGGAATTCACATTGACCTTCTTATATTTTTTACAAACACAGACATTTTTCTTAGCGCCGCAATATTAATGGGATACGAGCACATACATATAACTAGTTGGTAGTTATGTGAGAAACTATTCTTATATTCATATAAAATTATATTTTAAACAGCTTGAAAATAGAATAGAACTATAATAAAATATAAAAAAAATATTCAATAATATCTAAACTAGACCTTTACTACGGCAATACATGAAAGACGAACGTTTTTAATGGTTTGTCGTGTTTATTATTCACAGTATGTTAATGTGTACATCGTAAATTTTACGGGATCGTTGTTAAAATCGTATTAGATGCAATCTAAACACTTACAGTTTTAGCGCAGTAATAAATAAAGTAATATTTTCAATATTTGAATCATTATAAAATATATTAGACAGAAAGAATGTTTTAATGCCTTTTTTTTAGGTTTACGCTGTATCCCGCACGTAGCATGGTAGGCAGAGGGAACCTGCGAACCTAGTGTTCCCATTAAGCCACCTCCGATCACCACTTTTCGCAGAGTTCTGGGGGCAATGTGAGTTGAGTGGCGGGACTCAACGTCGAGCTTTGCCTCGTCATTTATCTATAGTATTTTTTGTTACAGGTATCAAGTAGTCATTCGATACCATATTTTAATTTTTATATATAAATTTAGGAGTCTCAATCAGCTTGTGCTATATGTATACGAGTATGCTCCCATATAAAAACGAGACATTTCGCGGGTACGTAAATATGGCGTGTTTTTGTGCTAGAGTATTAAATAGTAGTCCACTATAAATTATTACTCAATTCAATATAAGCTACAATCTGTATCAGTACTAACAGCACCGCACTACTAAATAATGGTAAAAATTACATAATTATCAAATACAACCGCTTTTCATAGTAATTATTATCAAAAATAATAATAATTAATCTGTTGTGGTACTACATTCTGTGGTCTGTGTTGTTACTACATTTATATATTTTGTTATGCTGGTCTTTTATTTACATGTACTGTTTGTTTATCCCAATAAATTTAAAAAAAATCTAGTGTCTCTACTATGATTAAATTTGTGCACGCACACGAGAGACGGCAATTATGTAATGTTTGTGCTGTGCAACTATATACATGGGTACTTCTCTTACTTAACATATATGTCTAAAAAACGAATATAGATATTATGTTTGAATTGTATGTTAGTTAGATAATTATTCAATAAAAATATTTGAATACATACTTGTATTTTGGCAGTGACTGTACGTAGGTATGAGAAATAAGCAACTGTGTGCTGATGAAACATGTCTTAATTTATTACTGTAAGCTATTTTTTTTTGACTAGCATTTTTAACACCATTGGGGTATTATGCAAAATATATCTATAATCAATCAAACTAGGATTAGGACAACGGATGGCTTATAATTGATTGATATGCTTACAATAGTGTAAGTAAATAAGTTTGCAATTTGTTATTTACTTATTTGTTGAATCGTAATCCCGTCGAGAGAATCGTAAGGTGAAGCGTGTCGGTGTGTGACCTACCAGTGTGGGGCATAAAGCAAGTGGGCATTGGTGTGGTGCTGAGTTGCGGCGTGACAGTGTTTGACACCTTGCGCTGCGCGTATTGCGCGTCCTTGGGCTCCCAGAAGAACACGTAGTAGAGGGACAGCATGATCGCGGCCAGCGACACGCAGAACACGTATATGATGACAGTGAGGACGCGCACGCTCTTCTTGTCGCGCTTCCTCTCGTAGAGCGCGTCCAGCACCACCTCGTGGCCGGACGCCGTGCCCAGCCGCACGGAGCCCGCGCACGACCGCATGCTGCCCGACGTGTACGATTTACCCGACATCCTGCTCGACGCCCCCGTGTGCAGTGCAGTGCCACGGAACCGGGTAAGTAGGACACGCTTATCGATATGCCCCAGTTCCCCGATGCGCCGCGGCCGCGGGGCGCGCCGTGCCGCCGGGTCACGCCGCCCGTGTCTGCAGCTTGACACCTCCTGGTGCCGACTGTTGTTTCATTATTATAGCGCCCGCACCGGACTTCATTTGTTTATCCTTTAATTTCACGCCCCGTAATATCTCAATCTATTCCAGATTCTGACGTATTCGCACGAACGTAACTGGTAGCTCATGACAAATGAGCTTTATAACTTGCGTTTTATTGTACACAATATGAGTCTTTATATATATACATATGTATATTTAAAAAAAACGAAATAATCATCTGTTGTGAATAAAAATGAAATTGTCTCTTTTCAGCTCATAAGGAATATTGACACTGACAAAAGGGCGATAACAACTAACGGAGTATACGGTGGATTTTTAATTTAGCCGGCGTTATTTATGTGAAGCGACGCTCGAGTTTAACAATACGCAAACGAAGTTAATTTAGTGGAAGGTGACGCGAGACGAGTGTCAGGCGTCGCAGGGCGGATGACAGCGGAGGCGGCGCGCAAGATGGCGCGGAGGTGCGGAGGCGCGGAGCCGCGGCGGCGCGACACCTCCGCAGCCCGCACCTCGCCATTGATCAATATTCGAGCAATATTGACGGCAATTTTGCGAATATCTCTTAATTTACATTTAAAAATATAATAAGCGTGTCTATGTAAATCGAAAAAAAATACCAATATTTGTATCTCTCCAAGTTTTAGTGCTTATGTGTCTGTCTTTAAAATTTCTGTTTATAAATTGTTTGTCGTTGTATTTGTTTTATTATAAAATAAGAACTGATTAAATATCACTGAAAATAAATGTAATCTATAAACCTAATAATTAAAATAATTATAACAAGGCCAGTCGTGGCGCAACGACACATGGGTGCGACTGTAAACGAGACAGGTTGTAGGTTCCTCCCTCAATATTTTTAACCATACGCGGCGTTGAGTTCTGCTATTTAACATGCAATGACTCCAGAGTTCAGCGGAATGTCTTACTTAACACTAGGTCCCAAAATTTCTGTAGAAATATAATGAAATATGTGTAATCTTAAGAATATATAATGAAAGGATGAAAATAAGTGAGAATATTTGTTACATGTTTATCCTAAGCTGTTATTAATGTTAAAAAACTTATGAAAGACTTCGATACCATACTAGATATAAATGTGTCGATTTTAAAGGTTCCGTACTTTTAAAGAAAATTGTAACCCTTATAAGATCTTTGTTGTCCGTCTATCTGTATGTCAGTCTGTCAAGACCCTTTATCTTAACGCTTGGAGATATCGAGTTGAAATTTAAACCATAGGCCCCTTGGTTTTCCTGAAAAAATCGTATTTCTATATTTACTTTAAAAAAAAGATATAGCCGTTTATTTAGAACAAGACGACGACTATAAAGGGAATCAAAATTAATAGGGTACTTCCAGTTAACGTAGAATTATGAAATTTGGCAGCTAGCATCTACAGGTAGTACTAGTTCAGAAATCTTTACATTTGTGGTTAAATCCTAAAAATAATAGCTTTAAAAGGGGGGCAAAATTTGGTATTAAAGCCGCTAGTTCAAGTGAGGCGTCAGATAAAAGGGCTCTGGCTAAGCTAAACCTGAATTTCACAAAAAGCTCGAGACCTCCAATTTTTGTACGGTTCCCTCGGTGGGCGGGTCCGACTCGCGGTAGCCCAGTTTTTTTGTCGCTTATGCTCGCCAATATAGGTTCTTTAGAAAAAAAAATCACCGCTCGCTATTCAATATATATTAAATAGCGGTAAAAGCGGACTTATCATTACATTTCCTGTGAGATAGGTACAGCAAAATAAGGCATCAACAACTGTATTATAATGCAGGGTCGTTGAGTATATGACGTTGGACACCGAAACTGGAACTAAGTATTCGTTCACATCTAATGGTACAAAGTCAATGGTTCAGACGTCTATTAGTTTAAAGAATATATTTTGCACTGACTGAACCCATATTAGTTTTTACACTTCTATTTTGAGTTTCTTTTGTCGATAAGTAGTTTAAAACATTATACGATTAATACGACAAATTCTGTCAACCGATATAATGCTGCTGTTAGAAAAGACGGTGAGGGATGAGAATAAATATGTTAAAAGTATCTCTACTTATAATAAAACTTATAATAAATTATTTTGACTAAAATCTAATAACATAAATTTATTTAATCTAGAAAAATACTAATCATTTTGTAATTGAACTAATTTGTCCACCTTTCTATATTATTTATTTAATAGTATTGCTCAAGTATATAAATGTAAAAAAAACTTGAATAGTAGAGACTTTGAATATGTACTTAATTTACTATTAAATTTTAATATATTTCTTACCAGCGACCTAGATGCGGGTCTGCGTGCTTAAACATATTGCTATACTTAGATATATTTATATATTATAGCCAAATCACACAAAATCTTCACATAACCTGTAGCCTATGTATTGTTCTGATACGATATTTCAATTACTTTTTCAATAAAAATATTGGCAGAAAATAACATTACAATTAAATATCCCTAAAAAAAAGACGCGTATCCGTACTTGGTGCGTGGTCAACAATATTGGGAGGCAAAAAAAATAAGTGCTTGCGAAATAAGCAACTGCCTCGAAGTTTTGGTAGAGTATGAAAGTGTACCCACTATCAGCTTCGAATAATGCAGAATGATGGGCCTTCATGGGGTTTTAGTGAGTTGGATGCAGGAGTATGAGTCTCACATAATCCACATTGCATTTCATCTATCATGCTATATATATGTTAGGATATACGTAATTGAGTTCTCCCACGGAAAAAAGGCTTGGGCTAAGCCGGTTTGAACTGTTCTTTGACAACTGGGTTTTGTGTTCGATTTTTTAAAAGTCAAAGATAAAGCACTGGCACTGTCACCATCCGAGAATGGAAAATGTATGAAAAGAAAAAATCTTGTAAACAATACTGTTCTTGATGATAATTATTTATAACAGAAAGATTCATTATCAACTAGACGACATATCAAACGATTGTTAAAATTACGAGGATCTAATGTCCGGTGTAGAAAAATTTATATAACTTAAAATTTATTATATTATTTAAATTTAATGATTTAATTAAAAATTAAATTTAATCAGCTTCAGCCTGTATCTCACACACAGCAGGGTAGACAGAGGGAACTTAGTGTTAATAGTTAATACACTCTGTTCACCACTTTCCTCCGAGTTCTAGAGGCATTATGTGTTGAGTGGCGGAACTCAACGCCGCGCTTTGCCTTGACACCAGAGCGAAGAAAATGAAAATATAATTGTAAATAAATATTTCATTTTTCGATGGGGATCGAACTTACAACCAGGCGATTATTAGAGTTACTGGCCTCAAGAATCTATTATTTAATATTATTGATTTAATAATAACCTTTATTTTTAAAAGATTTTTTTTGGCTCTACTTTTAATCACATAATCACTTACACAAAGCTTAAGCCTCTCGCGTTGTTTTTAGGAGTTATAACCGTAAAGTTTAAAAATAAAGGACTTTTTTGAAATTGGAACATGAATTTAATAAAGTAACACTAAAAATTTAAAAATGGATTTTTTTTTAAATCGTTAAATTTATAAAATTTGAAATTCAGACTCTTAAAAATATTTCATTGAACAGTGTTTCATGGATTTTTAGAATTCACCCCCTAAGGGTGCAAATAAGGGGTTGAAAGTTTATATGGAAAAAAATTTAAATCGCCACCGATTTTTATAAAAAAATTAATTCAGACTGTTAAAAATATTTTATTGAACACGTGTTTCGTGGTGTTTTAGAATTCACCCCTAAGGGTGCAAATAAGCGGGCGCGCGCCCACTAGTCCTATATTAATAACGATACGCCTAATAATATTTCATATTTGAATATTTTTATTGACATCGCGCTACATATAAAAATTAAATTATATTTTAAAACATAGATCATTAATTGCATTTACAAATACATATTATATTTTGTTTTACTTTACTTTTGGAATTATTAGTAAAATAAAAAAATAAAAATTAAAGCCTTTTTTATAAGAGCACTAGACTAGGCCTACGGATAAAAAAATACATGTATCATAATTTTTAAGAGTATGGTTTTTTTGAACTCAATATTAAAGTTAATTTTATAATCATAAAGATAACTAATAGGTTTGCACCCGGACCTATTTCTAAAGTAGAGTCGTTACTAAAAATTTTAAGACCTAAAATCCAAATTAGACTTAGTTCCAGTCCGTTCGAATGTCACTTAGTAAAGTTTACGTTGGCTATTTTAAATCGTAATAAAACAATACTAACAATTTATAATTTAATTTAGAAAGGTACAATAAGAGTTTAAAAATATATATATATATATATATATATATATATATATATATATATATATATATATATATATATATATATATATAAACGAATTCAATATAAACAGCAGTGTATTGGTAACAAGAAAATTAAGTAGTAAATAATGTAATTGATGATCGGCACAATTGGGTTATATCGCTAATTGGATTTCAGGAACCCCCGTGTACTTAAACTAATACCACGCCTAAAAGTACATAGAGAATAATTAATTACTAAAACAAAGTGTATGCAAAACGTCTCGTGTTTAACTTTTTAGATAAATATTGATGATGGATTATAATATATTATATCTATATATATCTATATATATCCTTAAAACTTTTTAAAACAATTATTGAAATAAGTTCAACTGTAGACGGTTGTGGGTTCTATTAACACTCGAGAATTGAAATATTTAATTATTTCTTTGTCCTGATGGCAAGACAACCCGCGGCGTTTAGTTCCGCAACTCAACACGCAATGTCTCGAGCGGTGGAAAGAGGAGAACAGAGTAAATTAAGTAAATAAACTAGGTAGCCTCTGTGATTCATTTGAGATTTGCGAGATACAGTGTGTAGCTAAAAAAAATAAAAATAAAGTAAAATTTTGTTCAGTTTCCGCCATCCTTACAGATTAAGTCGATTGACACGTGTTACGTAATTAAGTTTTTGTTTTATCGGATTGTAAGTTAACATCTTACTAAGCGATTACGTAGGTAATTGAATCCAGCAACCTTTTACTATTATAATCTTTTGCCAGGGCCAACATAAATAATATCTGAAATAATAATCATTATATAAATAGAGAAACCTGATAAACTACAGTATGCATTCATAAATCTATTTTTATATTATAAATATTTTTATTATTATTATTATAGTTACCAAATCCAATTAACTAAGTTGTGTTGAATTCTATAGTTTCTATATGTTATATTTAATTAGATACATAGTCAATATAGTCGATATGATAATAAAAAAAAAAAAATCAGCTTCACGCTGTATCCCGCACACAGCAGGGTAGGCAGAGGGAACCTAGTGTTACGACACTTCCGTTCCCCACTTTCTGCCGAATTCTGGAGGCATTGCGTGTTGAGTGGCAGAACTCAACGCCGCGCTTAACCTCGACACCAGAGCGAAGAAATGGAAATATAAATTTAAGTAAATATTTCATCTCCTCGAGTGGGGATCGAACCCGCAACCAGTCGGTTTTACAGTCACACCTCGTGCCGCTGCGCCACGACCGGCCTCATGATAATATATAGCTTTATATTATTGGAACAATTTTTCTAATCAGTCAAACTGATGGAATGTTTCTATTTAAAATATTTTGTTTCATTCTAATAAAAAGAAGCTACTAAGCTCTCTTTATTACCTTCAAATGACATGGAAAGCGTGTACAATAGTAAATGTCTTATAAATACAATTTAAGGCGCGTATTTATAAACCGCCCTTGAGTCTGAGATCGATCTTGAGATGTTAAATATATATCTATCTATGAATCAAAACGGCATCTTAATATCGATCTTAGACTTAACAGCGATTTAAAAAATACGGGCCTAAGAGTAATTTAAATCATGTACATTCAGGGAAATTAGTTACTTTAAATCTACCATGTAGCTTGAGCAATTATTGGTCTTAGATGTGTTAAAAAAACTTAAACACTAATTAGTTTATTAAATAAATAATAAAATATGTTTATTATTTATTTAATGAACTAATTAGTATTACGGAAGTATGTGAATACTTCCGAAAATTTTAAAATATTTTAATTTTTTATTTTGAAAAATAAAATTTTCACTAGAATTTTTATAGCAGCAAAAAAAACAAGTATTAGGAAATTTCATTCTTCAGTCAATAATATATAAAGGAAAATTTGCAGGAAAATCAATAAATCATCTTAAACACCCACTTGACATACTTTGTGCTGTGTGAAATAAGACTATTAGTGGCACCTTCTTAGAAAGAAATATCTACTAAGGCTTCATTACCGATCGGCTTTATCCAATAAAATGATAACGTTGCCTCTTCGTCAGTAAACTTGTGAAATAAATTTGTATTTAAGTAAATATATGTTCAATCAATCTAATATTTTTGTGATGAAATGATATTAATAACAATTTTTACCTATATAATTGTACGGAGAATTGTCAATCGTCAAAGCAGGATTGTAGTCGTGATGGTCTCCGCGTCTAGCACTCAGCATCTCGTAGCTCTCATAGTTTTTCGGAAGCTCCGGTGACTTCCACACACAAATATAATAAACTGAGAGTAGAATTGCCGCCATAGACACCGACAGGAGATACCCAGAGACCGTCAGGATCCGGACCGTAGTGCTCGCAGGTTTCTCTCTGTAGAGATCTTGAGATGGCGTCGGCCCTGCCTCCACTGATCCACCGTCCCCCTCCGGAGCACTCCCCGACATTTCGCTACCGATGCATAGTCTCACGGACTATCCTTCCCTATGTACGGCCCGCAACTAAATTACGGTGGTGAGCATGTGGCGTTCCGCGGCTAGGCCGAGCGAATGTGGTTGCCGGCCGCGTCCCGCCGTCCACTGCGCGCATTGCTCCCGCGCTAAACCGATTAGCCGCACACAGCACACGTCACAGATTTACGAACGCTACAAGTCGTATTCAATTTTATAGCTCACTGAAGATGCTTCCATACTTCCACTAATCGTTCTGAAACCTCATTTAGCGGAAGTACTAAAATAGTTTTTTTTATTTATTGCGTATATTTTTTAATTTTCACCGGGTGAGGTGGATGACGTTTAGTTTTTTTTTTATTGTGGAATAGACAATTGGTTTTGAGTATTGTTTTATTTATTTCGTCGATGATATATTATTTAATATTCTATAAGAAATTAGCATTCGTTCCACATGGCATTAACAATATAGGTCAGTTTCACGCGTTATCTCGCATGTAGCAGGGTAAGCTGAGAAAACCTAGTGTTAAGACGCAGAGAACTGCGTTTTGAAGGGCGGAATTTAACGCATAAACATTTTACCTTTATGGCAGGGCGAAGATTAGCAAATATTAATAAATAATAATTCATTTCTCCAAGTGGGGATTGAACCCACAACCGACGCGTTACAGTCACACCCTTGTGCCCCTGCGCCGTGACGGTCTCAGTACAATACTATAGGTAAATTAAATTATGCACCTTCCCATACATATTCTGAGCCATATTACGTGACACACAATTTGATTATGAGATTTAATATTTCAGTTATACTTACTTTGTATGGCATCAACTCACCTTACTCGTGAATTAACTCAAGTACAAGTATCTAAATAATATGTACGGTGCATATTGAACGGAAGAATATTGAGAAAGCTTAAAAATAGATGAATGGGAACATAAGATACTTTTCAATCTTCAACATCTTACAATTCTTAGTTTTAGATACAACCAACAGATTTATCACTCTTTCAATCTTTTATGGCTAGGTAATGGGATCTATTCTCACCTATGCATTAAAACATTATATTTAAAATCATATATGATTTGGTCTGAAAAATCTGCTTTTTCAATATCTTTAAGATAAATCTTTGTCGATAATCCTATTTAAAATTAGGCAATCGTTATTCGTTACGCATAGCGAATTGTAATAGGTAAGTAAACTATATGATAATTTGGCTATAAATTTAAGCTAGGATTAGGTAGGTACTACAGCAATTTTTTTAAAATAAATTCAGCTTCACGCTCTATATAACCTAGAGTTAAGACACTCAGTTTACCACTTTCCGCCTAATTCTTTTTTATGAATTTGGTGAAAAGTGGAGAATGAAATAGTAAGTACTTACACCTGTATTTTCCAAATTATCACCTATGCATAGGTTTCATGCGGTACAAGTACATTTTCAGTAGGACACCATTTCTCTATAGTTCATAGTATGGATCATATTTTAGTTCCAATCAATAGTTCAAGATCTATATTTTTGTTCACCAATAAGCAGCGCCCAGCAGGCATTCTACAAGGATAATGCCCAGCAGGCATTCTACAAAGATAATGCCCGGCAGGCATTCTACAAGGATATATATGAATGAGATGACGACTCTGCTTCATGCAACAGCGAAACACTGAGTCTTGATGGAGCCGTCAGCGCTGATATCGCTATAAAATAAATTGAGAGTGCAATACGAAGTTTGGTAAGGCTGCAAATGTGGTAAGGCAACGGAAGCAGATGGAATTACTGCCGAGATGATCAAATTTGGTGGACCACGCTTGGACTTGTTCTGGATTTTTGCAATTTATTTTGACGAGGTGCAGTCATCGTGCCTTTGTATAGAGGCAAATGTTCACAGATAGACTGCAATCCATAGGGCTATCAGTTTAATTAGCTTAGTTAGTAAAGTTTATGCTAAAATAAAATATTAGCGAGAAGATTGAAATAAAATAAAATATTGGAGAGATCAGAGGAGCTGTTATGGGAGGATCAAGGGAGCTTTAAGAGGATGAGAGTATATGGAACAGATTACTTAAAATTAAAAGCTAGGTAAATTAAATACTTATCTATACTAATATTTATTAATTTGTTTTTGTTTTCGATTAATAATGAAAATATTGAAAAAATATTGTATTTAAAATTAAGATTGCGCAATTATAGATTAAAGGTTAATAGAGAGGAAATAATGGAGAGGAAGTTATTGCCGTACATGCAAGTTTTCTAAAGAGAGAAGCATAATTAAATTAAAATCAAATTAAATCATCTTCTCACACACCGCATGCAGGGTAGGCAGAGGGAACCTAGTGTTAAGACACTCCGTTCCCCACTTTCCGCCAAGTTCTGGAGGCGTTGCGTGTTGAGTGGCGAACTCAACGCCGCGCTTTGCCTGACACCAGGGCGAAGAAATGAAAATATAAATGTAAAAAAATATCTCATCTCCTCGAGTGGGGATGGAAGCCACAACCAGTGATTTTGCAGTCACACTTTGTGCCTAATATTTAAAAAATAATAATAAATCAGCTTCACGCGGGATACTCCCGCACACACAGGGTAGGCAGAGGGAACTTAGTGTTAACACTCAGTTCCCCACTTTCTGCCGAGTTCTGGAAGCTTTGCGTGTTGAGTGGCGGAACTCAATGCAGCGCTTTGCTTCGGTCACCAAAGCGAATAAATGGAAATATTAATTTAAATAAATATTTCATTTCCTCAAATGGGGATCGAACCGACAACCAGTCGCGTTTACAGTCACACTTTGTGCCCCTGCGCCACGATTGGCCACACGAATTTATATAGATACTTTTCAAATTTTAGTCTAACTACAGTAGATGCAGCTAAACTTTATGAAATAATGAAAGGTCTCTTTAACAAATGTTATTTAGCGTGCCGAGCATTTTCCATTAACATATCTTACATACCAGAGACACTATAAAAAATCATGAAATGCTACTTTAGCAAAAGTTGTTAAGCAGTATACACATTTTCCACTGACATAAAAAAAATTATAGTTGTAAATCGATAATCTGGAATATCTGATGAATAACTATAACAGTCTAGCTAAACCATAAGATATTAGATATAAAATGAAATGCTGCTTTAGTGGAACATGTTTAACGTGATAGACATTTTCCATTGATATATTGATAAAAATTAAAGATCTGGAATATGTGATGTAGAGCTATAATAGTTCGACTAAATTATATAAAAAAAAATACCTTATCAAAGGTGAACAACTTTAGTGGGCAAATTTAATTGACTGTTGTGGTATAATACTTAGCACATACATGCAACTGCACGATTTACATTCCTGTAGTACTTATAGCTCATACAGTGTTCGTTGCATTAACTGAATGCGACTTACAGCACTCTTAAAAGTGTAAAAATAATAATCATAAAATGGAATGCGAATAAAACATAGGTTCTGTTATTTGAAAGTAATTAAGAAAGAACGAAATGTAAGATCAGCGTAAGTGAATCGATATTAGAAAAAGAAAAGTTCCCACATACATACCCTCCACTCTATTTAAATCCAGCCGCCCTTTTAAAATATACCTACCTACTATTTTATTAAGTTACTAGCGGCCCGCCCACGGCTTCGCCCGCTTAAAATACATGATTATTTAATAAGCAGAATTGATTGACAACTATAATAAAATAAATAAATAAATCAGCTTCACGCTGTATTCCGCACACAGCAGAGTAGGCAGAGGGAACCTAGTGTTAAGACACTCCGTTCCCCACTTTCTGCCGAATTCTGGAGGCATTGCGTGTTGAGTGGCAGAACTCAACGCCGCGCTTAACCTTGACACCAGAGCGAAGAAATGGAAATATAAATTTAAGTAAATATTTCATCTCCTCGAGTGGGGATCGAACCCACAACCAGTCGGTTTTGCAGTCACACCTCGTGCCGCTGTGCCACGACTGGCCTCACACCCTATAATAGAATGACAAACAAATATAAAGACAACATACAACAACATATATAATATAAAGACAACTATAATGACTTCTAATATGATTTTTTGTTACTTTAATCTGTAATATTCTATTATGATTTTTTTACGACAGTATCGTAACTTGTATAAGAATTTTTGATTGTTTCGAACTAAAAAATATGACCAATGTCGATATTTGATATTCATAAAATATACATAAAGCTAATTATTTATTATATATATATATATTTTTGTAACATTACGTTCTTTTTACCTATGTTATGTTTTTTAAAGCTCTGTTAAATGTGCTGACGTCACTTAATAATTTAATGTACTGCTTCAGAAACAGCCTTAAATGTAAAATTATTGATTTGGTTAAGGATTCATAATATTCTTTGTAAAATAACTGTAATGTTTGCATATTAACTCCTGTTTGCATATTATTAGATAAATGAATAATTGGTAAATATGTAGTTATTACAGAGTACACGTAGAAAGGATGTTTTTAGGCATTTTTATATAGATTTATTTCAAACGAACGAACGAACCAAAAAATCTATGTATTTACTTGATATTTCTTTGAAGATCAAATCGTTCTTTATCTCTGTGTTGAATTAATTACGATTTAAACTTCACTGTTATGATTTATGAAGGTAATCTCTACTAACAATTCAATTTTGTTTACTTAAAATAAATAAATCAGCTTCACGCTGTATCCCGCACATAGCAGGGTAGGCAGAGGGAACCTAGTGTTAAGACACTCCGTTCCCCACTTTCTGCCGAATTCTGGAGGCATTACTTGTTGAGTGGCAGAACTCAACGCCGCGCTTAACCTCGACACCAGAGCGAAGAAATGGAAATATAAATTTAAGTAAATATTTCATCTCCTCGAGTGGGGATCGAACCCACAACCAGTCGGTTTTACAGTCACACTTCTTGCCGCTGCGCCACGACTGGCCTTGTTTACTTTATTGTATAAAATATTGTATAATAGTGCTTCAAAAATACATATTTTTATCAAAAGTCATATAATCAAGACGTTTCGAATGTCATTCTTTAGCCAGGAATCTTACCAGCGCTATTACTATATAACATTCGCAGGCAAATGACGATAACTTTTTTTTAATGAACCGATTTTGATGAACCAAACTTTAGTACCTAAGTTGAGTTAAAACAAAGCAATTGGTGAAACTTTTAAGTTAATCGGTTCAGTACTTTCAGAGAAAAATGTGGACAAAAATATGTCGACAGACAGACAGACAGACAGACAAGAAATTCAAAAAAAATCTTTTTGCTTTCTATTATTCTTTTTAAGTGTCCCTCTATCCATTTCAGTCAAAATTACTAAATGTACAGACAAAATATTTTTACTGTCTTATTATATATAGAGAAAAAGAGAAAATATTATATAATAATAGTGCTTCAAAAATATATATTTTTATCAACAATCATATAACCCAGACGTTTCGAACGTCATTCTTTAGCCAGGGTCATACCAGCGCGATTTCTATATAACATTCGCTGGCAAGCTAATGCCTTGAGTTCATTCAAATGACGATAACTTTTTTTTTAATGAACCGATTTTGATGAACCAAACTTTAGAACCTAAATTGAGTTAAAACAAAGCAATTGGTGAAATTTTCAAGTAAATCGGTTCAGTAGTTTCAGAGAAAAATGCGGACAACAATATGTCGACAGACAGACAGACAGACAGACAGACAGACAGACAAGAAATTTAAAAAAAATCTTTTTGCTTTCTATTAGTCTTTTTAAGTGTCCCTCTATCCATTTCAGTCAAAATTACTAAATGTACAGACAAAATATTTTTACTGTCTTATTATATATAGAGATTAATTTCTTATTGCCTACGAAAAATATGAATTTGATCGATGATATTATCATAATAAGCTTCCTCCTACAATAGCATACATAGCACACTCCCTATATGAATATAAACATGATTGATTTGATGAGCAAGTAGGTAACTGCTATTACGCTGAAGCAATCATATTGCTAGCACCAATCCAATTAAGTGTAATGGAGGAATTCCCAAATGCACTAGAATGTAGACATTTCACAAATTTAGGATATTAATGAGCACTCGCCCAAATTAAATAATATGAATTATCTTTTAATTTTGCCTCTATATTATAGAAAGACATTTTTTTTTGGTATGAAATACATTTATACTACTACTACTAACTACTTTAATTATAGATATATATAAACTAAAATTACCTAAAAATAACCTTCTTTGCGTGCGCTACACCAATTTGCATTTTTTTAATAGCTACTTAACTATTAGTATTACCTACTCAAAATAAATGGTCAATTGGGCTGTATCACCGACTTCCTTATATTTATAATGATTGTAGATCAATAAGGAAGAAACAGGGTCTTGATATATGTGCATTGCTTTCATTGGTTGGCAGAGTGGACCGAATGAACTACATGCTCGGAAAAATGGAATTCGTATTAATATTCATAATTCAAAATAGAGTGCCAGTTCGATTTACAGCCTGGGAGCTCGGTAATCTTAAATTACTATTCAATCCAAGAGTAAAAATAAATCATATTATCATCATTAAAAGGCAGAGGAAACCTAGTGTTGAGACACTCCTTTCCCCACTTTCATCCGAATTTTGGAGGCTTAGCGTGTTGAGTGGTGGAACTCAAAGACGTAAAGCCTTCAGACACGCAAAGCTTCTGGTAGGACTGCGACATTTATATGTAACTTTTTCTGTTTTTTTTCTTCATGCAGTATCCAACAGCAGAGTAAGCAGAGGAAACCTAGGAAATGAATGGTTATTTTTTTTAATTAATTAATTATCTGATTACTTAAGTCTACAGACATATGGTTCGTAACCTTTTTCGCATATTTTTGAATTCATTTACTTAAATACTTAGGCGTTTTATTTTACAACGATAATTTTATTATTTATTTTGTTTGAAAAAGTCATTTTTTCTTTTTTGGGGAAAAAAAGTATTAGGTTTTTATGGAGTACTTGGTCAAAACTGTGATTTCATTTAAAGTGGTGTTGACAAAAACACTCTGTATAGTGATTGATCGCACATGCCGCGGCACAAATGTGTCACAATATGGGCCTAGTGCACTTTCTCTGTTAGCAAATGCAGCATAATAAAAGTATTATAGGTATGCGGGTGAAGCCGCAGGTGGACCGCAAGTTTAATAATGTTTTTATTTCTTCGCTCTGTTGAGTCAGTCACTTAAAATACGCAATATTTCGAAGACTTTCACGGAAAGTGGGAAACGGAGTGTTAACACAGGTACCCTCTGCCTACCCTGTTATATGCGAAATACAGCGTGAAGCTAAAAAACATGTTTTACTGTAAGATAGATCGCCATTACCGGTATTGAAAACGCGACGACAAACTTTGCAGTAAACATGTCTTAGACGGTAAAAAATGAGACGCAAAAGCAAATCCGAGTTATATTCCAGTGATATTCCCTAAAATATATAGAAAGGAAAGGGAGAATTTGCTGGTATTTAATCAATAAAAAATAGTTATGAACCAGTGGCGTAACTGGGGGGGTGCGAGCGGTGCAATCGCACCGGGCAACAAAAGGAAAGGGGCAACAAAGTCTACGATTAATTTTTCTAATTTTTTTTCAATCAAGAATCAAGAAATGTACAAGAAAAATAAGAGAATAATAATGAAAAATACAATCTCACTATCATGTCAATTGACCATGAACTAGTCGCTATTATTGATTTTGAAAATGTGATTAATGACTTTGCTAGTCAAAAAGCGCGTAATGTCCGTTTTAAATTTTTGCAATATTTTTTACCAAAATCTAATGTTATAACTTATAACTTAACTTAGCTTCACGTTTTTCCCTAGTGGGGTAGTCAGAGAGAACGGAGCGCCAAACGCTACGGTCTCTACATATCTCTTTCGCCTCGTCCACTGTTATCAACCTATACATGCCCTCCGGGCATTTCTGTTTCTGTCTTCTTCATTCTCACCGTGACATCCTAGCTAGTACCTGCCATTCTGTATGTATCTCTTCATTGCGGATTCAATCAGCTAAGCGGACTCCGCATATCCTACGAAGAGATCGCATCTCCACGGCATTCATCTTTCTTTCATTCTGCTTCTGTAATACCCACGTTTCGCTGCCGTATAACAGCGTCGGTACCAACACTGCATTATGTACGGCCAAACGCGCAGCTGTGTTGACGTATCGCCGTCTCATCAATGCAGCTAAGGTTCCGTTAACCTTGTTACCGGCACCAATACGCCTTTCCACATCCATCGTAACGTTTTTTCCATTTCTACTGAACATACTTCCCAAATATACCACTTCATTCACTTATTCTAATATCTTACCATTTACACTGATTTTGCATTCCGTCCTTAGTTCATCTCTTTCAAAAATCAGAACCTTTGTCTTATTCTCATAGAGGCTTAGACCATTATTTTCACAAGCTTCTTTCAGAGTGGTGACCAATGCCTGCAACTCGCATTCTGATGATGCAATAAGCACTGCATCATCTGCGTACAGCAAGCAATTCAGGCATTCATTCAGGTCACCTACTTTCAGTCCCATATCACTTTGTTTCATTTTGTCTTAGAGACAGCTATCCAAATACAAATTGAACAACCAAGCTGACATGGCACAACCTTGTTTAACACCCGATCAGATGGCCAACCAGGGCGACATGCCAACATCCTACTCGCACGCAGGCTGAGTGATCTCTGGAAAGAGACTTAACGGCCTGCAGCAAGGGTCCGCTCACATTGTACCGGTATAGTATTTCCCATAATTTCGCTCTTACAACTCTGTCAAACGTCCACAAAAGCGCAGAAAACTTTTAGGTTAACGGCCAAAAATTTTTCCATGATCACGCGGAGGGAAAAGATTGATCCATACATCCTCTTCCAGGTCTAAAGCCCCCTTGGGCCTCCCAAACAGCCTTTCAGATCTCTCTTGCATTCTTCTCGCTAATATTTTAGCATAAACTTTACTACCCAAGCTAATGAAATTGATAGCCCTATGGTTTGTGCAGTCTATCTGTGAAACTTTGCCTTTATACAAAGGCACGATGAACGCACCTCGCCAATCATCTGGGCCCCCCCCTGATTTCCAGCATAAATTGCACAAAAACCAGAACTAGTCCAAGATGCGTGGCCCACCATATTCGATCATCTCGCCAATAACTCCATCTGCTCTCGCTGCCTTACCTTATTTCAGACTTCGTATTGCATTCTCAACTTCTTTTATACTGATTTCGCCATCAGCTACATCAAGACTTAACGTTTTGCTGTTACTTGAGACTGAGGACTCATCACATTCATACATCTCCTTGTAAAATTCCGCCCATCCCTGCAAAACGTATGGTTCTTCCGTTAAAATTTCACCGTCCTTCGAAAGCATCCCTTTCATACTACAGGTTAGCGAGCAACCTCGAGAAACACTAACTTCTCGCTAGAAAAGCTTCGTTTTTTTTCTGACGTTGTTCGTTAACCTTTCGTCTCTTTCTTTCTCTGCCTTTTCACGCTTCATCTTTATCAGTACTGTCGTTTGGTGCTTTTGCAGCTTATACTCTTTCTTTTTAATTCTCTCATACTTTTATCCTTACCCGAAGCTTTATAATCCTGCCATGCTTTCTTTTTATAGCATTTTCCACTTCATCATCCCATCATTCGTCAAGCTTTTTGGTAAAGCCTTCCGTCTTTTCCCTTTATCACATACCTCTTTTGCTGCTTCCTTCATGCAATCCCTAAAGATCTGCCAGCATACTCCAATATTTTCATTTCCAGATTCGCTGCTGTCTATCTTTTTGGAAACTCTTTCTTGATATTCCTCTCTAATCGGTGGATCTTGAAGCTTCCAGTTTCTTATGCGCTAATTCGACTCCAAGTTTGGACACCTTGTGTAGTTGCGCCAACCTGCAAACAGACCCCTTATTCTAGCAACGACTAGACAGTGGTCTGTTCCCAGCTCAGAACCTCTAAGCACTCGGGTGTCCGTAGCTTGGCTTCGAATACGCTGATCCACTAGGAATAAATCAATCATACTTTCCCTTCCGCTCGCTCCCATGTAACATGTGAATTTGTTTGTGTTCAAACATCATGTTTGCCACAAACAAATTCCTTTTCTTGCAAATTTCCAGTATAAGCTTTCCAGCCTCATTAATTCTCTTGACACCATATTGACCAAGGACTCCCTCGTAACCGCTCCGCGCAGTTCTGACCCATCCGTTCAAATCGCTGCATATTATTAATTTTTCATTCCTCCACCTCCCGCCGTTCCGGACATGGCGTGTTGGGTGGCGGTCCCCAACGCCGCATTCGTCGCCACTTGACACACCAGCGGGGACGCACTGGTGCGCGTCGCCTTGGGGGGACGCCCTATCAGTGCGCTTTTGCGAGTTGCACGTGGCAAGCCTTCCATCTTGGACCCCCATTATAACTTATATATAGTTATTATAGTTTTGCAGCAATAAAAAACGATATATCTACTCTACTGATCGAAATCCGAAATTACTTTGACCATTTTAAAGGGCATCAAGTCCTAAGCCGCACCAGGCAGCAAATACCCTAGCTACGCCACTGTTATGAACTACTCGACATTGCTGGTGTATCACTCAGTAATTTTGAATATTTATTAACAAAATTAACACTAACAACAGTTTCAATTAAATTAAGATCATCTTCATTTAATTATAACTTTTTATACATTTTCTATTTACTTTATCCGATAGAAAATAATAAACAATTGTCATTCAGTATTTGCCATAAGCCCCTATAATTGCGTATGCAAGATGGCGCTACTGTCGTCCACGTTTCTGATAGCTTTTCGTTACATACTGTCGTATTTTTCTCTGCAGAGACGTCTAGGTTATGAATATGAATCATATATATCTTAATCTGACCCAATTGAGTATTTCAGTGACGAAATAGTTTTTGCACTTTGTAACTGCGATGGCTGCGAGTTTGCGTCACATCCAAATCCCCTTAGAAAATCTGACGCACTCGATCATTTTTTTTTTTTTAATTTTAACTCTTAACACCACCCCCGTCATGGACACTACCAAATTAACATACTTACATTTTTAATAATACGTAGAACATGGATGATATCAATATTTTAAAACCTGATTTAAAATCGTCGGTTCCTGTTTTAGACTCGAAATTGATTTAAAATACAAATAAGCGCATAATTTTTTATTTTAAATAATAAAAGATAAGTAAGAAATATTTCTTAAAAATTAATATCTACTTTATTTTATTTATGCTGAATACAATAACTATAATTAGGTACTTATATTAAATGTCTTATTTTTTACAATAATGAAATTCTAAAATATGTTAATTATTTTTTTATTAGTTTCACACTGTATCTAGTATAAAGACCATGAGCATAGGAAGACGGGGAGCCAGGTAGGCCATGCCCACCCCAGAAATTTACTCACAACAAAATTTGCTCTGAAAAATTAAAAAAAAACAACATTACACAAACATATTGTTCAAAGTTAAAGTCTAGGCCCCTCCCCAGAAAATATCTCTAGACATACTAATGGTTACGACACTCTGTTGCCCATTTTCTGGCAGATTTTTGAGACATTGCATTTTGAGTAGCATCGAGTCAGAGCCACGAATGGGAATAGCTCAATAGTATATTAATTCCGACGTAAAAAAACCTTTTTTCTCAAAGTGGACTTAAATGATGGCACTTGGTCTCGCTCAAATTCTGTGCATATTGTTAAAACACAATCAGTTACTTCTGTAAAAATATTAAATAAATCTTCATGATTTGCCTTTTTTCTAATTATATCACACAAACATTGTATAAATATTGAACCAACATCTATATCCCTGAAGGCTTCATATTCAGGTACAGTAGCCGAAAAAACTAAAAAATTTGTTTTTTTTAAATGTTTATCACGTGAACTTGGCCCATCGGACACAATATTCAAATTTGCACCTGATTCTTCTTCACTCTGACAAGCTTGAATTATTAACACCTTTGGTATGTCATAAAGGTTATGAGATTCATCAGAGTCTAATAAATTTTGTATATCTTGCACTTTAATTTTGATAGAATCTGCCGCATAGACATGACCTTTGACTCCGTGAGACAGTATGCATAACATAAATATACTATCTTCTGGTAGAATTTTATCCCGTATCACATCCTTTAAAAATTGAAAAACTTCATTTCGACTCAAGTTATGTTTACTTATAACTACAAAATTTAGTGCTTTCATTGTTTTTTCTAATGCAATCACATCAAGGCTGGAACCTACACGATCAGATAGATTAACCTTGTTTCCAAGTTGAATGTTCTCTTTTGTTGGATAAAAGTTTTCTTCATTTATAACACAACACAGACCAATTCTATTTTTGTTTTTTATTGGGTAAGCATCACTTTGGGATTGAGTATCAGATTTTAAATTATGCAAAGTTTCTTCATCTTTTGGTTTATTTTTAAGAATATCAAATATTTCAGTAAAGTATTCTTTTCTTGGTCTTAGATTTTCAGGTTTGTTTAAATCTGATTTATATTTTTTAATTATTGTGTTACTTGAATTGGGCTGAGTATTTTTATTGTTATTATTTACTTGATGTTGTATTTCTCTAAGAGTTACTGCAAATTCTGCTAGTCCACTAAAGCTGTCTAATATTTCAGCTAGTTGCTCAATATTGTATTCACTTGTGTATATTTTTTCATCTTTGTTATATTGACCTAATTTAATAAACTTTTTAGATATAAGGTCTAAAAAAATTACTTCAGCATTATCATGATTAGAAATATCAACTCGGAATGAAAATAAACTTTTTTTAAATTTTGACAAATTCTCAATAGTCATACATTCACATAATCTGTACAGAACTTTCTTTATAGGATCCATATAAATATTTACATGTAAATTTTCAGGAAGGTAGTGTTTTTTTATGTTAGCTACATTGAATCCTAATTTTCTTATGACACTATAAAGGCGACATACTGCAAGAGCTTCTAAAAATTCATATCTCCATGTTGATTGGCGTTGAGCATATATTGCCCACTCATAAAGTAAATTCATATGATTTACTTCAATATCTTTACACACTCGTCCATAAAAAATCAATCTTTGAAGCGCTGTATCCGAAGAATCGTACAGTAAAAATACTAAAGCTATTATATCGTCCGGATCAATATCTTCTTGAATTTTTTGTATCGTGTCCACACTAATATTGTTAATATTTTGAAATAAATTATCTTCATTATTACTTTCAGCGTCGGGAAGTAACATCTTGTTATGAGGTATATGACCATACATAGTAGAATGCACAAATGAATCAGAAAGTCACAGGAGCACGCAAATAAGCACAATCAGGAAATAAAAATATACTGAAACGTTTCATTAGGAAACTAACTTATTAGATTTTAGTACATAAGTACCTATTAACCACTTAAACCTGTGTCTTATGTGTATTGTCAATTATTTGTGATCGTGAATTTTATGATGATGATGTCAACAAGTTCGTTCCAAATATCTATCACAACTAGAAACTAAATAATAAAAATAGATTTTAAACCGCATTATTGTTAAATTTACTGTAATTTACAGAAAATTGTTGACCATATATATAAGTATACAATATATTTATTTTTTTGTATAAATTTTAATTTGACAGGGTAAATAAAAAATATATTTAATTTATTGAACCTTGGTTGTTATGACTATTCTGAACAAAACCTCTCATTTGAGATTTTTATATTGGGAAATCCCCTTTGTCATAGAATAATTTGACTTTTCTTTTGAATAGCTGGACTCATATTATTTCTTGATCAAAAACCACTTTTACCACACCACAGTCACATATTCTTGTTAACAGGGACCACTAAGTAGGTATAATAAAAATAAACTGTATTATTATTTATAATGTAATAAATAGAAAATTACATAAAAAACTTTTATAATTTAAACTTTTATGTTTTAAAGTTTTTTTAATAGATTTAAACGTCAAAACAATTTATGTTTGATCGAGGAAATAGTCTGTAACTGTAGGCAGACATTGCAATGTTCTCATCGAGCCGGTGGCTACAACACCTACGTTCTTTTTACTCACTGTACGGCGTATTACGGCTTACCGACCGCTAAATTTAAAACCATTTGCAGACCACAGCTTTACACTGTATCCCGCACACTGCAGCGTAGTAAGAAGTAACCTAGTCGTAAAACTCTCCGTTTCCTACTTTCCGCTGAGTTCTGGAGGCATTGCGTGTTGAGTGGCGGAACTCAGCGCAGTGCTTTGCCTCGATACTAGAACGAAGAAATATTACATTAATATTCAATTGTTATTAATAGTATTAAAATAGAAACAATTTCAAACTTTAAGTTTCATTTTAACAAACTTTAAATATAAAACAATATGTATTATATACTTAGGAGACTACTGGACTACAATATGTCAACTGTCAAATATAGCATTGCAATATGTCAGCTGTCAGTGTCAACATTGCTCGCTCCTGTCATTTACTATAAGAGTTACTGACGTAAGCCAGAAGGCACATTTCCCTCGCAAACGTTAGTATAATATGGCAGTTGTATTCGATGTGATTTGTTATTAGGTTGTTACTAGGTCATTGTTAATAAGTTTTAAAGTAATTTAAATGTTTTAATTAATAAATATTGTGAATTGGTTAAAAGTGCTGCTATAATTAACACTGAGTAAATACCTATATATGTTGTCAAATGTTATTGGTGTTTTATATTAGTTTCTAGTCATTTAAACTTCAGTTAATATTTATTTTGATGTTCAATACATAAACTTGTATTTTGTTATATTAGTGTTGTGTTGTTTTCCTTTTTACATTTCCCTTCTGAAACCTTATTATATAATATGTATTGTAGAATAAGTTAACACTGGTTTTACATTTATAACACGCAAAAAGTGATTTTAAATTTATTATATCTTAATACATACAAAAATATAGCTAATTTAGACAAGTACAATCGATACATCATATAGGGTAAATAAAAAAATATTAGGATTACTTTGCTACTTTTTCGATATGTGTTAATTAAATTGATGTTTGTGAAATAAAAGTAAATATCTTGTATATTTATATAATTTATATAAATATACGAGTACAAGATATTTAGTTTTAGCCGATAGAAAACTATACAATTTATAATTGAATTTATAATTGTATTACATACAATTAATAGTTTTCATAGGCCTTATAACTTTATAGCTATATAATATTGTCATGATTTATCAAATATTGGAATAATAGCATCATTAGTCAATAATCGTATCATTAGTGAAGAAAAAATAGTTTCATCATAGTTTATTATATTTTATTGGCAGCATTTTCTAAGTTTGTTTTCCCCAAAGTATTTTTAAATGGACATTGTTGATGAGACTACTGCCTTATCTTTATTTACTAGCGACCTAAAGTTGGCTTCGCCTGCTTTAATTTATAGTTATATTATAGACAAATTATACTATTTCTAAGTTGCGGAGTCTGAATTCTGTGTATTTATTTTTTTAGACGGTTTTATGCGTGTTAGAGTTAATAACAATTTATAAAAAACGTAGAAATAGTGAAATGGTTAAATCGCGATAGAGTTAAAACTGACATGTGCACAGAACTAGTGTTGCCGATCGATAGTGGACTATCGATCGGAATTCGATATTCTATCGATAGTAGTCCGATAGAAGGACTATCGATATTAAAATCGATAGTATCGATTAAAGAGATAGTATCGAAACTATCGATAGTTCAAAAGGGTACAATACTATCGGACAAATGCAATGCTATCGATAGTATCGTATCTCCAAATCAGAAAGACATCGATACTATCGATAGTATCGATACTATTGAATTTCTAGGAAACGATAATATCGACAGTATCGATAGTATCGATACTATCGATTATTGTGAACTATCGATTGCTTGCTAATTTGCGATAGTATTGCTTATTATTTTCATGTGTAGTAACCAATCATTATGATATTAGAAACATCTTAGTTGAAGTACGTAACTAATTGCTTATTCATACGTAATTATAAATATAATAAAAACGTATTTTGTTCTTTTCATTTCATCTTGTAATTAAGCTTAAGAATCATACTCAATACTATCGTAAATTAGCATATAATCGATAGTGCAAAATAATCGATGGTATCGATACTATAGATTTTATCGATACTATTGTATCCTAGACATTTAATAGTATCGATACTATCGATTGTATTGATTAATTTCCGATTAGGAGATACGATACTACAGATAGTATCGATAGTATTGCACTTAGCCGATTGTATTGTATTCTTCTAAACTATCGATAGAATCGATAGTATCGATAAGATCGATACTATCGATTGTTGTATCGATCGTATAGGCTTTTTTAGATTAAAACTATCGATCGCGAAACTATCGATAATTTGGCAACACTACACAGAACACATATACCCAAACGGAAACAGAGATAAATAGACTACAGACAGAAATAATTATAAAATTAAAATTTTTAAATATTTGTTGACGCTAGTGTTGCTCGTCGATTTCTGTATTGAAATAGAATATTTTTGTAATAGTTTATTGGTTTATATGTACGATTTTCGAGTTAGAGTACGAGTACGAGTTGAGCTCAAGGTCCTCGGGTAAATTAATTTGACTATTACTGTTACAACTTTGTTTGTTGTTGAGTTTATAATCGTTACTTGTGCTGTATGATATTGTTTGTTTCGGCAAGATTTTTTAGGGCACATAATGTCTTCACGCAAACATTGCACTTAATGGAAAGCCATGTGAACCCTGACAAAATTAACAAAATGAAGGTAAGTAAGGTAAGAATGTAAGTTTGCTACTCTTGCAGATAACAATTACTAGTGCTTTAGTAAATTTTTTTAGTCTTAATTTTAAATATAATGTTAATTGTTTGTTAATTTCATTTAACTATATTTCAATAATTAAAAACTATAACAGCTTTGAACACCTGTATCTCAGTACACAGCATGGGAGGTAAAGGGAACCCAGTGTTAAGACATTTCATTCCCCATTTCCCACTGAGTTCAATAATTCATTTTTACTATTGAATTTAAGAATACTATTGTTCTATCAATTCGCCGAAGCGAATTTAAAAAGTTGAAGAATTGTGTATTTATTACATATACTTATGTAAATTGGATATTAATATTTTGTTATTATTTTTCTTTTTTTTGCACCTACACACTTTATTCTCCCACATGACTTAGGTTGGGTGGTAGAAAATGCTTTTTAACGTTAAGCCCGCCTATTGAACATTTTTTTATGTAATAAATTTTGTGCAATAAAGAATTAAAAAAATAAGAACTTGTTATAATACTTTTTTTATAATCAAGTTATATGATACTTTGCTAAATAAAAATATAAATATATATATTAAGAACATATCATTTGTGAGCCAACACATAATGACAGCAGTAAAAATCCAATATGGAATACCATAGTTTATCCCATTCTCATGTGAAGTTTAAATTATTAACATTTTATTAACATTTTTTTCAGATAAAGGAATTCTACCGGCTAAATGTAAGCAAACGGCTGACCTTATATAATTTTTGGACAATCTTTTTGACTACATAAATGACAGCACTTTAATGCGAAACCATTGCTTGGTCCAGCCAGACCCAAGTTTGTGCACAATAATATATGGACAGAGGCAAAAATTATATTTAATTCAACGAAATATTTGTCAAGCAAAGGAAAAGTAGAATCTGTTCCCACTGTGTCCAATTGGGTGTGGACCCTGAATGGAATTCAAACATTATTGAGAAAATTAAGGGTTGAGTACAACATAAACTCAGTGTGGTTGCAACACCTAAATCAAGATCCCCATGAAAATTTTTTTAGTGCAGTAAGAAGTCGGAGGTGTCACAACAACAACCATACTTGTGATCAGTTTGAGTCAACATTTGCAACACTTTTAATAAATAATTTAAACAGTGTTTACATCCTAGGAGAAAACTGAAAATTACCATTGCAAGTCATTACATGATCTCATCATCAATGACAATAGAGAAACTATGTCTTCAACCTGCACATTTGATTTTAAATCTATATTTAATTATGTAATGACACCTTTGGAGGTAAAAGAAACCAATACTCGTATTATAGCACCTCTGTAGTATGTGTGGATGTTTAAAAAAAAACTAACATTTTTAAATCATGCAGTTAATATATGAGTAATTTATATTCCAAAGATGAAATCGAATATATACAATAAAGAGAATATGCAGGTCGATGGTGGGTTTGCACTCCCAGCAAAGAATTTATTTAATTAATTTCAAATATCCAAGATGTGTTTAATCAAATAGTTAAACAAAATTTAGAAAAAAGAAAATTAAAAGAAATAATCAAAACTACAATATTAATTGATTTTAATTGTATTCAATGTGTTTTACATAAAATAAATTAGTTGATTATATATATTGTGATTTGTTGTTTGATGTATAAACTAATAACTATTGTATACTATTGTAAAAAAAACTATAACTATTGTAAAAATATCAGTAGAATTTTGGCTGGAAGAAAGCAAATTGATGATGATAGTGATAAATTCCACACGTATGCAAAGAAATTCAATAAATGTTTTAATAGACACCTAGTCTGATTTAAGTTAATTTACAAAATTATAAGTTCAATAATATACTATATAATCAATTGCTTTTTATTAAAGTATATACTTTAATAAAAAGCAATTGATTATGCACATATGGTATTTCATTTTTATAAAATGGCCAATGTCTCGGAAACGGTAAAATCTTAGTGCATACTATATGGGTTGGTTGGGTATGTGGTTAAAATAATTGGAAATTACCTACTCTATTACCTGTATCAGTTTGTCTATCTATCTATTAATCATGCTATATATATATTGAATCGTAATTATTTAAAATAATTTTATTGAATAAAATGTAAAAAAAAAAATTACATACTATGATGTAGGCGACGGTCAAATATCATTTTGCCTACGAATAATATTATATTACCCTGAAATGTATTGAATAAATGTGTGATTCAATAAAATCAATAAATTGGAGATGTATTTTATCTTCGTATACTGTTTCTACATCTATATATGTGCAACAAAATATGTACGTAAAAGTATATATATATACGACGGTATATATAGTAGCATACACAGTTATATATGTATATAACTTTTTTTATATAGTTGATACTAAGACGTATAGATGGCGTTGATCCATGTTACCACTTTTGATGCCGAAGTTTGGTCTCTATTATAGTATATAGAATGTACTCTGTGCAGTGAACCAAATAGTTTTTGCACTTTGTAACTGCGATGGCTGCGAGTTTGCGTCACATCCAAATCCCCTTAGAAAATCTGATACAGTCGATCATTTTTTTTTTCATTTTTAACTCTCAACACCACCCCCGTCAAGGACACTATCAAATTAACATACTTACATTTTTAATAATACGTAGAATATGGATGATATCAATATCTGGAAACCTGATTTAGAATCGTCGGTTCCTGTAATACAATGACTTAAGAAAATAAAAAGTATAATAAATTCAATGTGTTACTTTTATTTTTTGAAAGAAAATTATTTTAGATTCGAAATTGATTTAAAATACAAATAGGAGCATATTTTTTTATTTTAAATAATAAAAGATAAGTAAGAAATATTTCTTATAAATTAATATCTACTTTATTTTATTTATGCTGAATACAATAACTATAATTAGGTACTTATATTAAATGTCTTATTTTTTACAATAATGAAATTCTAAAATATGTTAATTATTTTTTTATTAGTTTCACACTGTATCTAGTGTAAAGACCATGAGCATAGGAAGACGGGGAGTCAGGTAGGCTATGCCCACCCTAGAAATTTACTCACAACAAAATTTGCTCTGAAAAATTAAAAAAAAACAACGTTACACAAACATATTGTTCAAAGCTAAAGTCTAGGCCCCTCCCCAGAAAATATCTCCAGATATGGTTACGACACTCTGTTGCCCATTTTCTGGCAGTTTTTTGAGACATTGCATTTAGAGTAGCATCAAGTCAGAGCCTCGAGTGCGAATATAGCTCAATAGTATATTAATTCCGACGTAAAAAAAGCTTTTTTCTCAAAGTGGACTCAAATAATGGCACTTGGGCTCGCTTAAATTCTGTACATATTGATGAAACACAATCAGTTACTTCTGTAAAAATATTAAATAAATCTTCATGATTTGCCTTTTTTCTAATTATATCACACAAACATTGTATAAATATTGAACCAACATCTATATCCCTGAAGGCTTCATATTCAGGTGCAGTAGCCCAATAAACTAAAAAATGAGTTTTTTTTAAATATTGATCATATGAACTTGGCCCATCGGACACAATATTCAAATTTGCACTTGATTCTTGTTCACTCTGACAAGCTTGAATTATTAACACCTTTGGTATGTCATAAAGGTTATGAGATTCATCAGAGTCTAATAAATTTTGTATATCTTGCACTTTAATTTTTATAGAATCTGCCGCATAGACATGACCTTTGACTCCATGAGACAGTATGCATAACATAAATATACTATCTTCTGGTAGAATTTTATCCCGTATCACATACTTTAAAAATTGAAAAACTTCATTTCGACTCAAGTTATGTTTACTTATAACTACAAAATTTAGTGCTTTCATTGTTTTTTCTAATGCAATAACATCAAGGCTGGAACCTACACGATCAGATAGATTAACCTTGTTTCCAAGTTGAATGCTCTCTTTTGTTGGATAAAAGTTTTCTTCATTTATGATACAACACAGACCAATTCTATTTTTGTTTTTTATTGGGTAAGCATCACTTTGGGATTGAGTATCAGATTTTAAATTATGCAAAGTTTCTTCATCTTTTGGTTTATTTTTAAGAATATCAAATATTTCAGTAAAGTATTCTTTTCTTGGTCTTAGATTTTCAGGTTTGTTTAAATCTGATTTATATTTTTTAATTATTGTGTTACTTGAATTGGGCTGAGTATTTTTATTGTTATTATTTACTTGATGTTGTATTTCTCTAAGAGTTACTGCAAATTCTGCTAGTCCACTAAAGCTGTCTAATATTTCAGCTAGTTGCTCAATATTGTATTCACTTGTGTATATTTTTTCATCTTTGTTATATTGACCTAATTTAATAAACTTTTTAGATATAAGGTCTAAAAAAATTACTTCAGCATTATCATGATTAGAAATATCAACTCGGAATGAAAATAAACTTTTTTTAAATTTTGACAAATTCTCAATAGTCATACATTCACATAATCTGTACAGAACTTTCTTTATAGGATCCATATAAATATTTACATGTAAATTTTCAGGAAGGTAGTGTTTTTTTATGTTAGCTACATTGAATCCTAATTTTCTTATGACACTATAAAGGCGACATACTGCAAGAGCTTCTAAAAATTCATATCTCCATGTTGATTGGCGTTGAGCATATATTGCCCACTCATAAAGTAAATTCATATGATTTACTTCAATATCTTTACACACTCGTCCATAAAAAATCAATCTTTGAAGCGCTGTATCTGAAGAATCGTACAGTAAAAATACTAAAGATATAATATCGTCCGGATCAATATCTTCTTGAATTTTTCGTATCGTGTCCACACTAATATTGTTAATATTTTGAAATAAATTATCTTCATTATTACTTTCAGCGTCGGGAAGTAACATCTTGTTATGAGGTATATGACCATACATAGTAGAATGCACAAATGGATCAGAAAGTCACAAGATCACGCAAATAAGCACAATCAGGAAATAAAAATATACTGAAACGTTTCATTAGGAAACTAACATTTCAGATTTTAGTACATAGGTACCTATTAACTACTTAAACTTGTGTCTTATGTCTATTGTCAATTATTTGTGATCGTGAATATTATGATGATGATGTCAACAAGTTCGTTCCAAATATCTATCACAACTAGAAACTAAATAATAAAAATAGACTTTAAACCTCATTATTGTTAAATTTACAGAAAATTGTTAACTATATATAAGTATACAATATATATATATATATTTTATTGTATTAATTTTAATTTGACAGGGTAAAATAAAAATATATTTAATTTATTGAACCTTGGTTGTTATGACTATTCTGAACAAAACCTCTTATTTGAGATTTTTATATTGGGAAATCCCTTTTGTCATAGAATAATTTGACTTTTTTTTTGAATAGCTGGACTTATATTATTTCTTGATCAAAAACCACTTTTACCACACCACAGTCACATATTCTTGTTAACAGGGACCACTAAGTAGGTATAATAAAAATAAACTGTAATATTATTTATAATGTAATAAATAGAAAATTACACAAAAAACTTTTATAATTTAAACTTTTATGTTTTAAAGTTTTTTAATAGATTTAAACGTCAAAACAATGTAAGTTTGATCGAGAAAATAGTCTGTAGCTGTAGGCAGACATTATATCGTTCTCATCGAGCCGGTGGCTACAACTCCTACGTTCTTTTTACTCACTGTACGGCGTATTACGGCTTACCGACCGCTAAATTTAAAATCATTTGCAGACCACACTTCACGCTGTATCCCATAGTCGTAAAACTCTCCGTTCTCTACTTACCGCTGAGTTTTGGAGGCATTGCGTGTTGAGTGGCGGAACTCAGCGCAGTGCTTTGCCTCGATACTAGAACGAAGAAATATTAAATTGATATTCAATAGTTATTAATAGTGTTAAAATAGAAACAATTTCAAACTTTAAGTTTCATTTTAACAAATTTTAAATATAAATCAATCTGTATTGTAGAATAAGTTAACACTGGTTTTACATTTATAACACGCAAAAAGTGATTTCAAATTTATTATATTTTAATACATACAAAAATATAGCTAATTTAGACAAGTGCAATCGATACATCATATAGGATAAATAGAAAAATATTAGGATTACCTTGCTACTTTTTCGATATGTGTTAATTAAATTGGTGCTTGTGAAATAAAACTAAATATCTTGTATATTTATATAATTTATATAAATATACGAGTCGATAAGCCGATAGAAAACTATACAATTTATAATTGAATTTATAATTGTATTACATACAATCAGTAGTTTTAATAGACCTTATAACTTTATAGCTATATAATATTGTCATGATTTATCAAATATTGGAATAATAGCATCATTAGTCAATAATCGTATCATTAGTGAAGAAAAAATAGTTTCATCATAGTTTATTATATTTTATTGGCAGCATTTTCTAAGTTTGTTTTCCCCAAAGTATTTTTAAATGGACATTGTTGATGAGACTACTGCCTTATCTTTATTTACTAGCGACCTAAAGTTGGTTTCGCCTGCTTTACTTTATGGTTATAATATAGACAAATTATACTATTTCTGAGTTGCAGAGTCTGAATTCTGTGTATTTATTTTTTTAGGCGGTTTTATGCGTGTTAGAGTTAATAACAATTTATGAAAAACGTCGCAATCGTGAAATGGTTAAGTCGCGATAGAGTTAAAACTGACATGTGTCAGTGTTGGTTATCAGGTAGACTGTTATCTCTAGCATATACGTATTATCTATAGTCTATGGTTGGATGGTTAATGGTTAATGTTATCAATGTCACTTTAAAAAAGTACACTGTGCGGTATTGTTGTTTGTAATTTTTGAAATATATTTTGAGCTTATTAACTTACAATTATTAGTGTGGTGATACGTATTATGGTTATACAAAGTTTATGAATAAGTGATTATATTTATATTTTTTACGTGCAAAAGTGAACTAGCAGAGATTTATCTCTTCGGATAATTTTGTTCATTTAATAATAATAGAAAATTGTTTTATAAATAAATCTTTATATTAATAATGGCTATATCTATACATAATAAAGTCGTATGTGGTCCCGAAGAGATGTCCATACCAGCGCACTTGTCCTACGGTCAATTTCTGTTTGATAAGTTTAAAATTGGAGGTGAACAAATAGCACAAGTTAGTGATTGTTATGTATTTTATTAAAATATTTAGTCTTGTTAAGTAAATATATTGTTTTTTAAGGGTTATTAAAATGTTTCTCATAATATATACTCAAGATCGTCAATGAAAACCCCTATGAAAGCCATTTTCATTTTTTTCTACATTTTTAAAGTGCTATGCCCCACTTCATATACAAAAATATTTAGAAAACATATAAAAAATTTAATATAGTGGGACTTGCAATTGGTACCTCTTGGGAACTGCACAAACACACCAACCACTAACCTGCCCATGGTTATCAAGCTATGTTGAAATTCTTATATGCTTTTTAAATGAAACTATTTTAACCGGGTTAAACATATATTTATTATTATACATTTTTGGAAACACAATATTTTGATCACTTTGCAGTAGTCCATGGTGTTATATGCTTTAATATATTATAAATTGTCTGATTTATATTTGTAAAATATTTTAATAAAATTGTTTCTACAGATTTGTGGTGAAACTGGAAACTCTGTTACATATAGGACAATTTTGCAGAAAAGTGTTAATTTAGCTGTAGCTCTACAAGAGCTAGGTTTAAAGAAAGGTGATGTAGTTTCACTAAGTAGTGAAAATCGATTTGAATTTACAGTTGCATCATTGGCTGTTATATACTGTGGTGGAATTTTATCAACCCTCAATGTTACATATTCACCTGGTATGATTTTTATTATATTATTATAATACTTCTCCTTTTTCATGTACCAACAAAAAAGTAACATTATATAAATTTATTTTTAGAGGAAATAATACATATATTTCATATAACAAAACCAAAATTTATTATAAGTTCCCCGATTACTGCACAAAATGTGTATGACTGTAGTAAAGATTTGCCATATGTTAAGAAAATTATTTTATTTGGTGATTATGATGTAGTACCAGGATTATTATATAATGAACTCATAAAGAAACATGTGGACATAGATAGTTTTACTTTAGTGGATGTGAATGGAGTTGAAGATGTTGTGGCTGTGATGTGTTCATCAGGTACTACTGGATTACCGAAAGGAGTAATGCTAACACATGTAAATTTTCTAACATTATCTGCTCATATGAAGTAAGTTTGAAATGTTGTATTATTTTTTACATTTTTGGTATTTATTATGTAATACAAATACAATAATAAAAAGTGAAAAATAAAAATGAAATATACATTTCCATTTAAATATGAAACAACTCTTAATTTAAGTATTTGTATTTTGTTGTAATTATCTTTATTTGTAAAACATTCCATACTTAATAATGATGATAAGAAAGTGATAATTTACCTTTCATACAACATATTTTACATATACAACTATATTTTTTATTTTGTATTTTTTTTACTTTCTTGCTGTATCTTCTATATTTATTACCCACTTTCCAACCATTATTTCAAAATATTGCATGTTGAGTTGATAGTACTGAATACTGTGCTTTGTCTCGTTACCAGACTGAGGAAATAAAATAAATCATTCTCTTAAATAGGAATCAAACCCACACTCACATTTACAGCACAGGGACAATGAAGTAGCTTCTATTTATTTTTTTTCTAATATAAGCAGTAAATTGTTATTAAGAATAAGAAGGTAAAATAGGAGCAGGAAAATCGTAATTTCCTTCAGACAGGAAAATTGTTAGGGAAAAACGAATAATAAGATTTGTGAAACCAATGCTTGAACCATTGGTTTTACCATATTTTATATCATACAAAATTCAACAAAAACTTTGCAGAAATATATTAATTAAGAAAGATTTTTATATAAAGTGTTCCTTGTACCTCATTGCTATAATTATTCAATAATTGTTTAAAGGAATTTTGTTAAGATCTTTTTATTGAGAAATTTAGGTAATTTGGCTACTGTGTACTATTGTAAATATTAAAAATATATTCATTAAAATTATTACTATTTCATAGTTTTTTTCCATTACAGATACTACTTAGAAACCTCGCAACAGAGGAAAAAACATAAAGTGATAAATGGGCTGTCATTGATACCTTGGTTCCATGCATATGGTTTTATATCAAAACTGGCTATTATGTGTTTAAACATTCAAATTGTTTTTTTAGTGCGGTTTGAGGAAAAACAATTCCTTGAAACTATTCAAAAGTATAAGGTAAAATAAATATTGAGAGATACCTAAGTTAATTTAGGCTGGCATGGCACAGTGGTAAGCATCTGACTGTCAACGTATCGATTATAGGTTCGATTCTTAGTTGGAAGAATGAATTATTTTCATTTCCTTGTCCAAGTCAAATAATTTTACTCAAAATAAGAAGTTACAAGCTTAGTTTTTTTAACGTCAAATAATTTATTACCGATAAGAAGAACCGGCATAAGAAACTATGCGGTACTTGCTCTAATAACAAGAGAAAGCGCGGCGGTTAGTTCCGTCAGTCAACACACAATTCTTAACAATTGAACTGAATATTTTTACACTAAGTTTACACGCTCTGTCTGAAAAAAACAAACGTTAGTAGAGAAAATTACTTTTTCAACGATTTCAAAATGAAGGAGGTTCTTAAATGGGTTTATATGTTACAAACCACGATGCTAAGTTCTATCGCTTAACCCGTAATGTCTCACCAGTTAAAGGGAGCTGATCATCTTCACATTAGGCTCTCTGCAAAAAACCAATGTCAGTAGAGAAATTTGCTTTTTTAAAGTAAAAATATATTTATTTTTAGATTAACATGACAACAATAGTGCCGCCTCTCGCAGTGTTTCTGGCCAAACATCCGTTAGTCGACCAGTATGACCTAACATCTTTAAACGAAGTATGGTGTGGGGCCGCTCCTCTGTCTAGAGAAATTCAGAATACTGTTTCCAAAAGGTATTTTTTTGGCTTAACATTGAATCTCGCATAGAATGGTGTGGATGAGTAGTTGCACTCATCGACGAGCTTTGTCTTGTTACCAGAACAAAGAAATAGTATAAGATTTTATTCCCTTAATTTCCAATCGAACCCACAACCATCGCGCTTATTGTCAAACTCAGTGCTGCTGCGCCACGACAGCCCTAAAGTAGATAAGTGCTTATACTCTTTTAGAGCACCAGGTGGCGTAAAGAAATAAAAAAATATGATAATTATTAATAAAATAACTAGTTGCTTTCCCTATTTAGATAAGTATACTGAGTGCTGGTAAGCGGAAACTAACTTATGTTTACCATAAAGGTCTATTTTATTTATAAATATATGAATATTCCTTTGTATTAAATGTGCCTTAAACGTTACTACAGCTTACTCATTCATTTTATTAATTCGTTTAACTTTTTATAAATCTTGGAGAAAAACAACCACATATGTGCTAAATGTATTTATGACGTATATTAATAACTTCCAAGAATGATAATTATGATGTATCAAAATTAACATTTTTATTTTATATACAGGGTGGAAGTGTCAGCACCACATTAAATGAAACCACAGTTTTAACTACTCTATAAAAGCCTAATATAATTCAGAAAAAAATAAATTCCCAAAAATGAAAAAGTTATTTTTTCAAACAAAATAAATAATAAAATTGTCATTTTAAAACAAAACGCCATTTGTAAGGATGACGCACGCACACATTAACCTATCAAAGGAACACCGCCGCACACGCCTCATTTCGAAATCGAGTCGTATGTGTTGGCGATAAAGTTCAAAGTCGTTTAACCTTTAGTAGTATTTTTGTAGTAGGAAGTGTTTATGTTATTGGGATCTATACGTAATCGCGTCACACGAAATACAGGTATGGATAAAAATCGTGAAATGAAAAAAAAATCCTACATCCAAACTGTCGAGGCATCTTGATTAATTTCTTTAGGTATAGGTTTGAAATATTTTACCCTATATGCTGTCTGCGTAAATGGAGCGCTGCCTCTTCCACCCTGTATATGATATAAAATAAAAATGATAATTTTGTAAGAAATCTTTAAATGCAATTTTTTATGCACTATATAATTTTGTATCCAATAAAGCAATGGTACCACTTACATTTAAAAAAAATGGATTGTAGTGTAATCATTAAAATTATAAACTCAAAAACCAACAATAAAATAAACACTCAATTCAACAAAAATAAATAAAGAGACTTACGCCCGGATATATAAACGGCTCTTAACTCAGAGATCGATCTTGAGAAATAATTACGAATATTTATAAATACGGGCTGTATAGTGTTTCTAAGTTCGAAATATAAGATAGTTATTTTCCTAGTACTTCGAAACTGACTTGTTTGTCTGTCTGTTCATTTATATAATATGTGTATGTTTATAATATGTATGTTTAGGCCAGTCGTGGCATAGGGGCACAAAGTGTGACTGTAAAACCGACTGGTTGTGGGTTCTATCCCCACTCGAGGAGATGAAATATTTACTTAAATTTTTATTTCCATTTCTTCGCTCTGGTGTCGAGGCAAAGCGCGGCGTTGAGTTCTGCCACTCAACATGCAATGCCTCCAGAATCCGGCAGAAAGTGGGGAACGGAGTCTCTTAACACTAAGTTCCCTTTGCCTACCCTGCTGTGTGCGGGATTTAGCGTGAAGCTGATTTATTTGATTTATTTTTGTATATGCTTTAGATGTCCTCGTTTAACTATCGCGTAATTGTTTTGCATTTTACGCATATTTACATAAAACCTGTAAACATACTGCACATCTCATATCATTGTGATACTCTTATCATGATATCATACACGTTTTCCATTTTAAAAGTCAAAATTGTAAAGTTATATTAAACGATTTATCGTTTCCTCCACTTAAATTATGCATTTTTTTATATCAATTAAATACAGTGTAACATCCATATAGCGTCAATTAATTTAAGATATTTTCTGACGCGTCGGAATTACTTTAGTTGATAAAGCTTGTTTTCCACAATATATGTTATTGGATTTTGATATTAACGTTTCATATAAATTCTAAAATTATTGGCCGATTCGTAATGATAATAATAAATATTTTTATATTTTGTTTATCTTCACGTATATTACACGTATTCCGCATATAGCAGGGTAGGCAGAGAGAGAACAGAGTGTCTTAGGAAACTTACACGAGGTTTCTAACACTCTGTTCCTCACTTTCCGTCCAATTTTTTGAGGCATTGCGTGTGGAATGGCAGAAGTCCACGCCAGGCTTTTAACACTGTAGTCTAAAATGAATGTTATAGAACTGGAATATCGCACATTCGGCAAGGTTACGGTCTCACGGAGGTCACAATGGCGTGCTGTGTTGACTTAACCAACGGAGAGAAAGTGGGCTCCTGCGGTACACCGGCGCCGGGGATGAGGATCAAGGTAACTACTATTATTACATAACATACATTTATATTTTATTTAGACGCCACCAAAAGGAATATTGATTATTAACATAGTTTTGTTTGATGAAACAAGGGATTCTTTAGTTATATCTACATAATATTCTGTATTTTTGTTACAAGTCATTATCAATAAGGTTTTACATACATATACATACCCGCCTAAGAATCGTGCCTACTCCAGAATTTCTAATAACAAAAATTATTAGTATTTATGTAAAAATATATTTTTTACTAAATTGCCTTTTTTTACAGTTAAATTTTAAAAAAATACTGTAAAAAAAATGTTCATTTCGGCACGACTTTAGTATTGCGCTACACGGTAAAGTAACTGGTGTGAAAATCGTCACTTCGTGCCTGAAACATGACCTCGACTTCGATAGGAGTATTATCATAACTTTTTTATTTTTTTTAAATTCTTTATTGCACAAAATTTGACACATAAAAATATGTACGATTACATTACCCTAATAAGCATTCAATAATAAATGGAAATTATGTAGGTGTGTAAAAAAAGATCTATAAGTTTTTTTTTTATCAGCTTCACTCTGTATACACCGCAAGAGTGTAGTGAAGGGTAGGCAGAAGGAACCTAGTGTTAAAACACTTTGTTCCCCACTTTCCACCGAATTTCAGAGGCAATTGAGTGTTGAATGGCGGAACTCAACGTCGCCATTTGCCTCGACACCAGAGCGAAGAAATGGAAACATAAATTTAAGTAAATATTTCATCTCCTCGAGTGGGGATCGACACACACCCACAACTAGTCGCGTTTACAGTCATACTTTGTGCCCCTGCGCCATGACTGGCCTTTTTTTGAAAGAACAGTTTATAAAAAGTATTTACCTTCCAATTACATGTACAATATGTATTTTACGCACATAAAATATTTTTTTTACATAAAATGTTAAATGATTATTCATTTGCTGCTTTCAGCATGTTTGTATAATTCCTTATTCAGTATATCAAATATTTCGCACATCAAGATAATAATCAATTGCAAAAAATGGACGTAGTATTTTAATCTCTTCTCTATATTATATAATAAAAGGATAGAAAAGTCAATTCTGTACATGAAAGATATAAAAAAAATAAAAATTAAGTCGATTAATATATCGATTATAGAACCTAAAAAACCACTCAGCAGAATTCTTGTCTGTCTGTCTGTCTGTCTGTCTGTTTATTTGTTCGTCAATCACGCAAAAACTACCAGACAGAAATTGATGAATTTTTGCATGGTATTAGCCTAGGGTCCCAAGGTACATTTTTTTTGGTACATTATAGTTTTATTTAAAAAAAATAAAAACTGAAAAATGTAAATTACTTAAAATACCGATAACTACTGTATGAAATTAAATTATTTTTAGCATGGTAATAGTTCAAAGCCTAATGCAACTTATAGAATAGTTTTTATCATAGAGTACAAAGAAATTTTACCAGAAAAAATAACATAATTACATTTTTTAATAAAAAAAATCGACTTTTTCAATTTCAATCGGATTTCATACTCTGAACTTAACCAAACTTTCACCAAACTACCCTTTTTATGTACCCTTTCTAATAAAAAAAGAATCATTAAAATCGGTTGAGTTGATATTGAGTTATTCGTCCATTTATCGCGCACATACTTAATGTAAATTTGAGATTTATATGTTTTTTTCATAGATTGTCCAGTGTCGGAAATGAACTAAATTAAAATAGGACTACACGGGACGCACTAGCTTCCAAATAAAAAAAAAAACATCAAAATCGGTTCACACAGTCAAAAGTTCTGAGGTAACAAGGATAAAAAATACAGTCGAATTGATGACCTCCTCTTTTAAGAAGTTGGTTAATAGAAATTTTACATAATTAAATTACGATTATTGTATTTAACCTCAATTTAAAAGAAGAAAGTAAATTGAGGCTGTTCATGGCACAGGGGCACAAAGTGTAAACTGGATGTAGGTTCTATTCCCACTTGAGGAAATTAAATATTTATTTAACTTTATATTTCCATTTCATTGCTCTGGTGTCGAGGCAAAGTGCGGCGTTGAGTTTCACTACTCAGCACGCAATGCCTACAGAATTCCGCGGAAAGTAGGGAACAGGGTGTCTTAACACTAGGTTCCCTCTGCCTACCCTTCTGTGTGCGGGATACAGCGTGAAGCTGAAAAAAGCTAGCTTAATAGTTGTTTAGTCTACCATAATTATTGTTTTAAACGTTTACGTTGGTGATATTAACAAAAATAATAAAGTAGGTATATTTATCGGGACTAGCTCAAATGGCGATATCTGCAATAAGAAGTACAGTAATACCCCGACTTACGCTACCCCGTTTTACGCGAATTCGGAAATACGCGGTTTTTCATTTTGATTGCCGCGCATCGGCTCTCTCGCTCTGCCCACTCAGTGTTCAGTTTGCGACAGGTTTAAACATGTTCCACGTGAAATTGTTTTACGTGCGCAGTGCGTTTTACTTATAATCTCTAATTATGTCGTCTAAAAGAACGAAAAATGAGTCATTTGAGCATAACAAGAAAAGAAAAACACTGTCTTTGGAGTGTAAACTAAATATAATTAAAGACTGAAGTAAAAATGAAAATTTGTGAAAAAACATTGTTAGACATCAAATATAACTCCGGTTTAGGTTACTTTATTTATAACAATGTAATTTTTTTTATTATCCTACACTTTATTAAACATTTTTCTTCTAAATTATGTTTTTTTTTAAACTCTGGTCCTGATTAAAGAAACTTTATATGCAAATTTAACCCCGACTTACACGGCATTCGCTCGGTCCCACCTGCCGCGTAAGTCCGGGGTACTGTATATGTATTTGGAAAGTAGATTCTGATTGTGAGTTCATAGTTTATAAAACTTTGTATTGTGTTTAGATGACGCGGTGATGTCAATACATTTTAATCATTGTCGTTATATATACGTTGCATTCATTTACAGTAGATATATTTCTCAAGAGAACTTTCTCAATATATAAAAAATACATTAAATAATCATGTTAAAGTCAAAGTATCAAATATATTAATGTTATCTGTTAAAATAGCGTGAAGCTGATTAAACTTAATGTTATAATCAAAACAAATGCATTGTATGTAAATTTATTTATACGTTTTAAGTATGAAAAAATGCAAAATAATTGAAAAAATAAAAAAGTTATGTTTTCAAACAAAATAAATATTAAAATTATTGTTGTAAAATAAAATATAATTTGTCGAGAACGACGCACGCACACATAAACCTATCAAAGGGAAACCGCCGCATACGCCTCATTCCGAAATCGAGTCGTAGATATTGGCGGCAAAGTTCAAAGTTCTATAGATTTTAGTAGTATTTGTGTAGTAGTATGTGTTTACGTTATTGGTATCTATGCGTAACCGCGTCACACGAAATATAGATATGAATAAACATCGTGAAATAAAAAAAAAACCTACGTCTTCACTGTTGATGTGTCTTGCTTAATTTCTTTAGGTATGGGTTTAAAATATTTTACCCTATATGCTGTTTCCGTAAATGGAGCGCTGACGCTTCTCTTCTCTTCTTTGTTAAAGGCCGTCGCTGCACAGGGGCACAAAGTTGTGACTGTAACGCGACGGTTGTGGTCCGATCCCCACTTGGAGGATTGAATTATAATTTAATAATATTTTCATTTTGTTTATTAATATTTTCATTTCGCACATCAGTCACACATTATACGCAGTATCTTAACACTAAGTTCCCTCTGTCAACCCTGCTAAAGGCGGGATAAAGCGTGGATCTGGTTTTAACTTTGTGTGAACCGATTAAAATAAAGTCCAGTCCAGTTGAGGCCAGTCGTGGCGCAGCGGCACGAAGAGTGACTGTAAAACCGACTGGTTGTGGGTTCGATCCCTACTCGAGGAGATGAAATATTTACTTAAATGTATATTTCCATTTCTTCGCTCTGGTGTGGAGGTTAAGCACGGCGTTGAGTTCTGCCACTCAACACGCAATGCCTCCAGAATTCGGCAGAAAGTGGGGAACGGAGTGTCTTAACACTAGGTTCCCTCTGCCTAACCTGCTGTGTGCGGGATACAGCGTGAAGCTCATTAAAATAAAACGAATACTCAAAATTTAAGGGCAGTTTGCTAAAATACAAAAAAAAAAAAAAATCGGTTAAGCAGTTTCTGAGATTATCGTGAAGAAACGCACATACAAACAGACCAACTGACGAAGTTTTATTACATTGTTAATTGTAATATCTTCTATATACGGACACCGATGAGTTAGGATTTTATTGTAAGTATCGATAAGTTATATTTTTATTTCAAACATTCAATTGAAGATTCTTATGGGAGGTACAAAAATGCGACCTAAAGTTTTAATAACTTTCTCATAAGAAATCTTCATTGCGCTGCAAATATACATAATAGGTATATCAAAACACGAACATAATTCAGTGTGTTAAGTAAATAATTCTGTGGTATAAGCGGACGAAGCCGCGAGCGGGTCGCTAGTAGTAATAATAATAGTACTTTATACCACATAAAATTGTGTGTGTATTTTATATGTATGTATATATTTATTGTCTGTGTATTTATTTTTTATTTTACATCGTTAAAAAATTAATAATATTACTATACTCTTACGTAATTTAAAAAATATAAAAGAAATAACAAAAGATTGCGAAGTAGAATTATCATAATGTCCAATGTACAGAATATACATTGATTATAAATTATGAATATCTACAAAGTATATTTTTTCTGGTGTTAAAAACAAATGTTTATTACATAAAAATCAGTAACGATAAAATTTATAATGTAATAAGATAAAACGATAATATCGTTTTAATGTCTTTATCTACGTGATACGGGCTTAAAGTTATTAAAGTGTGAAATAATAGATATATAATTTAAATTAAAAAAAATTAAAAAATTACCTTCACGCTGTATCCCGCACACAGCAGGGTAGGCAGAGGGAACCCAGTGTTAAGACACTCCATTCCCCACTTTCTGCCGAATTCTGGAGGCATTGCGTGTTGAGTGGCAGAACTCAACGCCGCGCTTAACCTCGACACCAGAGCGAAGAAATGGAAATATAAATTTAAGTAAATATTTCATCTCCTCAAGTGGGGATCGAACCCACAACCAGTCGGTTTTGCAGTCACACCTCGTGCCGCTGCGCCACGACTGGCCTCAATATATATAATTTATATTTTCATTAATATGAAAATATAATGTACCTAAAGATAATACATTGATTGTAGAATGTCAATAAAATATATAATTGTAATGATAATTGTACATATCATTATATAAATCTCTTTCTATTATATAAAAATATGTTTCCTCGAATGTACTATATAACGTTGTCCGGGTGTTTATTTATTTTTTGAAATAAATTCACGTTCGCAAATTTCATGAAGATAAGCTTCGGCTTTTATAGCATGTAATTTGGACTTATACATTTCGAGAAAATGTAAATTTAAAATATTTCAAAAGTACTGTCTTGCTCTGTTAATGACCCCCAGTGTCTTTGAGACCAACTTGGTCTTGTTTTCGAGATGATCGCGATACTGGCAGACACCTGGCAGAAACGCTAAGGCCCAATGTGCTGATACTGGGCGTGGTGTAAGACTGGCGATACGACAAATGGGGTTTTTTGTGGTTAACGCGCAAGCTTGTGTCTTCTTGGGATTGAATTGAACTAAGTTCCTTTCACCCCACAAGGAAACATTCCCGAAGGATGCCTTAACTGAAGACACAAGTTTATTTCGGAACTGGTCGACGTTTTCCCGAGAAACACTTGCGCGGCCGGAGTGAACAGCGTCTACTGTGCTATCATTTGCATAGCAATGAACTAAAGAAAAATATAAATTAATAATAAACAGAAAATTAGCACATAAAAATTATAACAGTAGATCGTAAATGTATGCAAATTTACAAAACCGTCAACGTCATCTGCCCGTTCGAGGCGGTTATACCGTGCGGCTCGTACGCTAGGCCATTTTGAATCAGCGATATCTCCTTAATTATTTATTAGAATGATGTACAGTAAATATTATAAATAATAGTCACCTTTAGCATTTCATCAAGATTGAAATTATGGTTTCAATCTAGATGAAATTATAAATTTTTGATAAAGATGAATATAACAATCAGATCAGCGGTTTGGCCCTGCTTGCGTCACATATAGACAGACAGATAGAGTTACTTGCGAATTTATAATATAGGTATGGATGTCGGAATTGCACGAATAAAAAGTAAGATTTACGACTAAAGAATAAAAAAATGTATGTAATGTTTCCTTTCCTGTGAGAAAGGCAGTACTCATGTGTTATACATATAACATGACAATTAATTTAAAAATCAGCTTCACGCTGTTATCCACACACAGCGGGGTAGACAGAGGGAACCTAGTGTTAAGACACTGCGTTCCCCACCTTCCGCCGAATATTTGGAGACATTGCGTGTTGAGTGGTGGAAATCAACGCCGCGCTTTGCCGTGACACCAGAGCGAAGAAATGAAAATATAAATTTATATATTTCATTTCCTCGAGTGGGTATCGAACCCTCAACCAGTCGCATTTATAGTCACACTTTATGCCCCTGCGGCACGTCTGGTCTCGTACATAATAATATTTTTAAATATAATATTTATAAATATAATAAAATAAATAACATAATATTTACTTACTACTTACATACTTATTTTCAGACATGACGTGATATATGAGCATTTTAGCCTTAAAAGGCTTTAAATTTAAAACTTATTTCTTATTTCTACAAAATCTTTTTTCTCATAATAAATTTAAAGAATATTCGTTTTGTAAAAAATATTTTATTTCTAAGTGTGGAACAACACTTTAATAATGTTAAAAATATACGATGTGTTCTCAGGTGCTAGACACAGAAACCGGTCAGAGACTCGGACCAAAGCAAGAAGGTGAGCTTTGGATAAAGTCACCACTCCGCATGAAGGGGTACATGGGAGACCTTCAAGCGAGCGCAGCTCTCTTTGACAGCGAGGGTTACGTGCAAACCGGTGATGTCGGGTATTACGACGAAGAAGGCTTCTTCTATATAGTGGACAGGCTGAAGGAGCTAATTAAATATAAAGGTTTTCAGGTAAGGCATTATTTTTTAATATGTTTTGTATTAAATTGACCTTTATCGAACTATTTATCAATATTTAACATGTATTATAAGGTTAATGTTATTTTTTTCATAAAACGTGTAAATTTTTGTGCCCTTGACTTTACCAATTCTATTAGAAAGTGTAGAAGAGTATGTCTTGACATTAGGTTCTATCGGTCTACTTGAGGCTGTCGTAGTGAGATGGGTTTGACTGTAATCCCGACGATCGTGGGTTCCTTTCACACTCAGCAAAACGAATTATTTTTATTTCCTCGCTCAGATAGCCGAAACGCGGTACTGAGTTAGGCCACTTAACATGCAATGTTTAGAAAAGGTATGGTGCGTGGGATCGAGGTGTCTTAACATGTGAAGCTATCTGTTTCCAGGTGGCGCCGGCGGAGTTGGAGGCGCTGCTGCTGCGGCACCCGGGCGTGGCGGACTGCGGCGTGGTGGGGCTCCCCGACGAGGCGGCCGGCGAGCTGCCCGTCGCCTTCGTAGTGCCACAACCCAATGCTAACCTAACCGCTGATGCTATCATCAAATATGTCGCATCTAAGGTATCCTGTGTTGTTATTTTTTTTTTAGCTTTACTGAGAGTAGAGCTTTACTGTGTTGTTATTTTTTTTTAGCTTTACTAGAGATACTACACATAGCACAGGGGCCGTTCAAGTATTACGTAAGCAATTTTTTTGCAATTATTGACCAGCAGTTTCGCCTCCTTCATCTCCATTATTCTTTTTTTTTATTAATAATATAATTTAAGAAACAATATCTATACCTACATTGGAAGCAAATAATAATAATAAAAGTCTTTATTGCACACTTGAAAAGATACAAAAGAGTAACTTCTTAAAACAAAATGCACAAAGGCGGCCTTATCACTACAAGTGATCTCTTCCAGGCAACCAGATTCCGGAAGGATATAATTAAAAGTGCGGGCATAAAGCGGTGCAAAGCGACGCGAGAAATAACTAAATAAATAAACAAACAAATAAATAAATATATACGTTTACACATAAATACATATATAAATAAATATATAATACATAATTAAATAATTATACACATATACATACAAGTTCTTATACATAGACTGATTATATAAGTAAAATAAATAGAAAATAAATAAATAAAGGATAAATATATTAGCACATATTAAATATTATATTTTTGCCGAAGATAATAATTTTTCACTCTTATTTTGAAAATGTGTATAGAAGTAGATTGCCTAATTTCTCGTGGTAACGCATTCCACAATTTTACTGCTTCAACCGTAAACGACTTACTGTTACATTGGGTACGGCACAATGGTATTTCTAAGACGTTGTCACTTTTTGAGCGAAGGCTGAGAGGAAGACGGGAATTGGAGCCTAGGGAGGAAAAGCGCTCCTTAAGGTAAAAAGGAGTATCAGGATGGAAAAGGATAGAATAGAGGAGCGTGACAGTGTGGAGATTCCGTCGATCTTTCAGCCCATTCTTTAAAATAGTTACTTATAGCAATATTGTGGAACTATAGTCTTTAAATATACAAACATAATGAAAACTGCAATTAAATCAGCCGATTCTGAGATTAACGTGATCATACGCTCAGTCAAATAGACATTTTTTTATTAAATTGTATTTGGTCCTATTACGTTATTAAAAGCCACTAATAACATTGTTTCTGATACATATTCCATGTAAAGACACCGACCTGTTACGATTTTATTATAAATATACTTATTTATAGATCTATATAAACACACAGTAAAAAGTATGTTAAAATCAAAATCAAAAACACTTTATTGCACAGAGATAACATATAAATTCAATAAAATTAGTAATTTTAGCACAGTGCAAAAGGCGGCCTTATCACTATAAGTGATCTCTTACAGGCAACCTAAGCACAGCAAAGCAGAAGTAGAAATAATAAAAATAAAATAGACATAAAGAAAAGGAAAAATAAGTAAACTAACCATGTAGATACTTTACCTTTGAAAAGATACGTTCGTGTGAATGTTGTATTTTGATTTTTTCGGGGAAAAACTTTTGTTAGTAGAAATTCTGGGGACTCGGAACCAGACTATACTAGGGTTGGCACGGCCCACCTGGCTAGGGAGAGGCCCGTCATACGCCCTAGTCCATAACCTTCTCAATCAGACTCACAAAAATCGCTTTAGCTATAAAATACAGACAGACAAAAAATAAAAATTGTTTGTTTCAAAGTGACTAGTGACGTAGTTAAAAATTAGTTAAATAAAGTATATTTTATTCTTCAAAAAGGTAATGAGGCCAGTGGTGGCGCAGTGGCACGTGGTGTGACTGTAAAACCGACTGGTTGTGGGTTCGATCCCCACTCGAGGAGATGAAATATTTACTAAAATTTATATTTCCATTTCTTCGCTCTGGTGTCGAGGTTAAGCGCGGCGTTGAGTTCTGCCACTCAACACGCAATGCCTCCAGAAATCGGCAGAAAGTGGGGAACGGAGTGTCTTAACACTAGGTTTCCTCTGCCTACCCTGCTGTGTGCGGGATACAGCGTGAAGCTGATTATTAAAAAGGTAATGTATCGAGATAAAAAAATATTTGTAAAAGCAAAAACCCCGACTGCATAAAACTAAAAAGAAAATAAACAAGTCCAATAGTTTATTAGGATTAACAGTCGGGACCTCTTTAAATTATGCGGGGTTCCTGGTAAAGATTTTATTGATTGAAGAATTACTTTAAGTCCCGACTGTTAATCCTAATAAACTATTGGACTTGTTTGTTTTCTTTTTAGTTTCATACAGTCGGGGTTTTTGTTTTTACAAATATTTTTTTTATTTTTCATCTTTTTGTTAGAACTCATTATGGTAATCATGATCATGATATACCTTTTTGAAATCCTCGTAGTAAGCTCTTGAATTTGAGTTCCATATTGTGGTATTCGAAACGAATTTTTTTTTTTTGGAGATATGAGGTAATAATGAATAAATAATACATACATACATACAAACAAGATACACGCGAAAAACATAACCCTTCCTTAGCAGTCGGGAAAAACATGAAGGTCGTATATAAATAATCAACAATTTGGCAATCAGCAATTATTGCGTTAATTATGAACCAAAGGAAGCGTTATATACTTACTTATCCACAAAATTTATGTTAGGTTATTCAAAATAAAGTTTTAAATGTAATTTGCATTTTTAATTTGGTATGCATTATAATATTTTTTCTTGCCGTACATCATATACATATGAGTGTGTTATATTATTTCTTAAATGTTATCTTTATTTATGAAGCAGTGAAGCAAAAAAGTGTAAAATATTACTTTATATTTTTAAAATTACATACCTCCCGCACACAGTAGAGTAGACAGATAGAACCTAGTGTTAAGACACTCCGTGCCCCACTCGAGTGGCGGAAATCTGCGCCGCGCTTTGCCTCGACACCAGAGCGAAAAAATGGAAATATAAATATAAATAAATATTTCATTTCCTCGAGAGGGGATCGAACCCACAACCAGTCGCGTATACAACCACAGTTTCTGCCCCTGCGCCACGACTAACCTCAGGCCTCATAATATACTTATATAAATAAAAAGTCAATTAAATAAAAAACCAAACCAAGTAGGGGATTCCTAAGCAACCATAAGATTTCTGTTTCGATCCCGTGAGTTTTATCTCCCATCTTAATACTCTCTGATAAAGATAACAAAGTCAGATAAATTTTGATATCAAAATACATAGGGTACATATTTAGATATAAACAGATTTTTTTTTTGTAAATACTTCGCGGTGTTTTAAAATAATAATTCTGAATTTATTTAGAAGTTATATAAAAATAAAAAACAAAAACTTAAAGACTTTTATGGCCATCGTGTTAATTACGTGTAAATTACGTCAAAGAATATATATTTATTATTCGTTGAACCATATAAGAAAGTAGTTTTCGAATTTATTTAAATAAAAAAAATTTCGTTATAAAATTTAAGGATGGTCCAGCGTGACAAAATCGAAAGCTCATCAATACTGACATAAAACTTTTTCCTTAACTTGTGTTCTCTTAAAAGTAATAAGTCAAAATAATTTGGTTGTTTGGTGTTTTTAGGTTTCTCCCGCAAAACACTTGCGTGGCGGCGTTATATTTGTGGAAGAAATACCAAAGAATCCATCTGGCAAGATTTTAAGAAGAGAACTTAAGAAACTTTTAATAATTAAGGTTAAGAGTAAGATATAACAGCGCCATATTTTGTTTTTGTGTAAATTTCAATACCAAAATAAGAAACTTTGACATCTTGCGTAATATTATTGGTGTTCTATTAATATTTAGTGGGAATTGTCATAAAGGATTATCTTTAAGTTACATATTTATTTCCATAATTCCATATAATTGTGTCTTAGTTTGTTAAAATTGATAAATTATCTAAGCCAAAAATTTGTATAGGGACACATGAGATAAAGAAAACACAATATATTAATAAAGACGATTGTATAATATATTATAAAATATGAATACATAACGATTCAAAATTAAACAAGGTGTGTTAAACACTTTTACTTATTAGCTAGTTTATCTTTTAGTTCTTGTGGGATTCGTTCTAAAGCATAATCATGTAGTTCGTTACTAACAGCTGCTAAGACACCAGTCTTGTTTGGTCTTCCTTCTGAAGCTCCATATTTGTAATAATCTCCAAGAATATCAGTTAGTTTACCACCAGCAGCGCTTAGTATTGCTTCCGGTGCACACGTGTCCCATTTTTTACAACCGGGACTGGCGAAGACATAAACTGATGCAACTCCTTCTAACAATTGTATAACCTACGATACAATTTTTTATTATATTTTACATTTTTAAATTGTTATTCCACAGTAGGGGAGAAAGATATTTTAGAAAACTTATAATAAATTGTACTTCTCATAAGTCAAAGCCATATCTGACCCAAACACCCGTTTCTTGAAAAAGTTCCAAGTGCTCTGACCAGCAAATCTACTACCAACTATGTTGAAATTCTTACGCGCTTGTTACAATTAAGAATTTTGACATAGCTTAATAATAATGTATGTAATGTATGTTAGAGGCCGGTCGTGGCGCAGCGGCACGAGGTGTGACTGCAAAATCGACTGGTTGTGGGTTCAAATCCCACTCGAGGAGATGAAATATTTACTTAAATTTATATTTCCATTTCTTCGCTCTGGTGTCGAGGTTAAGCGCGGCGTTGAGTTCTGCCACTCAACACGCAATGCCTCCAGAATTCGGCAGAAAGTGGAGAACGGAGTGTCTTAACACTAGGTTCCCTCTGCCTACCCTGCTGTGTGCGGGATACAGCGTGAAGCTAATTTAATTTTTTTTTTTAATGTATAGTTTAGTGGTCAGGAGGACCTAGAATGTTTCCAGATCCAGGTTGAGGTTCAAAGGGTTATATGTTTTCTAAATCTTTTGACATTTTAAATTATTATGTATGGGTTACAAGTTATAAGTAGGTGTGTTTATCGTTATTATATGTTGACTACGGTGTTATTGTTAATTTATCAAAATATATGATAATTTTAGATGTTGTATGTTTTTTATTATTGTTGGTTTTGGTTAATGTTAATTTATTGTGATAGTAATCACTTTTTTATAATGCGCCAATGAAAGTAAAAAATATATATTTTATTAGCACAAATAAGGTAAACATTTACTATAAATTCCATTAAAGTTACCTTATAACCTGCACCTCCAACTCTTAAAATTTTCGCCGCATTCATAACCTCCAAAGCTTTTTCAACTACAGGATTTGAATGGCTTCTTGTGGTAGTGATAACTAAAGAGTCCGGAGGGGGTGCTGCAGTAAATCCTCCACAACCCGCACCTTGCAGACCCCATATAGTCCTACCAACTTTTTTCTCCCCACCTACTAAAGTTTTATAATAAGGTTGATGTATCACACCAGCCACTGGTTTCTCATTGACAGATATACCGATTAAAACTGTCACATGTTCCAGGAAACCTGTAACAATTGGGATAAAAATATTTTGTTTTATGATAAATAAAATATTTGACTATTTTCAAAATGTGGAGTTACATATATATTTACACAGGTACATGCAGCTTGCAATACTAAAGGAAATATCAAGCTTAATATATTTTTTTAACTTAATTTGCACACCAGATAACTTCATCTTCATGAACTTTACAAAAGACACAGAAAACATTGTTATTTCTTGCAGACCCCTTATGTAAATAAATTGATGTTTGTGTGAAAAATACATCTAAATATATTATCTACCAACATAACTTTTTTTATAGAACTATAAAAATTTATTTATAGATGATTTATAACTTTTTTTCCATAAGTGGTCATTTAATATTATTAACATAATATTTTTTATTATATATGAAGAAGCTGTTAACTGGTTTGTGAATTAGGGTATCATTTTAAGTACAAGCAACAATGTTTGTAATAGAAAAATAGTGTGAAAACTCCAGAGATATGCTTGTGAAAGTAGAAAGTTAAAAACCACTAAGCCAAAGTCATTTGTGATGCATGCACTAAGACATTGTGATATTTTAGTTCAAAACAATTGTTATTCATAATGAGTCATTGTTTAATAAAATTGTATTCATCAATTAATATTGTTATTAATTAACATCCAAAAGGCACTACCTACTTAATTCAAATTTTTCCATTTACCATAGTTTGATTGTTGTAAACTTAAATACCACTTGATACTTATAAATGGATGTGTTAAATACATTTTCCATCGTTCCCATGGATCTTTCTTCAACATAAGGGCACCTAAAATTTGTAGATTCTTTTAATTATTTTTTTTTATTTCCTTCATCTTGATACTGTATCTCTTGTATACTGGAATAGGTAGAGAGATTACCAGAGTGAAGAAATTAAAATAATTTATTCCCACAAGCAGGAATCAAATCCACAATTGTCCTTCCCACTTCTCCAAAATGGTGTCATTCTATACAGCTTGGTGCCTTAAAATGTTTTAATTATCATGATATTGAAATCATTTGTATATAAAAAAACTTTACAATGATCAATAAAGAACTACTTTGAAAATACCCAAATATGTGTAGTAAAACAATTTAAGAATTTGACCTTGAGTGTATTCTGAAGTGCCATCAAGAGGATCAACCCACACTACAATATCTTCTTCTTTTACACCTTGGAATTTAGAAGGGCATTGTAGTGACAAGACTTCCTTGTCTGAGTCTATTACCAGCCAGTCACTCGGAACTTCACCCTGAAAATAATTAAATTTTTCAATGTCAATTGCACTCAGTTTAATAATTTTTTTTGCCCATTTTTTCTTTAATTTGTCGACTTTCCTTTTCAAACTAATCCTGCACTATGTCTTGTTACTAGATAGGGGAAATGAAAATATTTATTGCCTCAAATGTGAATTGAACTCACAACCTTACTCAAATGAAAGAAATGGCAAAACAATGAATAAGTTGCATATGGAAAATGGTCTTATTGATCAATGACCTTAAGACTATACAGAGATTTTTTAATATACTATTAAAAAAATATCTCAATTATTTAACAGCTATGTATTTTAATGTAATTTATAAATTTACCTCTGTATCCGTATTGTCCTCTTCGCCTATGATGCTAAGTTTTGGGTATTGTGCTGCCAGAGATGCAATAATACATCGCTGTGCTGATCTATCAGCTTCTGTTTGATAATCATCTTTGCCCTATTAAAAGAGCGAAAGTAACTTTGTAATTTTATGTAATAATCAATTATTCATAAAAAAGGCTGAAACAATAGATGACGAAACAAACCTTTTCAACGATACCGAGTTCTCCTTTGCTCATAACATCTCGTACAATTTTTCCTGCTCGGCCAGCAATAGATACGGAAGATGCTAGTAATTTCACAATAACTGGAATACTGGTTGACATTTTATATTTGGCAAATTTGTAAAGTAATAAAAATAAATAACTCTGTAATCGTGAAACAATATTACTTGAACTAAATTCTAAAGAGCGTCTGTCGTCTAACGCTTTGCTATCAGATTTGTGTTGTTGACACTTGACAGCTGACACTGAAATAGTGACTTGTACTGAATAGACTTAAATGAAAGTACAGTTCATTCTAGTTCCCCTCATGTACTTAGATTCATTCAAAACATGGAAATTAGTTCTCAGTCATTTTAGACTTCCGTAGCTAAATAATAAAACGGAACCTTTATAGAAGAGCCATATATGACTGTCCGTCTGTATGTGACAGCTTTTTTTTTATTTATAAAATTTAACTATTTAAACTACTCAGTTTAAACTTGGTAGGTAGACAAAAACAAAAAAAAATAAGGGTGTGGGCCCTTATTTTTTTTCTTGCTTGGAACTAAAAGATTTTTTTCATCTGACCCAATAATAATAACACTTATTTATTTCTTCGCACTGGTGTCGAGGCAAAGCGCGGCGTTGAGTTCCACCACTTAACACGCAATGCCTCGATTCGGCTGCGGAATGCTCTGTGTTTAAATTATTTTTTCCATTGTTATCAATTATATTTCATGTTAATTTTTGTTTCTTAATTATTAGTATTAGTTTTTAGTGTATTGTAAATAATAGTTGAGGTTAGTTGTCAAGTATATTCTTATATTATAATTTTTCCCTTATGTGTCATATATGACAGGAGGGATGGACATTAGGCCAGAATCGGATCCGCCTGAACTAGGCGAAAATTTTTGCACTCCCTATTCCGACCTTCCATCTCAGAATTTAAGTTTCAGAAAACGCCACAGTATTAAACAAAATATAGGTCCACTTAATGACAATTATTGATGTTTCTGCTATGATCCCTTTGATCAAAACTATTCATATCAATCCTTTCTTTGATAATTCTTTAATTTTCCTTTTTTAATTGATCCTTTCTTTTTAATTTTTTAATTGATCCTTTCTTTTTAATTTTTTAATTGATCCTTTCTTTTTAATTTTTATTACGACTTTGATTCTGACCCTTATATAATTCACGTCTCTCGACTTGAAACTGAGTCGTTAGCAGGTCTATCTATAAAGGCTCTTAAATTTGTTGAGTTTCTAAGCCCGGCCTGCTCTACTGGTTGGAAGTCATCGAATGTCTGAGCGAGACGGTTCGTGATAACCCTCGAAAACAACTTATATACATGGCTTAAGAGTGATATGGGGCGGTAGTTCTTTAACAAGGCTTTATCGCCCTTTTTGAAAAACAATTTTACCATACCTCTGCTCAGGACGGAATTGAAAAGGCTAGCTAAGCCTATCAAAACAGACTGGCCTCCAGCTTTGAGAAGCTCTGTATTTATTGCGTCCTCTCCAGGAGCTTTGTTGTTTTTAAGATGACCGAGGGCTATCCTAATCTCACTTATGTCGATCACAGTAAGCTCGTCTGATAGGTGACGGCTAAGCCTGGCTCGCGGGTCATCCATGCTGCGGTCCTCTAAGGGTGGTAATTTCGAGGAGTACACAACCGCGTAAAAATTTTCGACCTTGGCGAGAACTGCTAACTTAGAGGTGACGGTAGTTCCTTCTGCGGTTCTTAGTTTTGTCAGATGACAACAGGTGGTATGAGGCTTCGCTGAGACTTTCGAGCCCCTGTTGCGTGCAATAGCATCCTCAACATCCCGGGTATTTGAACGTCTTAAGTCACACCTTATTAGTTCACTTTCCTGTTAAGTATCTGACGCTCCGTTGGTGTAAGGCCCGTGAGTTCGCGTCGTTTCCTGATCTCTTCCAGAGTATCGCTTGTAAGCTTTGACTTTCGTCGATTTCTCATTGGTCGAAAATATTTTTGGCCCACTTCGCGGATGACACGCAATAGACTGCTAGTGGCTTCGTCTATATCCTGTGTGGTGTCCACACAGGATATAGACGACGGTATAGCGTCCTGTTAGTTTAAAATGTATATTAGCTTTAGTTTTTAATCCTTTTATTAAAATTAAATAATCGTTACGCCACTCAGCTTCACGCTGTATCCCGTACAGAGCTTGGTAGGTAGAAAGAACTAGTATTAAATTGCTCCGTTCCCCACTTTTCGCCGAATTCAGGACACATTACGTGTTGAGTGGCGAAACTCAACGCCGCGCTTTGTACGCTACTTCGATTCTCAATTAACAGGTTTTTATTTTTACTTATTTAGAAACGTATAAAAATTTGTACGCAGCGGGACTCGAACCCGCGCCTCCTGGAAACCGACCAGGCGCTCTGACCACTAAGCCATGCGTTCTCGCCAAGCTACGTCGAAATTTTTATACGCTTGTTACAACTTATTTATGTTGTTAGTATCTCTGTAGGGAGATTTTTACAAATTTCTGCTACCCAAAGATAATTACTATGAATTATCGTTTGGCAAGAGAGAAACTATTTTTTAAATATTTTTAAACATTTTTAAAGTATTATTCCACACTTAGGAAAGAAAAATACTTATTTAGAAAACGTATAAAAATTTGAACGCAGCGGGACTCGAACCCGCGCCTCCTGGTTCGAGTCCCGCTAAAAATTTAAACGCAGCGGGATATTTTATCATAAGTATATTATGTATTTATTATATAGTATATGTGTATTTGTATTTAATTGTTATATTATATTATTTATTTTGTGTAGCTATAAATATATATATTTCATGTGTACCCTTTTTATTATTATTATTATTTTGTTATTTTATTTATTATGTTTATTATTGCTATTTTTGTTTTTTTTTTCTGCACTGCACTGTCTTCTTGTCTTTCCCGCTACTTTGCACTTATCCACTTCCACGGGTTGGCTGGAAGAGATCTCTTCTAGAGATAAGTGGAGTGTGGAGAGTGGTCTAGACGGTGGTTGTGAATAAAATTTCGAAATGTTTGTTTTATTATGTATGAATTTGGTGCAATAAAGAATATTATTATAATTTTATATTTGTAAGATCATACTTTTTAAGATCACATCATTATTGTCCCCCAGGTGTATTGTAACTGTAATTAATTTTGTATGGGAACTATATAATTTTAAACAATTAGAACTTTAAGAAAAATGCTTTATTAATAATTTGTGTACATTTTTTAACATAATTTGACCACAAGAAATAGATTTTTTTTATTCAATAATAACACTACAGTTTCATATTATATATTTTAAAGTAACAATGATAATAATTAAAACATTATATGATAAAATATTGAACAATAAGGCACTTATATGATAATATATTCAAAAAAATTAAGCACTAAATACAATTGCTTGACCCTTATATTTCTGTGAATTTTTGGTAAATTTATATACTCACATCTTCTATAGCGTATACATGATTATAAACACAGTCAATGAAATTATTAGAAAAAGAACGTGTAGCAAGCAAAAGTAAGTAACAACAATAAACTAAAATATTTTGAACCCCTAAACCAGTCAACTTATTTTAATATATTTTATTCTCTAAAATAAATAACACAAACTCTTATCAAACCACCAGTGATCTATTAAAATGTAGAAAATGTAATTTAGGAGCCGTTCAAGTATTACGTAAGCAGTTTTTTTTGCAATTATTGACCCCCCACCCCCCCCCCCCCCCCTCTATGTCATCAAAAATAAGCAATCCTCTTACAAATATTTCATTGAAAACGTAAAAAATAAACAAACCCAAGACCCCCCCCGCCCCCCTACAGTGCTTACGTAATACTTGAACGGCCCCTTACACAAGTAAATTAACTTAATAAATGTCATGAGCAATTATTTCCTAATGATAAATTGAAATGGTAAAAAAAACGATTTACCGTATGGATATGATGTAATGTACTATAATATAAAGTTCAATAAATAGTATAGAAGTCTAATTTTAATTTGTTTAAAGAGATGTGAAATTACATATTAAACATATTGCGAGGTCCGTCGTCATGGCGCAGCGGCACGGAGCCTAAGCGTAACCTAAACCTGACAGTCCCATTCTCATGCAGGAAAATTATTTTCATTTCCGTCCCACTGGTAATAAGACAAATAATGGCGTTGGGTTCCGCCATTCACCACGCTATGTGTAATTGGGCGGTGTTCGCGCAACGGAATGTCTCAGCACTAGGTTCCGTTTGCCTAAATATACACAGGATAGTGTAAAGCAAAATAACGGAAAAAATTGCTCAATGACATTTCTGAACCATTTTACGAAACAAAACAGATAAAGGTACAATTTTGGCAATAACAGTTTCTCATATAAACACTTAATTTTGCCTTGATAAGAGTTAGTAGTAGTAGTTGAAATCATATAGGTATACCTACATAACATATGATTTTAACAACTTTCATCATATCACTACAGTATCTGGACATAAAAGAATATGACAATACATTCTTATTCATGTTATTCAATACAATATATATTGTATATCGCACCTTTACTGGCGAAGTATTTGAAAATATAACGTAATATAATAAACTTTAGCAATTAATGCAAGAATATACAATATCCATAATATGAGTCTCGGCTTCATAAATTATTCTTTAATATTATTATAATAGCACTGATCTATAGTTTTATAGTGTGAACCATCATCAATTGTGACTAAAATAAAAACAAATACTTAATAAGCAAACTATATTTCATTAAATGTATACTTTAACAAGTTTTCAAACTGTTGTCTTTAGTAAACTAAAAGAATGAAAATGGAAAATCCACTAGACACTCTTAGAAATTTTAGTATATGTTAGAAGACGAACTAGGCGGCAGTTTAATATAATCGTTCGAATCGATGCCAGAGAAGTCATTTTGGTGTTCTATGTCCAGTGTCTGGGAATTATTTTCATAATAAGCATTTAATATGAGCGCTAAGTTCGCTGGTGGTAAACATACATACACTATTTTGTTCAATATTTGGACAAGATACAGAAGTTTCCTTGGTTATAACATTGTTAACTATTTTTCTGACAACTGCCCATATTATTAATAGTTTACCTCGTCATTAAAAAAAAAAAATTTAATAAAATACCCTTATTTCCATTAATGGTATATACGTGATATAGCATTTAAATTAAAATAAATGTTACAGATTCCTTTACCATAGAATTACTTTATTCAACCTGATTTGATTTCACGTTTTGTGGGGGCTATGATTGGGGGAAGATATGTCATATTAGACAATAGGGTCGTTATTATTGCGAAAGTAAACTATAAAAAAAAAAATATGTGAGAAATAACACAACTGTATCGAACTAAGACATTATTGCTCAAAAATTATTAAAATAAAATGTCACTAGTACCTTAACGACGTTGCTGGCTCCAGGACTCGGTATTTCGCTTGGAGGACTGTGTGTGCACAACAGCACAATGGGACAATATTTCTTCCAGTGTGTGTTCAATTTCCGGCAAAATCACAAAGACTCACTCTTACTCTTTACTCTCTCTCGCAGAAACTATGTGTAATATAGGAGTGAGGTTGATGTACCCAGTGCATCAGCAGTGCAGAGGCACCACAAAGGCAGCTTTTTACACATCTAATTTATTTTGTACAAGTGACAGCGTTGCGCCGGGGGTGCGATATGTACGTATATTAACATCAAAATATTTTGTTCCATAATAACTAAAGCCAGTTCCTTTCCAGTTCCAGAACAAACACATAGATTTGTATTTGAATAAAAAAAGTCAAAAATATAATAATAGATTGTATACATTTCATTTCAATATTTTTTTGTATTATAAGATTTAAAGTCAATAAGTAAATATTAAATTCCCTTAAAAGACCTACTACTAATGAAATGACCAAACCAAATCTTAAATATTTCCCTAATATATGTAAGATGCCTACAGTATGCACACTACTATTATTAGAGTTCTGTCTGTCCGTCTTTCACCAGGCTGTATCTCATGACTTGTGACAGTTAGACAGTTGAATTTGTACAGATATTTTATCTTTGTCTGCCAATATAACGGTAAATACAGCAAAGCAGAATTAAATAAATATGCAAGGGAGTTCCAATACAACAAACGTGATTTTCTTTTTATAGACCATCGTATGAAACCTTTCATGCGCGAGTACAACTCGCACTGGGATGGTTTTTGTAATTTTTTTTGTTTGGAAATTTTTAATGTCGTAGATTTGTATAAGATTGGAATAGTCTCTTATTTTTGCTGACAATTTCACCACATTTTAAGCTTAAAAATTAGAAATAGTAAACTGTTATAAAAATATCAATCTCACTACATCATCCTCATTATCGCATTTGCTTGGTCAATATATACGTAATACCTTGATCTAGTGTTATCGCCATCGTAAAATTGCAAGGCCTACAGCCACGTGTTCGGGTCAGGTGTTGTTATTCGCACCATTTTTTGCTACAATATCGGCATTCCAGAGATTTCTTGGTGGGGGATAAGCAACGGACCCGCATTCGAATATTCGCATTCGAATAGTGAAGACGTTATTCGTGTTGCAATTTCAGTGTTATTAAGAATCAGTGTCGTTAAGAATCAGTGTGGTTAAGAGTCAGTGTTGTTAAGTGTCAGTGAGTAATTGGGCTTGGTTTGTATTGTATTAAAGTAAGAATAAAATTACGTACGTGTCAGAATAAAGTGATTAAAATGTATAAAATTATATATAAATAAGAGATACATGATTGTATAAAGTAGATATAATCGAAAATATAACATTGTGAAGTTGTATACGTGTATTATTGTACTAATATCTAACTTTTTCCTAACATCAGAAGTGGGATTGGTTTGCCCTGCCCACAGAATGCCACGAAGCAAATCGCAATCCCGAAATGCTAAGAGAAGAAAGAGGAGGGTATCGCCCAGTTCGAGCTCTGCTTCCACTTCTGCATCGAGCCCACCAAGTTCATCCTCAGAGGAGAGAAATCGTCACAATCGCCGGCGCAAGGTGAAAAGGTCCCGTGAAACCGTGAGTCAAAATGCAGTACTATCGTCTATGATACCAGAGTTTGATCCCTTAATCGATAATGTTAATATGTGGATTAATGTAGTCGAAGCTAATGCCCGCGCGTTTGGTTGGTCTGATGAGATGATTAAATTCCAAGCGTTACAAAAGTTAAGAAAAACCGCCCAAATATGGTACGATTCACTACAAAAAACCGAAACTCGTTGGACCACGTGGAATTGGCGTCAGTGGCGTGACAGACTGTCTGACACATTTCAAGTTAAAAGAAATACATATTTACTTTTAAAAGAATTGGTAGATACTAAACCTTTTGAAGGGCAATCGTTATACGAATTCTTTTTTCAACAAAAGTGTCGAATAGAGAAACTTTCATTATCGTTCTCAGAATCAGATATCATATCGATAATTGTAGGTTCCATAGGAGATAAAAATCTTAGTATTGCGGCTGAATCCGGTAGTTTTAGGTACTGTGACGAATTAGCCTCTTTCTTACATAGTAGAACGTATGAGCCCGAAAAAGATAAGAAAAGTTCTTCTTTCAAAAGTATGAATCCAGTTCCAAAACACGTTTCTCAATCAAGAAATCAGTCTGGTGATTTTCCAAGTACTAGTAACAATTCCGCTGAAGTAAGACAAAAAAATAATATTCGTTGTTTTCGTTGCGGAGAATTTGGGCACAAAAGAAATGATTGTAATGTAAAAGGTAATATCAGTTGCACTTTTTGTAAAAAACCGGGACATTTAGAGCTAGCTTGTATGTCCAAACCTAAAACAAAAGTAGAAAAAGATGTCGAAGTAAAATTAATTACCGTATCAGAATCAAAACAAAAATTTTATAAAAAGATCTTAATTAACAATAACCAGGAGTGCAACGCGTTTATAGACATGGGGAGCGATTGTTCTTTAATTACTGAAAATCTTGTAAAAAAATATTTACTAGAACCTCATAAGTTACAAAAGCCAGTCTCTTTGTTCGGATTTACGAATGACCTTAGTATGATCGTAGAATCTGGTGTCACTCTTACTATTCGTGTAGATAATGTTGAATTAACTGTTATTCTATACGTGGTACAAAACTTAAAAGGCTGTGAAATGTTGATTGGAAGAAACTTCACTGAGAATAAGAATATCGTTTATAGTCGCGTTGGTGACACGTTAACATTTAATTATTTAAATGATTTTGAAAATAATAGCCAGTCACAAGTTAGTGTCATAGAAAAGGAGAATGTTTCTAAAGAAGTCTTAATAAATAACATATTGTCTAAATATCCGCGTTGTTTCTCAACAGATTTAAGTAATTTGGGGAAAGTCCCCGGTATCGAACTAGAAATCGAATTAACAACAAGCAAACCGGTTTTTCAACGGCCCTATCGCATGTCGGATACAGAACGTAAAATTACTCGCGAAATTATCGAAGATTTGCAAAAAAATGGTATTATACGTGCAAGTACTTCTCCGTACGCTAGTCCAGCTTTGTTAGTCGATAAAGCTTCCGGAGAAAAACGCTTATGTGTCGATTACCGAAAACTAAACAAAATTACGATTAAAGATAAGTACCCTATGCCGTTGATAGAAGACTTAATCGATAGGTTACGTGGATGTAAATTCTTTACTGCACTCGATCTAAAATGTGGTTACCATCACCTCATGGTTAAAGACAGTGATGTACACAAGACAGCATTCATTACTTTGGACGGCCACTACGAGTTTTTGCGTATGCCGTTTGGTTTGTGTAATGCACCAGCCGTATTCCAAAGATTGATGAATTCTGTCTTAGGCAATTTAAGATTTGGTAGAATAATAAATTATATGGATGACGTTTTAATTGCAACAGAAACTTTAGATGAAAACATATCGTGTTTAGAAACTGTTCTTAATCTATTACAAGAAAACGGTCTCACGGCAAATCGCGAGAAATGCTATTTTTTTTAAGAAAATATTAAATTTTTGGGTTATGATATTTCTATTGACGGGATTTACCCAAGTTCTAAAAAGATTAAAGCCATAAATGAGTATCCAACACCTAAATCGATACACGAAATTAGGCAATTCCTCGGACTAATTAACTATTTTAGAAAGTTTATTAAAAACTGTGCCATAATTTGTCGTCCACTTACAGACCTTTTAAAGAAAAATAGTTCATGGTGCTGGGAAAAAGATCAAGAAAATGCATTTTTAAAGTTAAAATCTATTCTTACCAGTAATGCTGTACTATGTATTTTTGATCCGCGATTACCAACTAATTTATACACAGATGCTAGCCGCGAGGGCCTTGGTTGTATCTTAATGCAAATTACAAAATCAGGAGAAAAACCAATTCATTTTTATAGTAGACAAACTAGCAATGAAGAAAAAAATTATCATTCATTTGAGTTAGAATTGTTAGCCATAGTAGTAGGTTTACAAAAATTTAGGCACTACTTATTAGGTTCATCTTTTAAGATAATAACTGATTGTAATGCAGTTCGTTACGCCTTAAGTAAACAAGAAATTATTCCGCGCATAAGTAGGTGGGTATGGTAAACCCAAGAATTTAATTTTGAGACAGTACACAGGCCCGGAACTCAAATGCAGCATGTTGATGCGTTAAGTAGAAATCCTGTGGTTAATGCTGATGACACAACGACACAAAATGTATTGTCTATAACAGAGGGTGATTGGTTGTTATCAGTACAATTGCAGGATCCATCAATATGTTGCATTAGAGAGATTTTACAGTCAGGACAAGCCGAGTCTAATAAACAAATTTTTAATAATTATGAATTGTTAGGTAATAAAGTGTATAGACGAACTGAGTTTGGTAGAAGATGGCTAGTCCCTAAACAGTGTATTTGGCAAATAATCCGGGCAAATCACGATGAAGTAGGTCATTTTGCAGTAGACAAAACTGTCGAACGAATAAAATCAAAGTATTGGTTTCGACGTTTAAAAAAAACTGTCTCGAAATATATTAAAAACTGTTTACATTGCATTTATTACAAAAATATTCATGGTAAAAAGCCGGGTAAACTTTATCCCATACCGAAATACGCAAGACCATTTCATACATTACATATAGACCATTTAGGCCCGTTTGTAAAAACAACCCAACAAAATTCTCATGTGTTAGTAGTTGTAGACTCTTTTACTAAATTCGTGTTCATTGCGCCGGTTAAAAATACAAAAAGCAAAATAGTGATAAATGAACTAAATAAAATATTTAAAATATTTGGTAATCCGAAAAGAATAGTTTGCGATGCCGGTACTGCATTTACATCTAAGTTGTTTCAAACATTTTGTAAAGACAAAGGAATAAGACAACACGTGATAGCCACAGCCATTCCACGTTCCAACGGTCAGGTTGAACGGTACAATCAAACGATTCTTGAGTCGTTACGTACGCTAGGGGCAAATAGCGAAAATAAATGGGACCAACATATACCAACTATTCAACAAGGTATTAATTCCACAATAAATAAAACAACGTCTGCAGTGCCTAGCGAAGTTTTTTTTGGTTATCGGTTAAAAATGGACCATGAAAATATTTTTGATGAAGAAGAACAAATGGTTGACGTAACATCGTTGAGAGCAAAAGTGGATCAAAACATTAAGGAAAATGCTGAAAAACAGAAAATAACATTCGACTCCAAAAGAAAAGAAGCGCCAACATTTAAAATCGGTGATTTGGTAGTGATGAAGATCCCAAGTCACACAAATGATGGACAAAGCACTAAACTATTACCACAATTCAAAGGTCCGTTTCAAATTAAAGAATGCTTAGGCAAAGATAGATACAGAGTTCAAGATATGAGAGGAGCTGAGAGGTCTACAAAGAAGTATGATGGTGTCGCCTGTATTGAAAATATGAAACCATGGATCAACATAGGCAATAATGATTAATGGCGGATGTTATCGATGGTGAGGTAAAACATGTTTTATTCAATAAATATTTTGCTTATTTTTCTGTCTAATAATGTTCTTTAGGAAGTAAAGAGTTGTTAATTTTTGCGATGTCTGGTGTATAACGCTTTAACAGAGCTTGATGTCATGGTGATTCAGTACCAAAGAACAGGAATCTGATATGAACGCTGTCTTTGGCTTAAAGAGTTCATGGTGATATGCAACTTCAGTGACCAAGTGTGCTGAAGTTAAACCATGTAGTACGGATAACTTGGCCGATGATGGGATAACTTAAATACTTAAAACTCTTATACTGATTACCGTGACATTAAAGGCTGTTATAGCGTAATGGAATATGGCATCCATTATGGGATACTGAGAAATCCCAACATGAATGCTGTTGATCATAAATGCTTGAAAATGTTTATTACAGTATATTTAAAGTTTCATTGCTCTGTTCACAGCTTTATACACCAGACCAAGACGCCATTCGGGGACGAAGGCGTTTGCAGGAGGGCCGGATGTTATCGCCATCGTAAAATTGCAAGGCCTACAGCCACGTGTTCGGGTCAGGTGTTGTTATTCGCACCATTTTTTGCTACAATATCGGCATTCCAGAGATTTCTTGGTGGGGGATAAGCAACGGACCCGCATTCGAATATTCGCATTCGAATAGTGAAGACGTTATTCGTGTTGCAATTTCAGTGTTATTAAGAATCAGTGTCGTTAAGAATCAGTGTGGTTAAGAGTCAGTGTTGTTAAGTGTCAGTGAGTAATTGGGCTTGGTTTGTATTGTATTAAAGTAAGAATAAAATTACGTACGTGTCAGAATAAAGTGATTAAAATGTATAAAATTATATATAAATAAGAGATACATGATTGTATAAAGTAGATATAATCGAAAATATAACATTGTGAAGTTGTATACGTGTATTATTGTACTAATATCTAACTTTTTCCTTACACTAGTGAAATGCCATTTTCGCAATACTCTTATCATCTCATATATATTACAGATAAAAAATATGTTTAGAATTTTGTTTGAGAAATTGCACTCCGGTCTATGAATAAATAAATGTCTTGAACATTTTAAATGAAAAAAAAAAAATAGTAAATCATCATCATCATCGCCATCCCAGCCTTTTTGTAAAATTTAACCCTTAACATTATCATTATCACCATCATTGTCATCGTCATCATCATCATCATCATCATCATTGGACCTGCACACTTGTGCCAGTATATGCGTAATAACCTGGTCTATAGTGTGGCTGTCGAGCATTTTCGCAATATTCTTATCCTCTATTACATATAAAAACAGATGTTTAGCATTCTCCCTTAGACATTGAACTCTGGTCCATTTTTCTTTGTTTGCAGGTTGGGCACCACAATTTTCTATGACTCTTTCTAATACCTGTAGAAGAATAATAATTTTTTTTTCTTGGTTATATTTTTTTAACTCCACACTGTATCCTCTTAATATATACGGAAGTGTAAAACGGAGTGTTTTGGTACTTTGTGCTTTTGCTTTCTCTGTTGCGTGAATATGATGAAACAAAAAAAAAACAGTAATAAAAAAAAAAGTTCTCAATGTTGAAAGAAACTATAGAAACAAAAAAAATTACATTAGACTATTTAGGAGCTCTTTCTACAAAACTATGTCACAAGGTATGAATGTGTGTGTATAATTCAGGAGGAATTGCATGTTGAGGAGTGGCGGATATCTACGCCGCGGTTTGCCTCGACCAGAGCGAAGTCATATAATATTTCATTTTCTTGAGAGGGAATCGAACCCACTACCTGTGGCGTTTACAGTCACACACTTACACGTACACCTGCACCACGATTCTTGTGACATAATTTATAGATTATCCTTTATCTAAATATAAAAGCAAAGAAACATTTTCAAATGTATAATAGGTAGTAAATTCTTGATACCTCATCAACACTTGCATCAGGCCACCCGAAGCACTCCAGCATATCTTTATCGATAAGCTGTGAGAGCAGCTTTCCAATATTGTCTATTAACTCTTCTTCGCACATTAAGGGAGAGTTGACTTCCACCTTGTACAAAATATAAATATTTTAGAATATCGTAGCTTCACCCTGTATCCCGCATAACAGGGTAGGCTGAAGGAAAAAGGCTGTTAAGAATCTCTGTATCCATATTTTTGCCCATTCTTAAGACATTTTTTTTGCCGGGGAATTAGTGGGGAATTGACGCGCTTACAGTCCGACGAAAAATACATAGTAATTTATAATGGTTCAAGGATTTTAAATGTATATATTTCATTGCGGCCAGTCGTGGCGCAGGGGCATAAAGTGTGACTGTAAGACTGGTTGTCGATCCCCACTCGAGGAAATGTTTTTTTATATTTTCGTTTATATCTTCTATCTTATAGTTTACGTGACAGTTGTGAGTTCAAATTTTGGTTTGGTATTTATACTAACAATATAATCATACAAAATGTGGCATTGAGTTTTGTAGCAGCAGCGACATATAGAAACAGAAGAACAGAATAACTTGATGTATCAGGTGCCTCAGTATTGTCATTTTCAAGAGGACTCCATCAAATTATTACATTTTTTATTTCTATCCTTAGTGTGGATTAATTTTAAAAAATATAGTCAAATAACCTCTATCACTTCGTCCTCCACGTCGAATTGCTCCTGTAATCCGCCGTATAGCACTCCCGAGCCGTACCCCTCCAGAATACGGTCTGACTCCGCGTCCAATACATTCAAGATTGACTCTAACTCGGACTTTTTCACTCTCTCCGTTCTGAGGTTAGCACCCTAGAAAATTTAACAGTAAATCATTTATATATTTAATTTTTGGACAATGGATGGAATATTTCCCAAATAGAAATATTCCGTTTATGATTTCTTAGTTTTAAAGAAACAATCCGGAAAATATCGGTTTTCTATAACGACTCTTCGACTGCTTTTGTCAGCAGCACTTTAAATGACTTAAGTACTTTAACTACTCTATAAAAGCCTCATACAATAAAATATATATATATATTTTTAAATAAAATAAATAATAAAATTATCGTTGTATAATAAAACGCCACTTGTTAAGAACGATGCACGCAGCATAAACCTATCAAAGGGAAACCGCCGCATACGCCTCATTCCGAAATCAAGTCGTAAGTATTGGCGGCAAAGTTCAAAATTCTTTAACCTTTAGTAGTATTTTTGTAGTAGTATATGTTTACGTTATCTATGCATAACTGCGTCTGATGAAACTTACGTCTAATGAAATGTATAAACTTCGTGAAACGAAAAAAAATACCTACGTCTAAACTGTTGAGGTATCTTGATTAATTTCTTTAGGTATGGGTTTAAAATATTTTACCCTATATGCTGTTCCCCACCACACCTGTATAGTAACACAAAAGTTTAGCGTAGTATGGCAGGTGGCGCTCACTCACCAGCACCTGGCGCACGTGCGTGAGGCGCTCGCGGAACACGTGCGGGTGCGCCTTGCGCACGTGGCGCACGAGCTGCTCGCCGCGCACGTAGGCGCGCGCCGCCACGCAGTACATGCAGCGCCGCGGCCGCTCCAGCGCGTGCGTGCTCATGTGCCGCCGCATGTTCATCTCGCTGTGGAACCGCTTCGAGCACACCTCGCACTGGTGCGCTGCATCGAACAAAAACTTGTACATTTTTTTATTTTAGATATTTTAACTATTGAAGTGTATATAAAATGTAACGCGATCGGCGGATCAACAGTTATCTATGGGTAGAGAGCCTCAGCACATATCCATTTCACACCCATGTATGTTGGCCGATTGGGAACATTACTAGTGATTTTTTTCCAGAAACAGTTTTAAAAACTAAGAGTACCAGTATAGTAAATCTCTGAAAGTTTCATAGGCGCAGCCCCATGACACATGTTAAATGACAAGGGCCTGGCCGTATTTGTAATTTTTTTCAAGAATTTCTCAAATATCTGCCGAGCCACTGAAAATTCTTCGAACATATATGTTGGTGAAATGGACAGGTACTGAGGTCCTCCATATACAGTCGTTACATATAGGTATATCCATAGACAGCCGTTGATCCTACGATCGCGTCACAGCCTGTATATTAACAGAACTAATTGTCTTGCAATATAATTAATAAATAAAAAAATATATAAACAATTTAAAATAAATGTGTGAATACAATTTTATACTAGATACTATAAATTATAAACACTTTATAAATTCCAAAATAACTTACGCTTATCGTCCAAATGCATTGTAACATGTCTCTGTAAAGCCTTCTCATTCTCAAACTCTGCTTTGCCATAAGAACAACCATCAATAGGACACAATAACTTGATTACGCCCATATGTTCCTTAGTGTGAATAAGAAGACTGAAAGTAAATTAATTAATAAACACACTATAATATTAAATAAAATTATAATAATAATAATATTATAGTTTTATTTTGGTCTTAAAGCATGGTATTCCAATATTCAATTTTATTTATATTGTAATGGATATGTATTTACAACTACTAATTATATTACATTACCTTCAGTTTTGTACGTTTAGTCTGATGAAAATAAGTTTAACTTTTGTATGGCACACATTCTAAGACCCGTATTTTGAAAACGTCTGAGATCGATCAGCAGTTTTTATTCATAGATATACATATCATATATTTATGAAAACGGCATCTCAAGATCGATCTCAGATTCGAAATAATTAAATTGATGAAATACGGCCTACAACCTTCTTTAGTAAATGGGCTATCAAATACAAAAATATTTTTCCAAATCAAACCAATACTTCCTGAGATTAGCATGTTCAACTAACCAAACTCTTCAGTTCTACAATATTAGTAAATATGAATGAAACAAATATGACCTACAATATTATTTTCATTTAGAGACATAAATATAAAGAATAAATTTGACGCCATCGTGTCGCAAGGAGGGGCACATCACACGCGTGTGACTGTATACGTAACAAGTTATGGATTCGATTCCCATTGGGGGAAAATGAAATACGTAATATTTTTATTTCCTCGCTCTGGTAATGAGGCAAAGCGCGGCGTTGAGCTCAGCTACTGAACAGCTCAACATTTAATACAGAGTGTATCCCCTACCTATCCCGCTAAGTGCGGGATAAAGCGTGAAACAAAAAAAAACTACTTACTCAGCTTTGGACGTGAATGTTTCTTTACACATGGAACACTGGTTGCCAGTGTGTCTTTGGAGGTGTCTTTGCAATTGCACTTTCTGTATGTAAGAACTATCACAAAATTTACATTTGTATGGTTTTTCTGTCGAATGTGTATAAACATGGCGGCGCATTACTTCAATTGTGAAAGTGCTGTAACCACACTGTGTAAAAAAATTAAACATAAATACAAAACTTGAATATTTAAATTATAAAAAAAAATGCAGCTTATGATTACAATGTTAAATTTGCTGTTAATTACTACTGCTTAAATAATAAGGTTCAAAAAATGCTACTCAAATAGATATGTTATGACTGTGCTCAAGTCACAGCCACTTTGTAGTCAAACTTGATGGATTTATGTACAGTCAGCACTTTACGAATTTTGTATCTAAAGGGAAATTTATAAAAGAAATACTTCAAACCTATATATGCAAAATGTTTGAGTAAGGTCTTTAAAAATTAAATTTTTTAACCTCTCCCTGCACATATCAGGGTAGCAGTAGGCCGAGGGAACCTGGATACTTAGCATTAAAAGATATCCATTAAGACACTTTCACTCCCTTATATTTAGTTACTTTCATTATTATTTTCTTTAATTTATTGCACAATTGCACATGATGAAGGCAAAGAGTTATGTGGTTCAATATATTAGGTAAAAATTAAAAAATAACATATTCCTAGTTATGGGAACTTGGAAGGCTTCTTTAATATTAATGAACAATTTAAGCTTTTTAATAGGAAATAATATACTTTATGAAATTTTTAATACCCTAGCACCTTGAATATTGGGTAAAAATGTCATATTTCAAAATGTTTTAACAAAAACATACAGATACCATTTTAACAAAATCATGTCATACTTACCACATAGCCTTTTCATGTTCAGCATTTAAAAAATACAAAAATATTTTTTAATATAGGGGCCGTTCAAGTATTACGTAAGCAGTTTTTTTTGCAATTATTGACCTCCCCCCTCCCCTATGTCATCAAAAATAAGCAATCCTCTTACCCCCTCCCCCAATGCTTACGTAAACATTGGCATATAATTTTTTTAAGGTATTTTTTATTGATATTTTATTATATAAAAGGACATGTCCCCAATGACTGAGGTAAGACGCACGCACATCCGTAACCCCTGATAGTAGAAACGTGAAATTTGGACAGATTAATATTTTCGAATTCTGGAAATCCACTAAGCAGGGTTGAAAGTTTGTATGGAAAAAAATTGAAATCCCGATTTTTATAAAACTTTAAATTCAGACTCTTAAAAATATTTCATTGAACACGTGTTTCATGGTTTATTTAATTCAATTCACCGCCTAAGGGTGCAAATAAGAGGTTGAAATTTGTATGTAAAAATCCTTAAATCGCCACAGATTTTTATAAAATTTGAAATTTAGACTCTTGACAACGTGCTATTCCCTAAATAGATATAATGGCTGTGGGCAGGCGCAGCTTCGTCCGCGTATTTGCACGCAATAAAATATTTTTAACTATGAATTTAATTTTTTTAAAAAATCGGTGACGATTTAAAGATTTTTCCATATAAACTTTCAACCCCTTATTTGAAGCCTTAGGGGGTGAATTCTAAAAAAACCATGAAACACGTGTTCAATGAAATATTTTTAAGTCTGAATTTCAAATTTTATAAAAATCGGTGCCGATTTAAAAATTTTTCCATACAAACAAGCGAAATTGGGGTTGAAATACCAATGTCAGGAGGCGCGGGTATTCTCTCTTGCCAGACGATAATTCTTAGTAATTATCTTTGGGTAGCGGAAATTTGTAAAAATCTCCCTACAGAGATGCTAACAACATAAATAAGTTGTAACAAGCGTATAAAAATTTCGACATAGCTTGATGAGAACAGAGATGCTAACAACATAAATAAGTTGTAACAAGCGTATAAAAATTTCGACGTAGCTCGATGAGAACGTATGGCTTAGTAGTTAGAGCGCCTGGTCGGTTTCCAGGAGGCGCGCCTTCAAGTCCCGCTACGTTCAAATTTTTATACGTTTTCTAAATAAGTATAATAGTTATATCGTCCACCATACATACGTCTACCAAATATAGCCATAATATATATGAAAAAATAAATAACTTCTGCTTACGTAATTACTAGCTAGACCCCCCACCCCCCATGTCATCAAAAATAAGCAAACCCAAGACCCCCCCGCCCCCATACAGTGCTTACGTAATACTTGAACGGCCCCATAATAAAAAAAAAAAATACAATAAAAACATTTACAAGTTTGAGTACAGTATTATAATTTTCTTTTAGCTGTATCCTGCATATAACAGCAGTATAGGCTAAGAGAACTTAGTCTTTTGTATTGTTGCACTGTTTTTGAAATATTGCATGTTGAGTAGCAGATCTCAATGCCACGCTGTGCCTTCTTACTAGAGCAAGGAAATGAAAATAATTTTATATTTTTCATTAATTTTAACAGTCATAGACTGTCCCACGGTATCACAATGATCCCTCATCTACTTGTCTACACTAAATGAGAATCTGCATCAGACAGTTTGGTTTTTAATAGAGAATATTAACATATTATATTACCTTATATTTTACTTACCACATCACATGAAAATTTTTTTTCTCCATGTATTTCTAAATGTTTGGCCATAGCGCCACGAGAACTAGTCACTTTGCCACAGTGGTCACATTCAAAATGTGGAGTTTCTAAAAAGGACACACATACATACACATCATATATTTTATATCTGATTTTCTTCCCATCTATTTATATCCACATATAGTTTATATCCACATATAGTATGGTAGGCAGAAGAAATGTAGCAGTAAAATATTCCATCACCATGCATTATTCAATTTTTGAGACATTGATTGAAATCAAGCCAATAACTGTCACATACGTTTGTATATAATATCAAGATTTAATTAAAAAATAAATACTAAATAAAAATGCACCTGTATGGTTAGTAATATTATGGATAATTAGTTTTGAAAAGTTTCTCGTATGGAAATCACAGAACTTGCAGTTAAAGAATTCATTTGATAAATGTTGTGTGCGCAAATGGACCACCAAATTATCTCGCCTTGTAAATGTTGCAGAACAAATCTAGAATTATAAACAAATGGAAATTATACATTTAGATAAAAAAAAAATAGTAATATAGCTTAACACTGCAACAACAGAATAGGCAGAGAGAACCTAGTGTTTAGACACTCCATTTCCCATTTCAAAATTCTGGAAGTGTTGCATGTTCTCCAATGGGAATCAAACCCAAAACCCATCACATTTACAGTCACAGTTTGTGCGCCTGCACCACAACTGGTCTAAAATATAATGAATAAATTTTGGAATAAAAAATACTAACTTCACATGGGTGTACAACAACATTTCGACCATCGCAACCCCTTTGTAACAAATGTCGTAACACATGTGAACGTCTCACAAACTTTTTTTCACAGTGCTCACATTCAAATATTTCCCTCTCATGTACGTTTTTAATATGTTTTGATAAAACTTCTTCATTGGGGCATCTAACAGAGCATTGTGAGCATTCAATGCTTCCCGGAGTCTTTGAATGCTCATTTTGTAGATGGGTTGTATAACTTTTCTTAAATTGAAACTTCTTGGAACATTGCTTGCAATTATAAGTAGGCTAAAAAATAAAGAAATGTCAAAACAGCTTCTAAGAAATCAACTTGTAACATTCTTTAGGTAAATTCTTACCTTTACAACATCAGGACAAATCCAAAGGTTTCCCTGTGTCTTTGAATGAGCATTTTTTAGATGGGTTGTATAGTTTTTCTTAAATTGAAACTTTTTGGGACATTGCTTACAATTATAAGTAGGCTAAAAATTTAAGTAATTTCAATACAGTTGCCATAAAATCAACTTGTAATAATCTTTTAATAAATTCTTACCTTTAAAACATTAACACCATCCAAAACTGTTTTCCTACAAGTCTTAAGGTGATATTCCAAACTTAATTTTGTATTAAAAGATATTGAGCAAGAAGAACAAACGTGTGTACATTCATCAGAATCACCTTCGTTCTTAATGATGTTCTCTAAGTTCTTGTTTTTCTTGTTTTTAGATCCTGGGGGGCGTCCTAATCTTTTACGTTTGTGCGTCATTCTGTAAAAAACATAACAATATATTTTTCGCCATAACTATTGTTTTAGTTTGCAAGTTAACTGAGAAATACTTTGATATTACTTTCACTCAGGCGCTGATTTTGATACGAAAAAGTATATATAGTAGTATGGCGTACTCAATAAATATATTATAAAATCGTTGATAACATACCTAAATGGCTAGGTAATAATCAAGATTGTTGTACAGTTTTTTTACGCTTTATATCCTTTTATTAAAGCTTATTATAAAAGTAAAACGTTGTTTCAGTTTTTTGTGCATGAGATATTAATGTTAATAGTACTACATTTAAGACTCATTTCAGTTTAAACATACTATATAATACTATCAATTAAAATAGTACTATAGAAATACGGTTGTCAATTTACAGCTTGAAGAATTGTCAAATGTCATGTCTTAACAAATACTAAAATTGTATGAGCCACGTATTTCTCTTCCACAGATTATTAATAAATGATTGTAATGTTTTATGTTTTTTTTATTTCGCTCATGTACAGAACATTTTCATTTAAAAGGGAAAAATCATAAAGAATACGTACTACGACTGGTTTGTACTAGACAGGAGAAAATGAAACAACTTCTTTAGAGTTTTTAGGCTTTCCTGTTGCTATGGATATTGTTAACAAGTAGTAAAATGTAAACACAGTGTATTTTTTATGAACATGTTGTAATCAAAAGGCGTAGAATTATTTTTATTTGTAATTATAGAAAATAAAACATTTTCATAATAAGCTATGAACAATGGACGATGAGATAGATCGTGATCTTATAAAAGCTACACAAATTTCATTGGGAAAATACATAAAACGCCCACCGCTCACTGACAAGCTACTAAAGAAACCACCATTTAGATTTTTACATGATATTATCACATCAGTAAGTATTGATTATTCTTAACTAATACATATAATTATTATTATCAACGAACGGTTTATATGTTGTAATATTGTCTTCTAATAAGTAGTTGTTTGTTATATTAGGTGCTGAAAAATACAGGATTTTTTAATGGGTTATTCGAAGATTACGAGTTAACTTCTGACAAAGTAAAAGACAGAGAAAGTAAAATATTATTTCTTAATAAAGTAATATCAGTTGTTGGTAAGTGAAAAATATCTTAAAAGTTTTAGATAATTTAATGTTTTCTTGTAAAATGTTTTTGTTATTTTTTATAGTCAGTACAACAGGTAAACCATTAACTGCGAAACCGTCGAAAATTGTTGCTGGTCAGGAACCAGAAAAAACTAATGAATTGTTACAATGCCTCGCATACGCATTGGAGAATAAACTTTCATCAGATGAAGCAGTGCGATTATATAAAGAATCAAATAGATCTTATGAAAATAAACCTAAGGGTTCAGTAAAAAAACCCGCAGAACATAAAAAACTTACATCGAAAAGTAGCGAGAAATTAGTTAAAAATGATAAACCTATTAATAATTTTAACAAAACTAAGCAAAAGCAAAATCATAGTAATAAAAAAGAGACCCCCATTAAAAAGGTATCTGTTCCAACTAAACCCAATATTGATAAAGTAATAAATGAGGATAATTATGATGTAAAAAGCAATGTAGATGAACAACAACAAAAATCTGTAATCCCTGATAATATAGTAATTAATGCAACAGATCAAAGCGAAGAGAAAATTTCGCCTAATTCTATTTTAAATAGAATCGAAAACAATATTGAAGAAACTGAGGCGCTTCATTTAAATTACAATGAAAATGTATCTTTAAATCAAGAAATACAAAATGAAAGTATAGAAATAGATATTAGCAAAACAGCTGAAAATGATTCGAAAACCGACAATATCGCGATTGTTAATAATATCACAGAACAAAATAGTCTAGACGATCCCAAACCTTTATTGGAAGATGAAATTGATAATAAACAAAATGACAACATTAAAAAAATTAATGTCGATAACGAAATAAAAGTCACAAATAATACAAATAACCATAAAAGTATAAATCGACCACAGAGTGTAAGACCATCTTCTTCTAGACCAAGTGCCCCTAGGCTTAAAGAAAAACACGAAAGTATTGTTTCTTCAGCAGATAGTCTTGTAGTTGGTAAAGTCAATATAATAGCAGAAAGTGTTACACAAGAAGAGGTATTTATTAAATTATAATTTATTTTGCATAAATTTTATGTAGGTACCTACCTATCTATTTCAAGATTTGAAATGCACTTAAAAAAACACTTTTATTTTATATATTCATTTTTAGGAGGATGATAGTAGCATTATTATCGTAGAAAATAAAGAAACGCCAAAAAATTTGGAAAATGATGACGAAATTCTATCTTCTAAACAACATGGTCATCTTGTTCAACAAATTCTTGATGCACAAAAAGAATTTTCTGAGGTCACTGGTAAAACAGATATTGTAAGTTCCTAGTGTCCGCCCGTAAATTTGTTTGCGTCAGCTTTATGATTCTCTCCACATTATTTTCAAATGTCACATTTGTTATTGGGTTCAAAAAAAAAACATTGCGTTTTGTTAAACGGAAATGGGAAAATCTAAATCATTTATCTATTTATAATTTTGAGGCCGGTCGTGGCGCAGCGGCACAAGGTGTGACTGTCAAACCGACTGGTTGTGGGTTCGATCCCCGCTCGAGGAGATGAAATATTTACTTAAATTTATATTTCCATTTCTTCGCTCTGGTGTCGAGGTTAAGCGCGGCGTTGAGCTCTGCCACTCAACACGCAATGCCTCCAGAATTCGGCAGAAAGTAGGGAACAGGAGTGTTAACACTAGGTTCCCTCTGCCTACCCTGCTGTGTGCGGGATACAGCGTGAAGCTGATTTTTTTTTTTTTTAATAATAACTAATCTATTGTGGTCCTACATCAGATGGTTCAAACATCAATCAGATGTTTTTATTAAGCCTGCATTCCATTATTTATTTTAGTTTTCAGAACTGACTACTATGGTTCCAATTATAGTCTAAACTGCTACAGCCTAGGCTTCTGCCCAGGTCTAATAGCTTCTTTACCATAAAAAAGTTCCATTCAAATCAAATAATTTTCGTGATGTTGTGCCATTTTTTCATCACCCTAAGCTATTATTACGTAAAAATATTTTATCAAAAGATACACTTTATGTCAGTTATCGTCCGCAACTTGTTTGCTTAGATTTTATTACCCTTTCAGTAGTTAGTACTTCGTCTATTACCACCATATTATACCACCTGTTGTCATTCAAATGTAGACGACCTAAAGCTTCTATCATTATAGTTAAAACTTTATATGTAAGAAAATGTATATGAATATCAACACAGCTGATCTTCTATAAACAGGCAAAAGATTCGTTTTTGCATATGGATTGATTTTGTCATGATTTTGAGACATTCCTTGTGGAGTGGTAGAACTCAAGTCGCGCTTTATTTTACTCTGGCGGGGATATGAAAATAATTTAATCGTATTAATATACTTAAACGTCCCCGCGAGTCAGATAAAGGCAATGATCCCAGTGCGCCACGACAGCTTTGGTGAAGACTATAATTAATTAAATTTTATGGAGATTGTATTTAGGAATGGCAGTTTGGAGCTCAAAAGTCGAGAGATATAGTTAATCAAGAAATAGAACAATTAAGATTTAATGTACAAGCATTGTCACGTGTAGCCAACCCGTTGGGGAAGTTGTTGGATCATGTTCAAGAAGATGTAGAAGTAATGCGCCAGGAACTTCAACAGTGGACATTGGGCTACGAAGAGGCTTCTAAACAATTAATTAAACTTAAGGCGTAAGTGTCAATAAGTTTTAGCAATAACTATCAGTTGTTTATTAACTATAAAATTAATGAACTTCTTCAATAAAGTAATACTTGTGTGTAAGTAAGCATTAGGTACCAAAATATTTATAACAACAAGGCCGGAGGCCGGTCGTGGCGCAGCGGCACGAGGTGTGACTGTAAAACCGACTGGTTGTGGGTTCGATCCCCACTCGAGGAGATGAAATATTTACTTAAATTTATATTTCCATTTCTTCGCTCTGGTGTCGAGGTTAAGA